>CM057007.1:68298141-68670641 GCA_029891345.1 Dryococelus australis | reverse complement strand
GCAACTACATCATCTCCTCCCCGACGTTACTTACTATACTTGACGCTTGCCGATCAGCGCGCCCGTTAAAATACTTACAGGTAGGGACAATTACATTTTTCAAAGGCTGCTTTCAAAAGTGCTCAGATAAACGTGAACAGCATATACATATAACGTTGTATACGGGGAGGTATGAAGGGTCAATAGCTAGTGACTTTTTAGCAACGTGTTAAAACCCATCTTTAAAAAGGAATAGGCCAACGTTCAAATTTTAACAAAAAAATTACTTTTATAAATAATAAACACGCAGTAATTAAGTACCAAATTTACGAGTAATTTCGTGAATTCACGAAAAATTCTGTGATATACACGGAGAGTGCATAGTTCATTAGAAAGGGAAGGGGGGAGCGGAAGGGGGAAATATTTTGTTCCTAAGTGCAGGAAGATATTTTTGATAACTATTTTACCTGTTCTTGTACGTAATTTAACGAAACTATTTCTGCCTGTGTACGCGTGAGAAGTGGTGGTATAGGATCTTGCTGGCCTTGTTTCAGGAGCAGGCGTGAAGGAGTGTCCAACTTCCTGGTTCATCGCCGGCTTCTCCTTGCTGCTGGCCTTCTGGAGGTAGCAGCAGTGGCCGTGAACGCAGTCAGCAAAACACACCCCTGTGGAGGGCGCACCGGCGTCCCCGCGACGTCCAGCCACCCCTCGGCGTGCTGTTTCTCCGTCACCCCGCTGGGACGACTCGAGGGCCTAGGAGGTAGGCGTCGAGGGCCACTTGGCGGCACCCGGAGGAAACCGCGAGAAGACATCGAGCGGCTCTCCTCCTCCCGTCTGGAAATTCGCCATGTTCTTGTCGCGTCTCGTGTGGCATGTCACGTGCAGATGGTCGCCTCGTGGTCGATGTTATATGAGCAATGTTATAACTCTTTCGTGTTTTACCTTTCTCCGAGTGTTTTTTTCCTTCGTATCGACGTATTTTTATTTTTCGCCCGGCAATCCTTTCCTTCTTCAAATACACGTGTGTTTACAAAATGAAGTAAAATTCATTCGACATTACATGTGCTTGTATTCTTGTGTAAGTAAATATTCTGCAGCCTAGTTAATTTGTTAAAAAATAAATAAATAAATCAAAATTTGTTATTTCACAACAACAATAAATTAAACCGAAATGATTGTTTAATCCTAAAGTAAAGAGAATATGAAACAGGGCACTAGTTACTGCATGCAGCCACGTGAAAAATTGTTTTACTTCCATTGTATTCGTTTACTAATATTTGTATATTAAGATCTAAACATTTGTAGGGTGTTATGTTTTGTATAAATGTATAATACTGCTCTTCGTAATGTTGTTGAAACTGTTTCAAGATTTTGAAAAGGAAATAATGTTTGTACATTGAGTAAAAACATACTCAATATATTTAAGCATACATATTTTATGTTAATCCCGCTTTAGTAGTATAGCAATTTCTTTATTTTGTGTGTGTGTTTGTGAAGCTTGTCTTTTCCATGAAAATGCGAAAATATTTTGTATTTGCTATGCTTTATAATTTTCATAGCCTTGTTAAGTGGCCCAATTAATTTTTCAATTTATACTTTTCCTCTTTCCTGAGCTTCAAGACAAACCAATGTTTAACCTTTGTCCTCAATCCATGTAGTCAGTCATCGTTTCATAAAAAAAAATAAATAAAAAAAAAACGCGTTTTAAACGACTGAGTTTCGCATATTTTCAAACGAACGTTATGGCTATAACGAGAGGAAGAAACACACGTTAAGAAGTTGTGATGAAGTGACACTAACAAGATATAATTTGTGTTATCTGTGTTATCGTGCAATATAGTAGATTTCAGTTGAATGGAAAAGTAAACTACAATGTTCTGTGTACTCGGTGGAAAAAAAAAATAAAAAAAATAAAAAATATAAAAAAAACTCGGACCTTTATGGAGACATGTGGACGAAAAGAAAAACTATGTAATGGAAGAATTAATCATGTTAGTCATGAGATGTTCAGAGTTCTTTTGTAGAGAGCGCTTTACTGACTATAACGTTACGTATGAAAGTTTAACCCTTATACGGTATTACGCTGAAGGGCACATGTTTGTATACTTTCTCTTTGTGTTATAGGAACTTAAGATTTCTATCTGATTAGTAGTTTCGCTGACTGAGATACCTGATTCAATCCGCTACAAACCAAATGACTATTTTTTGTATGAGTCTCTTGCGCGAAGCATAGCCAGAAACTTCATATTTTGTCGTTTAACACACAGGAATTCTCCAAACATACCTCGTTCTACGTTTGCTGCAAAAAAAAAAAGTTAAAGTTCTCTTGGGTTTGGTTTTCATTGCTTTAGGTAGGCGAAATAAACACTGAAATATTATATATGATGTTACCATAAACAGTAGAAATCATTTAAACATTCTAAAATAAAATCAAAGAGGATTATGGCGAGCGAAATGAGAAGGAAGTGTAACCATCTTAAATATGAAATTGCCACGTTAAAAACTTTTTATTTTTAGTCTGGGAGTGAAACACGAGACCTAATACGCCAAAGTGCGAGAATAAAAGAAGCAGGGGAAATCTGTAGATTGATAAAACAGTGAAATAACTTTCACTTTGATTTCGCGACTCCGAATTCAAAATGTTTTCAATCTCAAAATGTTTTCAAAGTTTAAAATAGTAACAGCAGTCCAATATAAGTTACACCAACACCAATTACACCACGAAGTTGAATAAGTCAAAATATAGTTAATAGTAACTGAAAATTCAATAATGCAAATAGTTTAATGTAATTTCACTCAGTAACAATCTGACATATTTTTTAAAATCGATAAATTCGATCGTCCTCAGTGTCATTTACGTAGGACATATTGCAGTGAAGGCTAATTAATTAACTGCACTATTATTATAAAAGTTACATGGTGAAATAAATTAAGTCCTTATCACGATTTTACCGTTAAAAGTAAATGAAGCGACGTAGTAAGCTATTGACCTTCCACTAATGTTCAGTAGAACAGGTGTTATTCATTTCTCCTGCAAGGTAAATTATCCAATGTAATAACTTATATTTATTTACAGCTTTGCTAATAAAACGTGTGAGCAGGGGTTATAACTGCACGGAATTCATAGAAAATTAAAGGGTTTATAAAATATTGATTTTATTTGCCGTCACTTATCCTGACTGATATTGCATACAACAAATTAACTTTACTCGAGCTAAGAAGCAACAATTTTTTTATGATTTATGGGCGAGTGATGGAAAAAAAGAAAAATCTCGCATGGAATGAACTGTGCCCTTCAATGTTGGAACTGTCCTTGAGATTTCTTGCTAATAAAGAAAAAGCTGTAACTGTTTTCGCAACTATTTTTTCCTAGGACGATGATTGATAAACTTTAAAAAATAAAAAAATCTTTATGATTAGTTTTTAAACTGGAAGAAACGTGGTATATTATATTTGTGTTTTTGGGTGAGAAATAATTATGTGATAGGTATGATGTAAAATTGTTGTGAAAGTTCTGTTTGTCGATAACTGAGTTTTAAAGATAAAGGTGTACACAATATATGTATTTATATAAATGTGAATAACCTAAAACTGCTGTAGTGTTCCGCCAACTAACCTGAAATTCAGGTGCTGGAATATTGAATCAAGTAGCTTACATAACACATAGAATAAGTGGGTTTGTTTGGGATATGTAAGTAAAATATTTTTAACCCAAATGCCAGTGGACTGATTTATTACATTTACCTATTTCCTTCGCCCAAAAGTTGCTGATACAAGATACAAATGGCATCTGAGAAATCAATCGTGATCAACCAGGTGTGATTATTAATATAAGTATATTTAGTTTTCATAACAAATCCTTCCAGTTTTTTCGCAATGGTCCAAACACAGAGTGAATAATATTAGTACGCTTAGCAAAATATTCTAATAAAACTTTTTTGGCATAATTTTTTGTGTACAGAAAGTAACACATTGTTTGTCAGTTTCTGCAATAATCTTGTAGTTTGCAGTACTTGCTTGTTAATTAAAGGCTGCTCACGATAAAATGGGTACTTTTCAAAATAACCTTAGAAAAATGTCACCTACCCTGCCCGTATATATTTAAACGGGCACACTGAGTGACATGCGCCCGGTAAAGTTGGTAACGTTGGATGGAAAGTAGTTCCATTATTTAATGTGGAATAAAAAGTGTAAGATAGTCGTTCGAGAATAATTTAAATAATTAATTTTAATATCTGTTTTTTTTAATACATCGAAGTGTAAAAATTTGCAGATTTGTAAAATATTGACTTGTCTAAAAACCCTACAGTTTTACTTGACCGAAGCATGAATGAAGTGATGAGGTCCATGACGATGATAATTTTACATAAGGCGGAAGGATACGCAACATTCACGCCAGTAGATCTCAAGCAGGGCTTTCAAAAGTGCTCACTTTACCGCGAACAGTCTATACAAATTTAGACGTACGCATTCTATAGTACCATGTAGAAAAACTTGCTGCATTCTTCTTGTAGCGTTACAAAAATAATCTTCGGTTACTATTTTTGAAGAGATTCCTTTTTGAAAAAAAAAAAAAAAAAAAAAAAAAAAAAAAAAAAAAAAAAAAAAAAAAAAAAAAAAAATCTTTGTAAATGTATAAATTAGAAAATAATGGATTTGGGTTTTCACTAGAAAATGTGTCATACCTGTTTCCTGTGCATCAGAGGCGGGTTATTGTTTCACGGGTATGTTGAAATTTGCTCATTCCTTTACGCGTTTTGTTATTTATTTGTTATTGTTGTAATTGGAACGCCCGTGCGTAGCAACGTGTGACAGGCGAATCAGAACTTCGTTACTCTGGCACGGGGAGTGTGTGAATAGTGGGCAGGCCATTATAAAATGTGCATCAGTTAAAAAAAGTCGTCACAAAAAATTCACACGAGCTGGAGTCTTTTCTAATAAATATAGACAGGACTACTGTGAAATTCAAGTGTGCCTACACAGCAAAAAAAAAAATCTTTTATTTCTACGAGGAATTCATTAAAAACTGGCTGCGAAAGATTTTTTAAATATATATTTTGTATTAAAAATAATAGTATAGGCGTACCTAACAGGAAGGTGTAAAACTAAGAATCAGTTTAAACGAGTAAGTTTTCTGGATATACAGTTTCTTACATTCAGCAAGTTTCATAAAGGATTTGGAATTTATTTATTTTAAATAAGGTGTTGTAAATATACGACATTTCAGTTGCGGAGTCCCAAGAAAACCTTTGACAAATGGTCTTGATTTGATTGTTTGTAACAAGCACATAATATTTTTACCGTGTAGTCATGAAATAAATTGTTTGTGTGTTCTTCAAAGACAATTAATGGAAAACAAGTTACTGGTTTCAACGTCAGGCCAAATAAGGAGGGGCCGTGGTGACGTAGCGGTTAGACTACTCGCCTCTCGCCTAGGCGAATCGGGTTCGATTCCTGGCGGGGTCTCCCACGAATTTCCGCATGTGGGAATCGGGGCGGACGCTGGTCGGCGGGCTTTCTCGAGGATCTCCCGTTTACACCGCCCTTTCATTCCGGCGCTACTACACACTCGCCTCGCTCAACCCCCATCGGCTCTCAAGACCTCAATTTAAAGGGCCACCCAAATCTCTTCGCTCACGTTACTGATGCCCGGTTGCACCAACATCTTCCTCGATCGGAGATCAAGTGATCCTAGTTCCGAACCAAGGTCCAGTTTGATCTTGGTTCCAATGTAAAATTGTTGCACCAACGAAATTACACGATATTTGATCTCCGATTCGTCCATCTTGGTTCCAAAGAAAGAGATCGATATTAAGTATGAGACAAATTCTGCTATTGGTTCGTAATATACGACGTCATGGAAGTAGGCATATTTTTCACTTATAGAACTAGATGTGCGATAATTTATCTGTGTTAAGTGAATTGTTGTTATACGAATGTTACTGAATAATATTCAGGTGCGTATAATGTTGTTTTAATTTCCCAAGAAAACAATCGAACGTATGTGTTGGCTTATTTTCAAACTACATTTGCCGACGAAGGCTGCTGATCTCGGATCGAGATTTCGAGCCGCCAATTTCAGCAGTTCGCTCCAGTCCAGCTATGAACCCCGAATGACGCAACAGTTTTCTGTATCGATCTTAGATCCGATCTCGGATCGAGTTTCGAACCACGGTGGCGCAAACCGGGCATGACTCAGGCCGACTGCGTGGACTTGGTTGGAGACCCGACGCCGTGCGTGTGTGTGTGTGTGTAGCACAGGTGGCAGGTAGAGACACAGGTGCCGGATTAATTAGCCCGGTGTGTGGTAGGGGATGGCGCCCCGTTAGCGGTTAGCCACCCTCCATCGCGCCAGAGCAAACATTTGCCCCGGCGGGCCGCGGGTGTGCATCCAGGTCTATGTACACACTGCTTGCGGCGCGGAGGCCGCCACGGAGAGGAGAGTGGGGGTAAAGACTGCGGCGCTACTTCCACACGTGAGATCAGGTTACTTGCACGTGTGAAGCGGCTTCCACGCCAGAGCGTCGCGCCAGACCTCACCGCTAGCGACGAGCTTTTGTTTACGTCTTCACAATAGAGCGATGTTCTGACGCCGGCCGCTGGCGACACAGACCGTGCTGCCATCTGTGATCCTGCAAGTAAACTTGCAAAGAATTGCTAAAAACGAACGAAATACAGTGGATTTGTTTGCCAATTAGTTAGTCAATTTGCTTTTTTTTTTTTAAAGTAGTATACACTTTTATTTAATAAAATACATTAAATTTCGGAATTATTTTTTAGAACATGAACGGCTCTTCAGGCATCGGGAAACATTAACCTTTAATTCTCAAGGTAAAAAAATTATATAAATCTTATAAATTTACCCTTCATTGAATATCTCTGCAATTCCTTTATTATGCACATTTTACCGTGTTCTTACCTCGGCTTTTTGCCAGTTTATTTATTTTAAAATACATTTGTGTTATTCTTCTTATTCTCCGTCGCCGGCGACGAGCGGTAATTCCAATTTCAGTCGCTCGTACAATGTTCTCGTCTCTCGTCGCCAGCGTCAAGACTGTGATTGGCTGATGGTCGACGCGACGCGCCGCTAAGCTCTATCGTGTAAACCGCTTAACACAGATCTTCGCCGGCCGCTCTCCGTGGCAGATTATACTTCACTTAACGCATTCAGACCCAGTGTATAATAAATTCACGGTTACTTCAGCCTTTTCTGAAGCCTTGATAATGTTCTACTTCCAGGATATTCCTCCGCCTCTTGCAAACTTAGCTTAGCCAAGTCTGGAGAATTACACCAGAAGGACAACGAACCACATTCGTGCGCACTCAGTTGTGATGATATTTTGTATAAGAACTGTTTCTCACTAGATGTTACCAACATACCTATTTCCTCCCTGTTTTCTATTCCAACTATTTACCAATGAAGCATTATAATTTATAGAAAAGATATTAAAAACATTTCAACTTAACAGGAAAAAATAGTAACTTTTATGAACACAAGTAGCCTATAAAACGCTTGTGATACCGGGTGTATTTAGGAAATAACTAAACACGTCATACATGGGGAGATTTTTCAAAGGTTCGATTCAAGAAACCGTGAATGGACTATACTTAATTGTGTACACTGTAAAGAAATTTGAGGTAAAATTCCCTTATATGTAAGGGAAGCTAATTACCTCTACATGTAAGGTAGAGTTACCTCATAAATGTAGAGTGAATTTACATTACATGTTAAGTACTATTCCCTAATCGTATGGAAAAAGAACCTTTCAAAAAAGTGGGGGGGGGGGATATATCCCATATAAGTGAGGGAAAAATAACTTAATTGTGTATTAAATTATATTAAAAAATAACCCCTCTGACAAAAATAACAGAACCCTCAACACAAAAATCCTCGAAATTTGCTGGCGCGTGGGTGCGAACAATGGCCCTCTACGCGATAGGCATATGCGCTATCCATTACACCATGACGACAACTTCACAGTAGCACTGTAAAATTAGTGTGTTAAATAATTGTCACTTCCGCCCGTCCCTCCACTTAGCTGTCGAGAATGCTGAAGAGATGCACGCGTCGTAAGGTAATTTCCCCATCCATTTATGGGATTTTCCAGTACTACGTACGGGAATTTTACGCCAGAGCACGGTAATTTTACCTTGCCAGTATGGAAAACTATGTTTCCTCCACAAGTTTGAAAATATTACCTTACACTTGTCAGGTAATTTTACGCCAGAGCACGGTAATTTTACCTTGCCAGTATGGAAAACTATGTTTCCTCCACAAGTTTGCAAACATTACCTTACACTTGTCAGGTAATTTTACGCCAGAGCACGGTAATTTTACCTTGCCAGTATGGAAAACTATGTTTCCTCCACAAGTTTGCAAATATTACCTTACACTTGCCAGGTAATTTTCCAATTATTTGTTACAGTGTACATTAAGTAAGCGTGGGTAATTTTTGATCTGTACTGCACACTGCGCAGCTCAATCACCAATGATAATACCCGTGGGTAAAATAATTCGCACGCAGTCTTACTGGCCTACGTCATAATTGGTTCATATAAATGTAGCCGAACATATAGCCAACAGCTCATTGGCTGTGTTACCGAGAGGTGTTGTGTCGACTTAAGTACAGCACGGATCATGAATTTTTCTGCTTGCAACACATGAAACCGCACATTAAAGTGTGCCTGAAAGGGTTGTCTGATAACTTATAATCTAAAAAACGACAACATTGTGTATGTGTTGCGAAAAGATGGAATTTGTATGAACGACGTAACTGCATTTGTGTGAATAAAGAGCTGAAGATTTTATTTTGTTCATATTTACAGAAATTTTCGCTTTTCATTTATTTATTTTCTATGATGGGCACACCATCCGTTCTAGGTTTCTCTACAGGACAGCTCTGGATAGGGGATTGGGAGGTTGCGTGTGCAGGAACAGCAACGGAATTCGCCTGTTGTTGTGGTGGGGAAAATAACTAACTACGGTAAAATAAAAACATCACCTATTGCTGCGGGCGCGGGCAAACTAACCCTAGAGCTTGCCAAGACACGCCAGTGGCGTAGGAGCGACGTGTATCCAGGGCGAGGCCAGAGCGAGGCCACAGGCAAGGAGATACTTTAGAAACACGGAGATGTTTGGACTTCCGAGGCGACTAAATGGCGCCGGCGGAGGCTCGAAGCGAGATCTGACTGCAGCCCGACGAGGACACAAGGCGGAGAGGCGAAGGTTGTGCCCAGATCCGCCCAGTAGCGAGACTACACGATGAGCAGCCTTCGGCAACAGCATCAAGGTGATAACGAGCTGGTGACTTAACTACAGACTGTAGCTAACTGTGTTGTAATGACGTGGCGAAGTCGGTAACTTTATAGTTTCGATGTATTTAACCGCCCCCCGTTAAAGTAACTTAACTTGTAGTTCAGTATTGTATGTGAATTGCTGTAAAACCTTGTACGTTTTTAAGCTTGACAAAATATATTGAAGTAGTAGTAAAATGAGTGTACCGTTTGTCTACGTCTCCCAAATGTAATCTGTTCGGTAATACCGTAAGGCGAAACCGCAACACTATGCAGAACGTTTGAATCAAAACCTCGACCACGCGAATTCAAGTTCAATCCGCTACCACGATTGAATTGAGAACATGCTTGGGAATATATAACATATACAGCGGATACACATTCTACCACAGTGAATCTGGCTGGATCACAATCATACTGTATAATCAAGAACGGAAGTTTTTGTACAAAAACGCTGTTTTTGGAGGGCCTCCCTGGGCCAACGGATAGGGAGGGGAGGCTGACCTCCCTCACTGATCCACCATCCTTCTTCTTAGGTACGCTCCCTCCCCCCAAAGTGCCACCCCCTCCCCCGGGAGGAGTTAGAGGGACGAGGGAGGGTATAATTTCCATTTTGTTTCCATATTGTGGGATTGTGGTGCGTCCCATCTTTCACGTTTTCGAGTAGTTAGGCACTTCGCAGGCCTTACTCCTTAGGTCTTAAGTATTTCGTCGTACGTCTTAAGTACTAAGTTTTAAGTCGTACTTTCACCATAATTGCTACTGCATGTCGGGATGTGCGAGCGAACGCCGATAGGCGCGAGTGAGCACGTGTTGCAGTTCCCAGACGAAATTGCACCATAAATACTAATTCGTACGGTTACCTGTTTCATTTATGGCGGCACAGCCTACGGTTTCCACGGGCCTGACCCCTGGTGACTCTTGATTCAATAACATCAAACCGTAGCTAAATAAGGAAGATTGTTTGTTGTTTGTTTGTTTGCTTTATTGCGCCCGTAAGATATTATTTTCAATACGTAGCTGTACAAAGATATTGGACAAGCCAAATTACAGTATACAAAGTTTATACACTGGACATACTAAACACACACATCATACACACGCACACACACACACACACACACATATATATATATATATATATGTTTTGCACGTACACAGATCACATCTTTCTTCATAATGTGACTAATCTTCTTTCAACATACTGTACTGATATTTTTGTATCTCTTGGACGTTAGAAATTAACATCGGGCGTGCAGACATTTGAGACAACTTAAAATCAATGAATTTTCTATGTGTTTTATTGAACGACTTCTCATTCAAGAAGATTTGTAATTCTCTGATTCAAGGTAAATTTTAAAATCTGTATTTGCTGGTCTTCCTGCAGCAAGGTCAAGAGAGAGAGAAAAAGATTCGTGTTAATTTATAGCTTTAAATTGGGAAGTCTCTTTGAATACTAAGCAGTTATTTGAATAACTGTGGTTTTAAAATTTATATAAGATAACAAATTCGATCACGCACTTAATGTGAACGCGAGTATTGCTGTCATAGTGTGTAAGTTTGCTTAAATTTTAATACTCTAGACACGACCTAGAATTCAGTGAAACAGACAATTTTCGATTGGTCGAAGCAATGGAAAAATATTTTCTTATGTAAAATCTGACGAGCGCAAACAAACCAAATATTCCTTGGCAAGTGAGATAGGGAAGCTCGTGGAGTATGCAGAATAAGAGAGTGTTTCATTTACAAGTACAATAATTCCAATCGCGATCATTCGCAAAGAGTCAGCGTACAAATTAGAGTCGATGTGTTAATCCGACCTTAATTTCAATAAATATCGAAGTGTAACTAGTCGGCGAGAGGTGAGATATTGAACATACTTATACGAAATGACTACTAAAGCATTTATAAACATTGAAGATACGAAAATGTACTGTACTCGAAAGAAAACATTCAAATTTTAGCTTGGCCGGTATGTAGAACACATCGCGTTAAGAATTAAAGACTAACTCGCTACTTAATGATGACGAAAATAAAATTACCGTAGAGAAGTCTCGTTGCTGATTGTGTATACGAACATCAGTTTACCTATTTGCAGAGCCCTCAGTATTTTGCAAAATAACTAGCCAGCATTTTCTACTTCACACACATTACACTCGAAATACCATCCTTTGGCTGTTGTAGATAACTGCTTATATGATAGTCACATTGTCGCATTGTGTTTATTAATAGGTCACTGCTATACAGGAAATATCTGGATAACTACTTTGCAAGCATAACTCTAGAGCAAAAAAATAAGTACAGGCACTTCATTTTTTCTTTAAATTACACGTATGCTGTAGCCTTTAGCGGTATTTCCACTCTTTTAAAATCAAACATTTTTCAACTAGCCCATGTATGAGGTGGATGGTTGTTTCTCAAGTATGTCAAATATCACAAGCATTTTATACTTCTGTTCACATGAAAGTATTTTAGTTTCGTTAAATATAAGTTTGATTTAAATTTTAGTAGTGTAGTTATCTTCATTCTGGTCCATGTTTCATGATTAGGAATTAGGATTCGTCCGCCATCTTGGATGATGCCACCACTTGCTCTGTCACTCCGGTCATCCGGTGGCCATTTTACAGACCAAATCACTTGTTTTACCACAAATATCATTTCAGAAATCAAATATTTTACCCAAACACCACATTTAATACTAAAATTTTTTCATTTTTTTGCCTCAAAGCTCATAAATTAAAAAACAAATGGTGAAAAATTGCTTGCTCCTCACCGTGACTGACTAATTCCTCATTGTGGTGGAGGTATCCCAAACGACAGCAACGATTAGGAAGCTGGAAAGCCTATAAAATAAAATAAGTTTAAAAAATATAGATTTTTAAACATTTTAATATATTTTTATTAATAAAATTTTAAAGGCATAAGTATTGAGTGACATGTATCACTGGACTCGACTTTTCAAAGCACATACGACGGAATGTCATATTGATTATGTAACCCAATGTAAGGAGAACCATACTGTATTTAAGAGGTATCCCCCAACCCCCCCTTTCCACCCATTCCAAAAAACTCACAACCGTCAGCCCACCTTACCAACACCCCTGAACAGGATCTCAAATAGTATACAATTCCGCGTCCCCACCTTACCTCCTCACCCATAAGCCCTCCCTGATCCTCCCCAAATATATATTTTTTAATAGGGGGTAAAAATTATATCATCATCGAATTTTTTCTTGACAGCTTACGTGTTTTAAAAGACCACTGAATTAAAATATGTTTTCCATAATGTAGTCTGTGATGACTATGTTTGACTATGTTCTTACTTCGTATTTTTTATGTTGCAAAAGAATGTCTTCATTTTGCGGTTGGCATCCCCATTACTTTACTTTGCATATGCTTATGCAATTACTCCAGTTTACCACGCTCCAGCAAGTAGCAGGATTAAGAGTTCCTTCCAGGTTTGGATTGATGGTCGGAGTCCGAAGCCGTCCGTCAACTTGGTTGATGTTACGAGCAGATGTCTGCTCGAGGGCCAGGAACGACAATATTATTGCCTAAATAATCTGTTTCACCCCAAAAAATATCAGGCGAGAAATTGTTGATTCCGCCCCAAAAAGCATTCCTCCCTGCTACCCTACCCCCCCCCCAAAAAAAAATTTATTGAATAGAAAAATATTTAGAGTAAGTAATCAAATGAACAAAGATGTTTCGAGGTTCCTCGAAGCGAGAGCCAGATAGTCTTCAGAGCAGGAAGCAGATTCAAGTATACTAGGATAATTAACAACACAATCATCTAAGCAATAAAATCATATTCGAGGCTACTTGCGAAATGAGCCACACAGTGCTCACATCAGCAAGGCGGACTAAAAGCTTCGAGCAAGACCAATTTTATCAGGTGGGTCAGCTGTACTTTTTGTTTACACTACTGGCTCTAGTAGGACTGTTGCATGAGAATGACCTTGACTCTAGTAACATTTAACTTAAACAAATGTCGCAAAAATTTGAAAAAAAATAAAAACTGAGGGGAAAAATACTTTAATCAGTCCAACAGGATCTTTTTACGTGAGCGACCTGAAACAAAGACCCCAGGGACTTTGAACTGTAAATAAATTGAAAAATCGTAAAACACCAAGAAAAAAACTCATACGCCTAGGAAAGAATTATACTACTGACCCCAAACGTCATGATGTATTTGGGTGACATAAACTTTAACCCAAGTGACCATCAACACGAAAAAATTGACAAAAAACATTTAAAATCGAAAAAAAAAAAACACAAATGTTGCCAAACGCCACAAACACCATGTTGGACGTCTGTGCCTCCAAGATTTTGTTGTTATAAATATGGAAGTGCAGAGCCACTGCCTGGTATGACGATCAGCTGGCAACTTATAAGTTGATTCCCTCCTCTCCCATGCCAAATAATATTTAAAAATATAGTCGATCAATCAGCCAAACCCACAAAGAATATTATTGACTTTTAATGACGCACATTTACTCTCCCCTCCCTCGCCACCCACACCACCATTGCAATACTCGACTATGTATACCCCTTACCATTTAGGGCCCACGTGCTATTGCTCGACTCATTCACCATCCATCCATGCCACCAACTCACCACCTGACTGTCCTATCCATTCATAATTATCTCGCCATGGCATACGGGGTTTATGGTCAAGGTCGTTCACATACATCATGGTGGTCGGAGCCATTTATACATTTTCCTTCGATTTTTAGAAATAAAAATAATTGTGATTGTCTTGACTTTTCTAGTTTAAAACCACCACAGTGGATGGTAAAGTCACTCAGACACAACATGGCTGCTGGGGTCAAGAATGTAAACAAAAATGATCTCAGACCTACTTTATCCACTGAGCCTAACGCGGAGCCCTTAGCCTGCCTTATTGCTATGAGGACTGTTTATTTTCTTGCTTTTTTGGTTTTTGTATCTAAATTATTTTGATGTTGTCTAATTAAATTTACGCTATCTTATATTTTTTTGTGTATTGTCGGACTGGATCATTATATTTTTTGATCCTTTTATGTGTAATTATTTTTACTTACTACAGTGCATGTTTCGGTTTCTTGTTTTGCAGTTTATGAATTGTCACAGATGTGCTGTTATCGTTGTTGCTGTGTCACTCGCTGTCTAACTGGTCAGTTGCCTTCTGTTTCATATATGTACTTATTTATTTGATCACATTTTCATTGCATTTGTGTTTCTAATGCATATATTGTGTTCTTAGTTTTCTTGGTTATTTTTCCATTGTCACTGCAGGTAATAAGGCCCCTATCAAAATTCTAATTAAGTTATATCGCTCATTCCCTGACGCTGCTTACAGGACTAGGTGGCTCATTCTCCCTAAATGCCTTGCATCAATGTGCTGCTTTGAGGATATTTTCGCTCTCGCACCAGGAAACCACGAATCCACTTTTCTTATCTGAAGATCCAATAGGGGCATTTTCCCAAGTTTTTAGACTTTTTTGGAGTAAAAAGTAATTTTTATGTGAAAAAATAAATTTAAAGTGGTTTTTTGTGTAAAAAAGGTTATATGGTTAGTAAAATTATTCGTTCAAGGCCGTTCAGCGTGACCCCCACTTGTGACGTCCGCCATGTTGGCAGACGTCTCCTGCTCCGACTCCTGAACGCTGTCCCAGAACGTACTAAATCATACTACTCGAACAATATACCTTAGTTGGATGTTAAAGGAGTGTCCCATTCTGCCTCGCTGGCGTCTGGATCATTTCAAGCACTTATTCGTATTAAACTGTCTAGTGTACTACATACTTACATTCTTCACTGCAATTCTACACCACAGTCGCAGCGCACGAATGGTAAGTGTTACCACCTTACAAAGGTGGTGTGTTCTAGAACATAGGTGTCTAAATTATTAGGATACTCTCTATATTAGGCTGAGCTTGATAACTGATAATCTTTATCGACTATTTCAGCTAGTGGTACCGCTCAAAACTCCGAGAACATACAGGTTATTAGCAAACATTTTACTGTATTGCTAGGTAGTCTTATCCGGGCCTGTGAAATAAAGATATGCCATGGCTAAGGTGAAGTGCAACAGTCAGCAAAAAGTTGAACTCTTTTTACTGTAAAAATCTTCTTGTGTTTAACAAGAAATAATTGTTGAAACCAGTTACCAAGGAAAAATATTCTGTGCCGCTACAAATTAAGATTTTTATTTTCACTAAAAACATGGACAAGCAGAAAATATGATACTTTGTTTTGCCCTTGAAAACAACTGTAATGAAAATTAAGATCGATTAAAAAATCAATGTAATTATATTAAAAATCTCTGATAGCAAGCAGCAATCGATCTTCATTCTTGATGTTACAACGCTAGTAGTTTACCACACGCCACTTAACCTAACAACGTTATATTTGATTTTGATATCATCACTGGGGTAAAGTAAGTGAGGTAAGAATATAATAATGTCACCTATTAGGATGGATTGAGGATAGTGTTTTAAAAAATTACTGCACTCCAAAAATCATTAAGTTTGCAGGTCGATTGAACAGTTTCATAGTTGATGTTCAATAATTGTAGAAAGTTTTGTTTTATGAATTTTTTTCAGTGGAGCAATAGTTAGGACATTGGAAACGAACAAATTATTAATACAGTCTGTTCGGTTGGTTACGAAAATTACTCGGCAAGGGAAATAGGCATAACAGCATGATCGCATGAGCTTTTACATCCCAGGAATGTGAAGTAAAAATCACTCGAAAAAAACGTTCAAAGAAAACGTTCCTTCCTCATTCACACCTCCAGTTGAACGGTCGTTATTCCATGCAAGTACATTCTTAGACATATTCTCTAGATTTAAGTGAACTCAACACTATAGATAGAGGGAGTGTGATTTCGCGAAAATATCGCAAGACAAGTTATATTTCAAAATACCGTGGGGTCGTTGACCGATCTTGATTGGCTGAATTACTTTTCTACACGTGTTAAATGTCTGCAAACGAATCAGGCAGGAGCCGTGCCGATGTTGCCGAATTCTGAGTGGCCCGGTCAAACATGAAAACTGCTTCTCAAGCCGACAGCAACCAATGACAATAGACAAACTTCTGCTGGGTGCATAAATATTGGAGTCCATCCTGCGCTCATATTTTATTACGATAAATCACTAGCTATAACTATAGAGTTATAAATGTCCAAAATTCGCGTTCTTGATGTGTGTCTAACTACACTTCTTTCTCTTATACGTACTTGATTGCGACACGTGATTTTACTGGTTTCAGGGAACGACACAGCGTCATTTATAGGCGTAATTGCGTTACCGGAGATTATTTTCTCTGCTATTGACTAAAAGCGTCATGGGACTTTCGGCTAGTGGCAGATCAGATATGAAACGAGCTTAGTACACAGTCTTGGAGTTTGGTCCGCCGCCACTGAAAAAAAAAAAAAAAAAACTTTTGCACTTCCCTCGTGATAGTTTGTAAATTAGACTTCACAAATTAAAGTGAATACTAGGCATTATAAAATGTATCACAAATACCATACTTTGATCATCTCAGATAAAAAAGTCCACAAATGTTATTGTTCTGGCTATAAAAAAGTATTTTTAATGTACAATGAATACCTCATATATATATATAATAGCCCATAGAGGCTTTTAACATGTAATCAAATATTTAAAAATAAATTATTTCGGAATCCAGTTTCTTTTGAATGTGGAAAATCGTACACGTTGCGACAGGAAAATTTCGCTGAATATGATTAATTGAATGAAATTTTTTTCTTCAGTTGAAACAGGTCACATTGTAACTGGATCACAGATCATTTGATGTGCCCGTTATTACTCCGAACTAATAAAGGACGAGCGGGAATACAGGGACTAGTTCGGTTTTATTCCTGGCCTGAAGTGAAATTGATACAGACCCCACAATGTTACGTTATAACACGTTGCCACGCTGGAGTTCATTGTTTGTATACACTCGAGCAGAGGTCATATGTTCAATGGTGGTTTATAGTTGTAAGAGCACGCTCATCTTGTCCCACTGGGCCACGCGGAATAAAGCCGCTATCGTGCTAAATGTTTATTTTTGGCACACAGCACAGCACGAGTGGAGATCCAATGCCACGCGTACACCAAACACGTCCTTTTACAACCACCCTTTCATACCCAGTCGAGACAAGTGTCTAATGCCCGTTTACCCCATCGTGGTTCGAAATCTCGATCCGAGATCGGATCTAAGATCGACACAGACATCTGTTGCACCATTCTAGTTCAGAGCTGGACTGGATATCCAGATAAAGTTCATTTCGAACCACCGGAATTGGCGGTTTGAAATCTCGATCCGAGATCAGCAGCTGTCGTCGACAAATGTAGTTTGAAAATACGCCAACAGATTGAAACAACGATCAATTGTTTTCTCGGGAAATTAAAACAAATTCATACGGACTAAAAACAGATAAAACATCGCACATTTAGTTATATCTATAGTGAAAGATACGCCTACTTCCATAATGTAATATATTCCTAATCAATAACATAATTTGTCTCATACTTAATCTCGATCTCTCACTTTGGAACCAAGATCGACGAATCGGAGATCCAGAATCATAAAATTTTGTTGGTGCGACACTTTTTCATTGGAACCAAGATAAAACTGGATCCTGGTTCTGAACTAGGATCATCCGATCTCTGTTCCGCGAAGACGTTAGTGCAACCGCGTATAAGTGTTCACAATTTATTGCGCCCAATAGTTTCCAAACCACGGAATATATAAATAAATACACAAAAGTGAAATTACGAGGTTACTCACCTCGTATAGACATGTGTAGTTGTTGTTATGGTGAGCGGAACTCTGGAAGGGGGCGTTTTGTCCTGATTGGCTTCTCCATGCAGCGTAAGGCAAGATTTACAATAGCCCGTCACATTCGTCCGTAATCCACCCGTCCGTTTTACATTCTTCCGTCTCCCAGCCGAGTGGTTTACAACCAAATTTTGTACTTCCGTCGTAAGTCCATTGCTGCGAGCTAATAAAAGCAAAACTGTTTACAATAGAAAAAAAAAAAATAATAATAAGTCATACAAAATGAACAATTTTGGCGCTATTGTGTTTTTAAATACCCAAAACGCACGTACACGTACATAACAGAAATTAATAGACGTAAAAATTATAAATATCATATAAAGGTTGATTTTATTACTCTTACTACTGCACAAATGGAGCTCGTGTTTGCAAACGTAGTTACCAATTATTCTTCGGGAAAAATTTAACTTAATTTCATCTCACAGTTAAATAAATAAACATATGAACACAAGAGACAGTCCAAACAAAACACTGCACACACAACACAGTCTTGTAAAAAACTAGGGATGAACGAGTAGCAAAACGTTCAAGTTCAGAAGGCTCTAATTTCATCCGTTTTGACGGGCGGACTAATAGAATTAATGTCCACCCCTGATAGGCTGTTGGTTACGTGACTGACGGACGGATGACGGACGGATGGGCGGGACGGGTTGTTGTTGTAAATCCTGCGCAAGGATCCTTGTAGGCCAGGCTGCCAGCTGGCGAGTGACTTGCAGGCGCAGTTTGGCGAACGCCACTACGACATGTTGTTTGTCAGTGACAGCGTTTCGCTAACGTGTGCGTCTGCAGTTCGCCGTACAAGTGGCGGTTTCACATGTCAATACTCAAGGTTGAAGTAAAGCAACTGCCTATGGAGCACTGCACCCGACTATACTAAGCGAAAAATTCATAAGAAATAAGTAGTACAGACACAATAAAAATTGTCAGAAAAGTGTGATTTATGCTGCATATGAAAGAAGAATGTATACGAATTGGAATATTATAAAAAAATTAATAAAATATACTTTTTAAATGTAAAAAATAATCGATTAAAATAATCTCCATTTTTTAAAAAATTTAATAATATTTTCTCTCTGGATGCTTCATAAAACAGAATTTACAAGAAAATCTTTTTAAACAAAGATCGTCATAATATTAACTGTGGTTTGTGTAAGAAAGGCGAATACTAATAACATACGAAATAATTTTTAAATTGTTTTTATGTGCGTCCGTTTGTCACAAACATTTATCGCTGAAACTGGCGTAAATAAAGTTAATTATAAAATGGATGTAATACTTTATTATAACAATTTTCTTACACATGATCACAGTAATTATAATGACGATCTTTCTTGAAGAAGGTTTTCTTGTAAATTCTGCTTTATGAAGCGGCCAGAATGGAAATATGCTTAAATTTTGTTAAAAATACAGACAATTTAATCGATTTTTTTAATATTTTAAAAGTATACTTTAGTAAAATAATTTATAATGTTACAAAATGAATACAATCTTCTTTCATATACAGGATAAATCGCACTTTTCTGACAATTTTCATGGAATTTGTACTACTGTTCTGTGAGTTCTTCACGTTTTACAGTCAGGTGCAGTTCTCCATAGACAGCTGCTTTACTTCAACCTTAAGGTTCCCGCCTACCTGCATCGTTGTTGTCCTGTCTCGGCCGAGAAGCGCGGAGCTATAAGGGTTACACTGGCACGCGCTACAAGGGCGTCATCGCCACTGCGCGCAGGGCTGTGAAATGGCGTGCAGTGTTCTCGTAACGCCGCGTGTACCTATGGCACTTTCAGCGGCGACCCTATCATTTTATTGATGACACGTCTGTAGCGAAGTTCAATATATGCTCCTATAGTAGGTAAGTTCAGATACGGCTGTCTGGGGAGACCGTTTTTATCTATAACGGAGAGCTTCGAGATAATATCTACAGCAGGCGTGGTAACGTTAAAGTACTATTATGTCCTCGTCTGTGGTATGTATTTTCGCAGGTAAACGCGCTAGTGTCACGTTAATTAGTTACTTAAAAAATACAGGTATTGAAGGGACTCGGCAACGCAATTGAGGCACCAGGCAGGCGGAAGTACTTGCGTGGTTCAAAGTTCGAACGGAAGTGAGTACGTCGTGTGTGCAGAGGAGAACATAATTTGACTTAAAAGTCGCGCGCGAGGTTCGCATGGCATATGGACTGAAAAAAAAAAAAGATTTGCTAGTAGATTAAAAAAAAAACTGTTTGGTTGATGCTTTCCAAAGCGAAAATTTGTTGATGGTAAAAAACATATTGTGGTGCCCAACAACAAGCAGATTCACTAATCACTATAGCTATTTAATGCTCACTACCACATCAGTTTATTAAATGAAAGTCTTATTGGCTGCCAGAAATTATTTTAATGTCAGCAACAGCATTCATGTTATGTCCAGTAACATATTATGCTGCTGCCGCAAAACTACATCCGTTATATTTTTGAGCATGCGTTCTGGAATGATATAAGTGGCCACATTCTGTCTGGCCACGAAGCCATATTTGTCTGTGTTCTGTAGTGTAAGTAATGTAATTAATGGATACCAGAACTTAATGTTTTATAAGGTGCAGGTATGTAAAATACCTGGTACTTTAAGGTGTGATTGGTGTGAGCTAGATGATTTTGCAGGAGAACTGAGCAGGCGTGTAACACGAACGTCCAGTCGGAACTTAATTAAGAATGATCTGATCCGACACCCTCGTCGTATGGAGTAGACACTGATTCATTAATTCTGTTACTCCAAAACTGACATCCTGGACCATTACCAGGATTCTGGAACATCATGGCCGGAGGCTGGAACAACAGTGCTCTCTATTAATACCACACTTACCACAAGAGACACAAATAGTCCATTTGAAGACAGCTTGAGGACATAACACAAAACCATATTCTACAGTATCTACCAAAAAGTAATTGGGCACCCGTGAAGATAGGTAATTCAGTACGTCAGTTGACTTGTGTTTCACGGCCTTCGGCGTAGGACCTCTGGTGTTTGTCCATGGTAGCATGAACACAGAGGCCTATTGTAACATTCTGGATAATGAAATGCTACCAACATTGTGGCATTTTTACGGAATGAACCCGTGTTACATCCAGGATGACAATGCCAGGTGCCATGTTTCAAGGGCTACTATGTAGTGGTACGCCTACAACAATGTTCGCCGATTGGACTGGCCCGCCCAGAGCCCCGACCTCTACCCTATAGAACATCTATGGGACGAATTGGATCATCGGTAAGGGCTCGTCAGGCGCGGCAAAAATCCAATGCTCAACTCATGGAATGGTTGCAAGAGGAATGGCGACGAATCCCCGTGGATGTCCTGCAAACACTCGTAGAGAGCATGCCAGACAGGGTGGCTGCTGTTATAGCCGCAAGAGGTGGCCCTACGAGATTCTAACAGGGTGACACCCACCGAGTAAACATTGTGGACAGGTGCCCAATTACTTTGTGGTAGATAGTGTATTTTACCAAGACTAAAAAAACCAGTATTCACTACGAGAAATGACACTCTCCGAGTAAATTGCATGCATTCATGGTTTATTGCTAATCATTATATTGAACTGGAATAGTGATGGTGAAACATTATATTGGCTATAATGCTATTTGCAATAATAGGATATTCCTGCTGACTTGTACAATTATGCATGAACTGGCCGTAACAGAAGTAGTATGCTCCTGTGATTGACGCCTCATAAAACATTATATCGTTCTTTAGAATCATTACTTTCTCATATTAATTAAGTATTATACAAATCGAATTGGGAGCAGGACCCAGAATCAATCAGGAGTTGCAGGTTAAAGAGTTAAATAAATTCACTAGGCGTTTGTTCTAAAGGGCGCACTCAGCTGTAAGATACAAAAATCAAATCAGCAGCCATCTAAAATAAATCTTAACTTGTTGAAGCTAAAATGTTTCGAACCCAAACTTCATTGTAAAATCCAGCAGAAAGTTGAATTGCAGCAGTGTGCGACCCACGAGGCATTTTATTACTAACTGTCCCTAGGTTTAGGCACATGGGCCTTAGTACACGGAACATTCAGCCTTTATCATACCACACGTTAAATCGCGGTAGGCGAACTATATTAACTTATACTTTGGGCGCGCAGACCGAACAAACCCGCCTCTTCTGTTCTTATAAAAAATCCTCGAGTTCACTTCTTATAATTCTGTTATACAATAGCGGCAATCGCGTCACGTTCCACAATTCTGCAATCAAAAACCCTGCCGAGCCCGTGACACGTGTCGCGACCAGCCTAGTGGTAGGAGAAGATAATATGGCCTCGTAAGGCTCATCTATGGCTTAAGGGGACGCTAAATTTGCGGCCCATCTGCGGGCGGCTACTGCGTTAAATTAGCAACGAACTTTGTTGCCCTTGGCAGCCGGCCTATAGCCTCTAATATTTCGGCCATAGAGAACAACATACACTGTAGTGCACACTAGAAACAGCGATATTCATAAAACACAAAATAATTATATCTGACATATTAACATATAAATTAATATTCTCAGCATTTGCATATTAGTAAAGTCACGTCAACTATATCACACATAATAGTAAATAAATTATCATATAACCTGGTATACGAATTAGCATATTAACTCATTAAGTATTCGTGAGCATAAATTAAGTGGTGAAAATCCAGCCGTTACAGTTCAGTTCTTTGCATCTGGTTAAGAACTAAATCATGAGGGAAATTCTTAAGTATTTATGAACGGATTATATAATTCCAAGTAAGTAAACGTTACACGTTAATAATTCCAAAATTTAATTTTCAGTGAGGTGACGTGGCCAAGCCTTGTCACGTGTACCACTTATTATAGATTTCTGGTGTGTGTGTGTGTCTATATATATATATATATATATATATATATATATATATATATATATATATATATATATATACACACACACACACACACACACACACTGAAGACAACACTTCAACGTCAAGCAAGGTACACTGAGAGAAAATCGAACAAAATATTTGTTTGTGTAGGGCCAAATATATATTTGGTCGCCCTAACGAAATTTATTGTTGAGCAAATAAAATTTGAAAAGCAACAAAATAACGTTTGTTCGTCTAACAAAAGATATGTTTGAATAAACAAAATATCTGTGTTAGGCCAAAAAAAATTAGAGTCAACTAAATATTTTGCTGGATCAACTGTATATATTTGTTTGGCCACTGATTTTACTGCCTTCGTTCGAAAATAGAGCTCGAGAGTTTGTTTACATTTTTTTGTGACAATTAGGGTAGTAAACATGTTTGTTAGTGCATCTATAGGGGCTTAACGATCGTATAAATACATTAATAAAACATTGCAACTAGAAACTGAAAAGTAAAGCTGTCAAACTTGAAATATTTGTTTGCACCCGTTGCCAAATATTTTCATTATATATATTTAAAAGCTTCCCAGCATCACCAGTTGTCACATTAGCTGAGATTACTAAGGCATAGCGCTCGGACGTATGCGATCTAGGTTCGAAACTCGGTTGAACTTGTAACTTTTTTTTATATCGGGCCGAACTGTTTAATGTAGGCCTACGCATAGCCAAACAAATCTTTAGTCGCACCAACCAATTCTTACAGTATGGGGCAACCAAATGAGAACAACCGGATAATTTGGTTTCAGCAACAAAATATTTCATTACCCCTATACAAACAAACACCGAAAAAATCTTGTTTGATTGAGAAAAACCTTTTTTCTCAGCGTAGCGTATGGGCAACACGCTGAGCTTTTTGTTGAGATGCCCAATGTTCGGATCACAATCTTTACAACTTCGAATTTACTGTTTAATTGTTGTTAGAACATACATACATACAAAACACCACAACCTGCAAATACTCTTGTGAACCTCGCCAACCAGTATTGCTGTTACGATCGTAATATTTTTGCTGCGACTGCTGAAGACATTATTACCTACGAATACACTGAATATATTGGTGACCACAAACATCATTTTGTAGTTTACACTAAATACTGTAATGACAAAATATTTTGGTTGTCACCGTTAAGTCTTATGTCACATCTATATTGATAAAATATTTTGTTTTCACCAACAAAATTTTTTTGGTTACCACAAAACTGGCATATTTTTTTTTTCGGTGGTGGAATGTTGTTGAAAGAGTTGGTGTGCGTGTTTAGCTCCAGATCGCACCACTAGAGGATGCTGGACCTCTGTCTGCCAGCGGAGCGCACGTTACTGTGTGAGGAAGCAAATCAATTGAAAACAATACCCCCTTGCACCCCCACACACCAGTCAGGGGGTGAGGTGCAGGGGATGTTCCACCGACCGCTAATTGGGAGGCGTGCTGTCGGCCCTGGGTGGGGCTGTTTGTGCGCGGCTGCGGTGTGGGGTAGTGGGGTACAGGTGTGGAAGGGGGTAAATGGACCACGTTCCCTCCCGTAGATGGGAGACGAAGTTGTTTTTGGTTGTAGCTCGCCTGGTACAGTAGGGTCGACCCGCGTACTCTCCCACGAACTGAGCGTCGTCCTTGAGGCCACGTTTCACGATTATTTTCGATTTCATTATTTGAAAGAGGTTTTTATAAATACCATACAAATAAAAATATTTATTGCAAAATGGCTATGGTTTTCAAAATATTGCACCGAAAAGTATAAAATTTGTAATATGAGAGCCCAAGTGACTGTTTTCCTAATTAACCATGTCAAATAAAGCCCTGCATTCTAAATCGGAATCAGTTATTATTTACTGATTGTCAGTTGAAACTGCCCCATACCGAAACTGTAGAATAAGAAAACTATTAATCTCTTCAGTTAAATAAAATCCTTTAATACACACAGTAGAAAATCAGTTATTTATAATAGATTAATAAAAACCACAAGGATTAAAACCGTGCATTACGGTTTGAAATAAATTTAGTAAAATTATCTTCTCGCAAAACAAAATCACTACATGTGCAAGGAAATTTTGGAAGTGGTTGGTATCGAGCCGCCACCCCAAAGCGAAACACATTTACTTGTTTCTCTCGCTGACGTTCTACCAACTCTGCTACGTTGCCACTGGGATAAACGGTCTTCGCATCTGCGTAGTAACATTAACTTACAATGGCGAACGGCCGTAAGTATCGTAATGCGAAAGTATTTAATGTTGTCGAAATATACACATACTATGCGTACATAGGTGCATGTATTTGTAAGGTTCGAAAGTAATTCTTAGCGACGCCTGTTTTTCGCGAAAAGATTTACGCGAAGGCTATAACTCAATGTGCTATACATACGTGCAATTTTCCTTTGGTTATTGGCCACGCGTCTTTATAGGGAGACAGTTCCTTACGTAGCTGGGCCAATCACAATTGAGTAACTTCGACACTGAGTGTCTGTGATTCGCGGACAGACACCTGCAAAGCGTGACAGTTATAATCATCCAATCACGACTGTGGAACTGAGCTATAGTGTTTTGAAGTACAGGTGATCCTAGTCATTCTTAGTTAAGTTTTGTTCAGATTGTGTGCTTTAAAAGAGAAATATAGTGGTTTTAACGGTGTTGTTGGTGTTTTATATATATCTGCCATTTTATAATGCAACGATATTTTACGGAACGAAACTGTTATTTTGAATAGACAGATTGACTAGCAATAACTGTGCTAATTAGACAGTGGAACTTTGAAAAGACATGTACATACTTGCGCAGAAAAAATATATATTTCGACAACAAGAAATGCTTTCACATCACGAAACTTACAGCAATATTTGACATTACATTTTGTGGTTCAGCACCCATAATACGACCACAGATTTGACAGTGGTAAAGTAGGCCAGTGGCTCTGCCCTCATAGCTCAGGGGTAGGGTGGCCGACCTGTAGTCGGAGGGTCGCGGGTTCGCGCCCCGGTGCCTCCGACGTGGCGGTTGCTCAGCTCGATTGTCGCACTGGGAATTCGTCAACAGGTTGGTCTCACTAGAGCTTCTTCAACGTCACAAATGTCACAACAACGTCAAATGTAGGTTAAAAAAAAGTAGATATTGCTGATCATGAAAGCTTCAGCATGCTTTGATTTATGGGCGGAGGTTCGAGCCCAACCACGTCCAAAAATATTTTTGCGTAGACAATATTTGTGTTCTGCGACCAAATAAATCGTACCTAACTTACACCACATAGGAATGCTCTGTGCTTATTTATTAATAACAACTATAAATAACTAGTTTTATACTGCTTGAATTAGTAGATTTCTTTTAACTGATGAATTAGTGACTTTTTTTCTACAGATTCCGGATGGAGCAGCTTCACCTGACAATTAGTAAAAAATAACTGATTCCGATTTAGAGTGTGGTGGCACGAGTGCTGTTAAACACGTTCAGCTAAATACGTTCTGTAGCCATTTCTAAACAAGTTTAAAAACACAACGTGTTTTCGCGGTCACACACCCAAAGCAGAACGAAATCAAGGGGAATTCTAACCCTTAACAAACATGGAACTTAAAATGTATGGTATTCACTTGCAATAGCCTCCAACATTTATCACCATTGATATTTTTAATTCTTATGATACCTACACTAATACTATAATGGCATAATGGTTGGGTATTAGTACATTCAACCTTAGACTTAAGTTAGTTCACAAAGTCCAGGAATTCGCGCAAAATTCAGCAATATTTATTACACTACTTGATTACTTCGAAGCAGCCAATCGGGTAGTAGCAGAGAAGAAATGTCGTGCCAAACAACTTATGAAAACTGTTCACTTTGAACGAGAAACAACTGCGATCGGAACTCGTTCGAGGGTAATGTAATATCTTCAGTAGCTGAACTTGTTTAAGTGAAATAGCTCTGCATCCCGTGTAACTGCGGCCTAAGATGGATGTAACATGCTCTATAAAATATACAGAACATGTTAATTGACTTTTAAGGATAACAACCGGTAATCGGGTACTGGCATCCTGAAACTAATTAAAAATACGTATTCATGTTTTTGCCAACACAGATTTATTCGTCGGAGAGAAACTAATATGTATTAATATTTCCTCCCCGAAGAATAAAAATATTTTGGCGAAAAATTCAATACATATTTTAACATAGATTCAGGATGCCAATACACGAGTACCGTTTGTTAACACATCGAGGTCTGCATACATTTACTGGCAGTTAAGACAAACTAGAAGAGAGTCAGTCACCTATATCCATTACTGCAAGGGCACTGGTTTTATTGGTGTCTGTGTTAGAACTCACCATCGTCCTGTTGGTCCAGACCACACCGGACACTACGCTGTACTTTATAGCCATAATTATTGACCAGTCATCAACCAATGGAGAACCAAGCTGATATTGACCCAATCAAATGTCATTTATCGTACAAAAATATTTACAATCAATCTTGTCCCCTTGAGTGGTTATAAAGGAATTAATCCTCTGGTCAGCAATATCATTGTTACTGCACTGTTGTGTTCTTGTGATGTGTTAAAACTAGCCGAACAAAGACTGCTTATCCTTGCGAGTTTTGTTCTGAACAACAAAGATATATTCAAATTAGCTTTTGTTCGAGCTACACTATAGCGTAGTCTACAAAGTGTTAAATATCCTTGATAATTGAGATGTTGTGTGTATGATATAGATCACTTGGCGTGTGATTTAGTTGGCAAATTAATTAGTAATATAGAAACTTGGGCTCCAGTATTCCCAAATTTTCGACTTTTCAGTGCAATATTTTGAAACGTATAACCTTTCGACTACGAATACATACATTTATGTGGTCCTCATATAAACCCTTCCAGAAAATAGAATTTTAAAAAAAATCGTGAAGTATGTCCTTAACTATTTATTCACAAATACCTAAATATATATAGAGCAATGAAAAAATGTATATTTTAAATATCTGTACTAGTAGCGGTATAATGATCTGTAGCAGAAGAAAGAATATTACAGAAGTGAAACAGCATCTTATACAATGTTCTCCAGTTCTCCATCGGTACACACTAGCGAAATGGCGTCACTAGCCCCTGGGATTTTGGAGCTCCATTTGCCATTTGGCGCTTGAAACCTTAAATTCGAATCAGTGGGAAATCACTGCTTTTCAGTGAAATTAAACTACTCGAATCAGTGAAAATGGCTGTACTTAGAATCAGTGCGAAACCATTTGCTTTTTTAAGTGAAAAAATTTCACTGATCAAATTAGTGACGTAAAATTATTTCACTACTTGAATAAGTGACGGCCGACTACAATGTCGAATTAAATATGGTTTTTTTTATAGAATGTAGCGAACTAATTAAGCGAAACAAACATATTTACCATAGTTTACTATTTATATTGCGGAATTTACTGTAATTTAAAAAAAGTGATACATTAGAGAAAAATATTGGAGTTATATTTGCCTTTAACTTTTAATTTTTGGTTTATTTTGTACCGTTAGGATTGTTAAAACGAATAGTATAAATGAGTGCACTATCTTCATTACATTATATGCAGTTTAAACCTTCAAACAGAGCGCTGTGAATATTACACGAAAACGAAATGATAGACGTAAAGACGGAACGAAAGGCTGCGTGTTCATACTATCTCATAAAATGGCGTTTTGAACGGCGAAACACAATTTAGAAAGTATTTTGTATTGGTTTTATTAGTTTACTCGTTGTTATTTCACTTGATACACCTTGTTTAACGACCATTTTTAAACGTTCTTTGACGGCCATTTCCACAAGCTGATTAACTGATCCATCAGTCAAAAATAAACCGCTTAGTGTGAAAAAAAAAGACTAATTAATCAGGGAAAAATGCCACTGAGTTAATAAGTGAAGGAAATCTGGCATTTATTCACTGACTATCAGTTAAATTCACTGAAGCGACTGCTCAATCATTCAGATACGTTTGACTCATTGAACCATGAAACTCTCACTTGAGCACGAGTATACGCTGTTCACAGTAAAGTGAGCACTTTTGGGGCCCTAGTTACATTTTTCTTGCAGCCAATTTTTTATCGTTTAACTAACTTTTAAAATAAATATTGCATATAAGTTATAAACAAATTACGTAGATTACACAGCACTTGGAAATTAACGTCTAAGGCCAAAATAATCTATATTTATTGATCATTTTTCCAAATGAGAGGGCTTTCAAAAGTGCTCACTTTACCGTGAATAGCATCTTGCCAACACGCAAGCCTACGCAGCGCGCGGTATAGCCAATGAGACACGATGCCTGTGCAAGAGCCACGCTCAGCCAATCAGCGACTGAGCACATCCACATAAATAATTGCGCCACATTATTTGAGTTGTGTGTGTCGTTGTCTTCCATAGGGAGTATTTTGTAATTTTTATGTCTAGATGTTTGTTATTTCTACAAATATTCGTATTTATCGGGAATATTCTGATCCACTCTTACATAGTCAGCGACTTGAGAAGCATTGCTTTGCTGTTGCAAATACCTTGCGTTCTGGACTCATTTCCTGGCATTCAAGACAAATAAGGAATGAATCGCCTATATATACAGGTGCAAAACGCAAATTACGTTGGTTTATTTATTCCCACATTTCAATTACCTATACTTCTACGCCAAACAGATTACTCATACTGCACTGTGCAATGTTTACTATTGGCAATTATTCAGCAATCGGTGGAGTCCAGGTGAATTTGTGCCAATAATGTTTTGTATCAATGTAAAAAAAAATAGTGGCAAAATTACCCGACAAGTGTAAGGTAATATTCTCAAACTTGTGGGGGAAACATAGTTTTACTTACGTGTTAGGTAAAATTACCGCACTATGGAGTAAAATTCACGTTCATGGTAGTGCAAAATCCCATACATGAAAGGGGAAAATTACTTTACTACGTGTTAATCTCCTAGTCGATTTGTAACTATTTGATAATTGTATAACATATATTTTCTACACTAAAATTAACTTTTGTTTTCTAGTCATACAAGTTGTCCAACATGGCTCTTTATATGTAAGGTATAATTGCCGCATATGGAGTGGAATTCACGTACATGGAGGTGCAAAATCTCATACATGGGTGGGAAAATTACCGCACGACGTGTGAATATCTTCAGCATTTTCGCAACAGCTAAGTGGTAGGACGGGCCCGAAGAAACAATCCTTTAACACACTAATATTCACTTCCAATGCCATGTTGTAGTCCTGGTGTAATGGAAAGCGCCTCGGCCTATCGCAATAGAGATCCGTGGTTCGCGAATATCCCCCGGCAGGTGATAGAGGTTTTTAGAGTTAAGATTGCGGTTACTTTTCGTCAGTGGATATAGGCAATAAAAAAAATTTACAGTTCTAATACCGCGTGAATTTTTAAATATAACTTTTTTATACAATATAGTCCATATTACCTTACTTTTATGGGATTTCCCCCATTTCTGTCAGGTACTTTCCCCGTACGATTAGGGAAAAGTACCTTACTTGTAATGTAAATTTACTCCACATTTGACAGGTAATTTTGCCTTACGTGTACAGGAAATTAGCTTCCCTTTCATGTAAGGGAATTTAACCTCAATTTTTTTTACAGTAACGAAATATCATGTTATTTTAGTTATTACACCCCAGTTCAGAGATCTGAAGAATTTGCTAATGCATTTCGTGGCGAGCTAGAATCCATGAATTCGCACATTTGTATTTCATTTGCCGTTTGTATACGTATTGAAGACTCCTAGAAAACCCTGAACCAATAACAGCCACAAAAAAAAAACTTTTTCTAAGATCAAACGAAGTTAGTTTTCTGTTTCTATACGGGCAATTCAATATTTGGTTTTTTAAAACAAGTTATTTTGTTGTTTTAATTTGGTTGCCCCGAAAAAGGATTCGTTTGGTGTAACTAAATATTTGTTTGGCTCTACGTTCTTTAAAGAGTTTCGATCAATACAAAATGAACTAGTAACCCCAATGAGATTCGAGCCCAGATAGTTTGCACCCAGGCTCTACGCTCAGCAACTTAAGCTAGACTGCCTACTCAGATAATTGCAATGTTTCTAGGATTCATACATATTGAATACTGAACAACGCGCGAATCATCAGTAAATGAAGTAAAACTCTTGCCGTCCTAACTCTCACAAAATTACAAACAAATTCTGGAGTGATATTTCCGAAAGAAAGCGATCAATTGTGTGGCCAAAGTTAAATTAACCAAATATATTTTTTTAACCATCCAATTTTTTTTTTTGGCCCAACACGAAAGTTTTGTTGATTCAATCGAAGACTTTGTTAGAAGACAAAAATAATTTTGTTGCTTTTCAAATTTTGTTTGCTCTACAAAACATTTTGTTAGTGAAACAGAAAATTATTTTGACCCTATAAAAACAAATATTTTTGGCAAGACCAAATCTTTCTTTCAGTGCAAACATATTATTTTGTTGAATTGTATCAATATTTTGGCTTACGTTAAAATATCTTTTAACATTCTGAAACAAAAAAATATTTGTTTGGCAGAAACTAAATTGTTTTAAATCAATTATTTTGCTTTGTAATCAAATTTCATTCATTTGGAGGTACTGAGGCTTGGTTGTACCAACAAAATTTCGGTTAGCTGAAATAAACGCCAAGCAACACAAATATGTTTGGTATACGGAAGCAATTATACTTCTCAGTGCATGTAACGAACTACAGGGCTGGTCATCGCCTTTCACTATGACAGCGAGCAGCCAGTACACAGCTGAGATCCGACTGTTTGTACGTAAGTTTGTTCATGTCTAGACTGCAGGTCACAACATTCGAGAATATTTCAGGACTCTTCTCCAACTTTTCTTCGAGAGTTGCATTGTAGTTTCTGCCCTGCAGTGATTCGGTACGATTCTGTTAAAATAGGCAAGAGAAATATCTCCAAATATTATTTGTTTTAGAAGAAAACAAAGTTTCGTACTTCCTTTTCTCGAGCTAGATGTGAGTGTAGTCATCAAAGTGACAAAAAACTTTCTCTCGCTGGTGTTATTTAGAATTTTTTTTTGCAATAAATGCAGTTCCACTGAGTGAGAGGTCAACAAAATATTTGTTTTTATACGGCCAAAACTATATATTGTTGCATCAATCAAACTTGAAAAGTATCAAACTTACTTTTGTTTATCTAACTGAACAAATGTTTCAATAAACAAATCCTCTGTTTCGAGCCAAAAGAAATTAGACTTTCAACATAATATTTTGTTAAATCAAACGAATATATTTGTGTATGGTCACTCATTGTGAAACCTTTTGTTATAAAATACAGATCGAGATATTGTTTGCGTTTTTTGTGACAATTAGGATAATAAGTTTTTGTTAATGCATTGATGTGTATGATTTTTATGAACATTCTGATGAAAGAAAATCAACAGGAAACATGAAGTAAAGCTGTAAAATGTGAAATATTGCTTTGCGAACTTTGTCCGTTATTAGAAATTTATTTGTTTAAAAACATTCGAATTTCATCTGTAGTCGCATTCGCTGAGGTTACTCGGTCGCTGGTAATCTACACTGTAAAAAATAATGGGAACATTACATGACAAGTGTAAGGTAATATTCGCAACTTTTTTTTACGGGTAAGGTAAAATTACCGCACTCCGGAGTAAAATTCACGTACATAGCGGTGGAAAATCCCATACATGGACGGGAAAATTACCTTACTACGTGTGGATCGCGTCTATTTGTAACTAATTGATAATTGCATTTTATATATTTTTTACCTAAAAATTAATTTTTATCGTTTTGTTGTACAAGCTGTCGAACACGGCTCTTTATTTGTAAGATATATTTACCACACTATGGTATAAAATTCACGTACATAGCGGTGGAAAATCACAAAAATGGATGGGAAAATTACCTTACGTCGCGTGCATCTCTTCAACATTGTCTCAACAGCTAAGTGGGAGGACGAGAGGAAGAAACAATCTTGTAATACGATAACAGTCATTGATGCTGTCACGCTGTCTTAGTGGTGTAATGGATAGTGCATCGCCTTATCGCGAAAGAGTATAACAGTTCGCGCCTACCCACCAGTCATTGTCGAGAATTCTAATGTTGTGGTTTCGATTACAATTCGTCAGAGGATACAGGTAATAACAAAATTAACAGTACTTATGCTCCGGGGTATTTTTAATGTACTTTTATTATACAATAAAGTTAATTTTCCCTTACTTCCCCCACTCTCATGTAGTTTTTCCGTACGGTTAGGGAATATTACTTCACTTGTTATATAAATCTACCTTATATGTAGAGGTAATTAGCTTCCCTTATATGTAAGGGAATTTTACCTCAATTTTTTTTTACAGTGTATGTTCTACTCTCTGCTGCCCTTTCAATTGGTTTTAGTATAAACGGAAAGAGGTTAATGTACGTAGAGTGAAAAAAACTTTCGGGTTCACCAACTGAATTCTTGTTCGTGGCGCCAAACAAGACAAACTAAATAGTTTGGTTCCAACAACAAAATATTTCACTGCCCCTACACAAACACGTAATTTGGTTGCGCCAAACAAAATTTGTTCGATTCAAAATATTTATTTCGTCAGTGTACGAGGTTGTTGCATTCATCGTCTCATGGAAGAGCAATATAACATGATTCAAAGAAGAAGTGAACTGGAGACACAGGACGATATATTCCGTCCCGGTAGTGATCTGAAATGTGGCATATCTCGGGAAGGGAGCCAAACTGTTCGCGGTGCCTCGCCGAGCGCAAGTATTCATTTCATGAGTATAAAGCCTCCTCATAATATTTCCTCGTCCTGTACAAAGACCATATTCCAGTACAAAGGTCACAATATCTGATGAATTAAACAATACGTTTTTGGTTTTCCTGTAAGTTTACAGGAGTTAAAGATTATATTCAAATAAATGATTTAGTTAATTACGGTTAGCAGGCTGATTGATTATTGTTTTTTAATTAAGTTAACAGAAGCAATTGTAATTATATAACACTATTTATTTCCTCCTTTTAATATCCTGGCTGAAATTTTAACACAATAGTTAACAGCTAGGTTATTCTGAACAGCAAATACTAAACTTATTTTAATTTAGAAATGTAACAATTACGGTGAAAGAAAATTAAAATTATTATGTGATCATTGAAATGAAAAAAAAATTATGTTCAAATATAATATTCACTCTATAATCCACATAGTGGCTGCAGACTACCTCTTCCTTTTGCCGAAACTGAAATCTGGAACATTACAATTTAAAGTTAATTTTCCCTTTCAACTGTATCAAAATAAGTTCTTTTTTTCCCTTCTTAAATAGCCTATACCACAAAACTTTCTATTTCAAGCCATTTTAGATTATTATTCCGATCAATTTTATTACAGAAGAGCAAAATAGAGTGGAACCACTGTGGGCCAAACCTATTTCCCATAAATACATTTAGCACAAAAATAGAGTGAAACCACTGTGGGCCAAACCTGTTTCCCATAAATACATTTAGCACCAAAGTAGTGTGAAACCACTGTGGGCCAAACCTATTTCCCGTAAATACATTTAGCACCAAAAATAGAGTGAAACCACTGTGGGCCAAACCTATTTCCCATAAATAAATTTAGCACCAAAATCGTATGACTTACGGTTATGGCGAGAATGTACGTTATTGAGAATTTTTGTATTGCTATGGCAAGGCAGGGATCTGTTTGGGAAGATCATTTCCTGCAACAAATAACGTTGCTCAAAAAAATGTACAAGAACATATAATACGTGACTGATCACAATAAACTGATTAACACTATTTGCAATTGTCGCCTTTGTTACAAGTGCTCGTTAAGGTAACGAATCTTTCGAGCAAAGCGGGCCATTATAAAATTTTTTTTCATACACATGTTTTTTTTTTTGTGTGGACAAGCGAAGCAAATACACGTTAAAAGTAAAGTTACACTGTCAATCAACATTCTTGGTCTTTACAAATGCATGTAGACGTTTCAGATCTAGGCTATTGGGAGTGATAATACCGCTACATAATATCGTCCAAAATCAAGAGAGACATGAGTGATCGATTCTGTCATGATAAAAATCCTTCATCCAAAGAAATCGCTTCCCATCAGTTTTTATGTGTATCGAGAGAGTAAGGATAATATCATATTTTTTCCCATACATCCATGTTAGATTCCTTTATTCGTTTAAGAAACAGTCAGTTCCTTTGTCAACTTCTGAAAATTGTATAGTAGCGATGATCTGATTACCTGCATTTTAAACCTGTATGCGGTTTTCCCATAAAAGCAAAGGTTAAAATTTCCCGTCACACATTTGGAAGGTAACATAAATTTTTTAACCACGCTTTCGCACTGAGTTGCTCATGGCAAGTTATGTCTGTTGTTGTTGGCTACTTATTACTGACTCAGCCGTACAGGCTTACATTCATCCAATCAAAAGCACAATACAAAATAATAGGAGCACGAAGTGTAATCCGCCACAGGATGAATTCACGTGATCTACGGGTCTCTAACATTCACACATTTCTTATTTATTCGCAGGAAATTGTTACATTACTGTTTCAAGGTCAATATTTTTCTACGGCTAATGACACATTAAAATAATACAAAATTAAACTCTGTTATGGAAACCTAGGCGGCCAAATGATGTGTAATCATACCGCATTGCCGGTGTATAATGACCGCAAATAAAATAGCGCAAGATCGAGTTCTAAAGGTTCTAATTCTTTTTCTTGGTACCACAATAATAATAATTCCATTAGCTATCAGTGCAAACAAAATTGAAAAAGGAAAAATATACTTTAAAACTTTAACCTCATTCAAAAGCAGACGTTGAAAAAGAATGCGTGAAATTTAAAAAAATGGCTGCTTGGGCTATTTCATGTGATCGTATTACTTCAACATTGTGATAGATTTTTCCTTTGTAAGGTTAAACAATTTTCAGAAAAAAAATATTCCCGAAATACTGCTGGTATATTCTAAACGTTTTCCTAACTGACTACACATGTTCTCTGCACCGAAAACTGCGAAAGCGTTCAACGCGCGGAAATATCTGTCGTCTTTGCTCGATACCAGTAACCTTGAAGGGACCCGGATATTGGTCGACGAACGCACATCCCGACAAAGTACAATAGCAAGACATTCAGGATGCCACGAAGGGCCCCGTCACTCAACCACGGGCCGGTGTTATCGCCCCAACGGAGTTCCCAGTGACGCCACTTGCGGACTGAGGCGGAAGAAGGGTTTCGCACCCCCCGAAAGCCGAGCCCCTAGTTGGTCCCGGGAAAACTACGGGGGGGGGGGAGGGGGGAGGGGAGAACACAAGAAGGATGGCGAAGCAGGCTGACTTCCTTCTTGTCGCCGGTAATTCCATTTACTTGTATCAGTTAGTGCTCCGGCCTGATTACGGAATCCATTCCGTTCCCCGGGCAATTCCAGCCCTTCTCCACGCCCCCTCGTCCCTCCACTCACCAACCTACACACTTTCCTGGGCCGCCTTTCCAGTCGCTTGCAATCGGCCCGCCAGCTTCCGCCGGCGTGGAGGGAGAAGCAGAGGGGAGCGTGACACATAAAGAAACCTAGTGTACATTCACAGAATAACCGTAATACATAAACGATACCCTTTGAGGCTGTCAATGTATTCTGCATCATATATTGTGCAATGCAAGCAATGATGAACTACTCCATGCCCGTACCTTGTACACTGACATAGTAAACTTTCTAATTGGCTGACCCTATGATTACAAGGATAGATACATTAGACACTTGTCCTTATACAGGGGCGAGTACGGCAGTAGAAAAAGTGCAAGGATGGCACAATTCTACTTTGGTTGTTGGAAAGGTTTTTTCTTTATTAAAAATAATATTAACTTTAAATGATAAAATTGCTGAATTTTCATTTGGAAAGCGGACAAGAATACCTGGTATTCAGAGTCGTTGGAAAAAAGGTGATAATACTACATTTGAAATGAATTGGTAAGATATTGCTTGATTGTAAAATCAGTACTTTAAATTTATTACATACATTGTTTTTGCAAAAGAAATTGATACGCGCCCTTAACAGGCAGATGTTTGCTGCAATTGACGATCATATGTAGCTCTGTTAATAAAATACATGCTTTAATTTATTTGCCTGAACAACCACCAGACAGCCTGTGGCTGCCAGCAGCTTTCACTTTCACCTATCCAGTTAGAATATATGACATGAAATGTAGGTGTAATTGGTACTTATGCGTTCCAGGAATAAAATGAATCCTTGGTCAGAATTCATATACGATGTTGCTGGCCATCATAGAATTCCATACTTCATAAAAAATTATTTTGTGGCGAAATTAATTATTATGAAAGATAAGTTTTAGTTATGGGTAATGGCATTGGACCACAACTATCACATGGGCTATTCAAGTTTCCTTATAAAAGGTATAGGCATGATGTGTTCAAATCATATGAAATATCAAATATTTGTCTGTTGACGGTGAAGTCGGCCACTTGAGCAGGGAGAGACACACGTATTTGGATATTAGCGGGAGAGAAATATTTAACTTTAAATGGTTCAGGCGAAACGGCCCAACGCACAGTGAAAATTGCCCCAGGTATTCGGCAACGAAGGGAAATATCCACATTATTTATTATATGCTTTTGGGGAACGTTCCATGTTTCACAAAAACAAAAACAAACGAGCGGGGTGTGGCTGTGTTGGGGACACGGCCGTTTGTTTTGCGTGAACACGTCTATGTTGATGTGTTCGGACGCCTTGATGTTTATTTTACGTTCCCGGCACCTCTTCACTCGATCATATGGGGTTTTATGGGTATCACTGGATTGATTTTGAGGCATTCTTTCCAACCGTATACGATTTCTGTATTTCTACCTGACTTTTTGACGGGCATAGGCCGAAATTGTGTTAAGATTTCTTAACCTTTTACACCAAACGCATAAAATTTTTACCATAACCACTCCACACAAATGTTTTCATACACGCTATCGATTGATCGTGACGAGAGCTGTCGATTGAAACTTAAACGACCGTCTTAGCTTCTCCCAGTCAAAAGTTATACTACCACCCTCCCCCCCCCCCCCCAATATACCCGTCCTCCAAACGCGATGCTTCGCAGTCCTCACTCAACGTAACATATTCTTTGGTCCTTTGGGCAATCGAGTGGTGTAATTGAATATAGATTCGGAGCTGCAATGCCAAACTCTATCCCCCTACTTTTTTATCATCGGGTATCATCCCACTATGGTAGAAAATTTAAAGATGTATTCACGTCAAAAGAGCGTATCTGTGCAGTGATGAAGGCACTGCGACACTGAACGTATATGACTGGCAGGCGAATTCCTAAGACGCACTACAGTTTTGGAGTACAGCTAGTCGTGGAATTTTTTTGGCCATAAACAAAGGTGTCCGTACCTAGAATAGCCAGTGGTGTAAAATATTTTGTAGAATTTATGTTTTGTAAAAGTCTTTCAATTAGTTAGTTAAATTCTCTGTTCAATGTTTTCCATTTTACAAGAGAAACGACGTCAAGTCTGAGAGCCATAATAATTACAACCGTCATATTAAAGAAAATAACGATGTCACTTTAACAAATAGTTTTATAGTTTTAATAATTAATGTTCCGTATATTTATATCAATTGCAAAATTTGTACATCTTGTGGCTGGAATTAGCGTGCATAAAATCAGATAAAATAAGTTTTATAAAATTTTTGTTAAAATTATTAGGCACTACAACTAGATTAGGGCCTACTTATATAGACCGGCTTGCCTCATGAAGAGGTCTTTTCGAAAAATTGCCTTTATGAGCGTCCAAATTACAAATACGTTTACATTTTGATTTAGAGCAGACAGCAGTCATTGACGTTTTCAAAAGTATAGATAATTATTCACTATCAACACATTTTAGAGTGCCAAATCGTTATTGTTTCTCCTTTCATATGCTACATAAATTGTTTTTTTTTTTTTAAATAACTTCGGTAATGTTAGACACTACTTTGTAACGAGTTCGGCGCATTTTAGAGTCAGGCGTATTCTTTCCCATGGCAGCCACTCTATTTACACTAAGAATACAGAAATGAAACAGCTGTTTAAGCCGGAATAACGTTGGCTTGACGTTTAGCGTTCACGTAATCTGGCTACTCCTTGACCTGAGGGTTTCAATCAGACCTGTCACAATCATTTTCCCGTTACGTAACACGTACGTTCACGTAAAGGGAAGCTGGTAAATGGCAAGTTTCTGCGCTATACGAGGAACGCAATACTTCACCAAGCGAACTCAACGGCCAATCACAACAGGGGAGGCGTATCGTTGTAAATGGATTTTATAGATCTTAGTTTTTATTTTTGCAACGTCGTTCATTTTTTCATAGCCTTTTTAGTTACAGAGTCCTAAACCTGGGGCGTTGTACAGGAAGTAGCTTCAACGACCAGGATTGTACACAGCTGGAAATAGTTTACGATGAATAAGTCTATTACATGTGGAAAGTGTCATTCCGTTAAGTTTTGAAAAGCTTGTGGCTTTAATGTGGTTAATTAAATTTTATATTAAACGTACATGTTGGGGTTATATGAACTCAAATATATTCAGTTTCGTCTTTGTATTTAAATCACTATTAAATTACATCTCGTTACAATATGTTTTACAATTCGTAACAATATGTTAGTTACTCTTTAAATCGGAGGAGCTCTCGTTACTTGTACTGGGTTACATTGTGTTAGATATTAATGTGATTCGTTATTAAATTATTTGTTTATATAAAAGGGCCACTCTGACTAGTGTACTATGGTCCGACTTCACCTTGTCCACGATGCCGTAGGCTGAAGACTAGACGCATGTCGGCGGACGGCACGCCCTCATCTCTGGACGTCTTGCTGGCGCAGTGTCTCGGCGGCAAAGACCTCGTTCGCCAGGTTTCCAGCCGTAATACCCGGCCTGCCTGGCCGGGTTTGTTTAGAAGCACTCAAGGCTTCGCTCCACTTATTCACTATGTGTTTGTGCTACCGCAATCAGGATAGCATGCCTGTTGCTGCACGTAACAATTCTCTGTTGATACTACATTCCATAGACTCACAAACAGCTGCTGTTAATGAGGAGCATAAATACATTTCAGTTGGTATATATATAAGCGTCTTACTAACAGCTGTACAGAACTGAACAAAACTTTCTTCTTTGAAACTCATAAAACGAGTCATCTATAATAACAATTGCATGCCCGTCAGTTTACATGGTCACTATATTCCCATTTAAAAACCATCCCATTGCTTCAAATAATTCAGCAGAAGCTTACTCTACTGTACTAACTTCATTACTGCCCGGTTCTCTGCTAGTAAAATGCCCACTTACCTTCGTGCTTGTTTCAGTAGTCAGTAAATCTGTACCGCCGTAGAAGAATAGCCAGTAGCTTGAGAACGCGAGCGGCGCTAATACCAACAAGTCCTGTGCGCTGGCTTGGCCACCTGCCGGCCTTACCTACACCTCACGGCGCAATATTCCAGCCAAGTTGCACTTCTCCTAGAATTGGGAAATGCGCAGAAGACCTGTGTGCTACTGTGCGGCGTAGTGAAAATATATAACTTTTACGTTTACCTGGAACTGTGGTGCACACACAATGAACGACCTCCGTTTGTGTGTTGTTCATCGGAGCCCGAGCCGCGGCCGACCGTCATTCGGCAAGGCAGCTGTCGACCTGGAACGGCCCGGAAAACATGGTTCACTCACTAGCCCCCCCCCCCCCCCTTGGGCGCTAGTGTAGCGGAAGGGGTGTGTACCAGCGTGCAATGCACGTTATAGATGGCGCCACAAGGACCTTTCTGCTGGGAAATCGTCTCCTTCTGGAGATTGGCTAAATTCAAAGTTTACTGTTTGTATCAAAAGTGGTGGGGTGTTTGCCCATCCCAATCTTGTACGATCAATTAACGCAGCAGTCGACTGGTCGCCAGAGACTCGGCTGCTGGGTTCCAGACACGTCATAAGCTAAGTATTTCACATCATGTTCTAGGGACCACATTGGCCAGGTTAAATAGAATAAACGGATTTTCTTGCCTGTCCATGTAGCTGGTAGAAATTATCTGGTAGGCCTAGTCAAATGATTGGAGATGGCTATTCTATTTATTAAAAATTAGTTATAAAATGCTGTTAATTTTAAGAATGGTTTTGCTTCAGACTTGGTTTTTGTAACCAAAGTCAGTTTAAGATAATGCTGTTTCAGTCTTGGTGTAGGTTGGTAACGAAAGTCATGCATTGGAATATTTATAAAAAAAATCTAGTCTTTTCTTATTTCGCTATGTCGTGAAAAGAAGTAACCTTTGAAAGATATTTTAAGTATAGGAAGTATATGAATACTTAGCGTCATACTTAAAAGGAGAATAATCTCTTACACGATTGTAATAATTAATAGTGAGAAAGAAAACAATTTTACTTGAATAAGAATCTTACACCATTTTAACAAATATTTTTTGGAAGTACCCATTCACGTGAATTGATGGAAAAGTTAAATCAGCATGCTGTGTCACGAGTGACTTAAAGCAGTAACGAGGAATGTATGGAAGTGAATGATCAAATTGATGGAAGAGTTAAATCAGCATGCTGTGTCACGAGTGACTTAAAGCAGTAACGAGGAATGTATGGAAGTGAATGATCAAATTGATGGAAGAGTTAAATCAGCATGCTGTGTCACGAGTGACTTAAAGCAGTAACGAGGAATGTATGGAAGCGAATGATCAAATTGATGGAAGAGTTAAATCAGCATGCTGTGTCACGAGTGACTTAAAGCAGTAACGAGGAATGTATGGAAGTGAATGATCAAATTGATGGAAGAGTTAAATCAGCATGCTGTGTCACGAGTGACTTAAAGCAGTAACGAGGAATGTATGGAAGTGAATGATCAAATTGATGGAAAAGTTAAGTCAGCATGCTGTGTCACGAGTGACTTAAAGCAGTAACGAGGGATGTATGGAAGTGAATGATCAAATTGAATTTTTGGAAAAGTGTATTTTGCGGAAGTAGTGTTTGTGAGTATCGGTGCTTTTGCATGGTCTTTAATGCGTTTATTTGAAAACAGTTTTCAAATACAAAGGATTTCCCCATACGGAGTGCGTGCTTCTAATTTCTAGAGATACTGAGCGTTTAAACTGTTTTCGAAGTTTTGTTTGCTGGTTTCATACGGTTGGTGGTTTTATTTGTTACGTGGTATTTCTCGTGTTGTCATGGTTACAGGCCGTAGCGAGTCCCACAATATTTAACCTACCAGACCTCTCTATAATCAATTCGCGGGTTAATTACATTTTTTTTCTCAAGTGCTGCTAAACCTATACTCCAAGGATATCCCCCCCCCCCCCCCCTTCACCATTACACCAAAAAAGAACGCGCAGCATTCCTGCGCACTCCGTTAAATAACATTTTATATAAGAACTATTCCGATTTAGGCATTACCATTATTTTATCTCCATTTTATTCTTATTAATTCAGAACAAAATATAAAAATATATAAACATAATATAATTAAAATTTCAATTTAACCAAAAATTAGGCACTTTTACGTTCACAGAAGTATAAAACTCTTGTTACACGCGGCATGTTTAGGAAACATTACGTGTCATACATGGAGTAATTTGGCAAAGGTTTGATTCAGAAAGTGTAAGTAAACCACTAATAGACTGTAATTTATGGTTTCAGATGTTGCAATGCTGCAGTGTGTTTTGTACTTAGAGCCGACACTGCACTTATGTAAAGTCTGTTCACGATAAAGCGAGCACTTTTGAAATCAACCTTGGAGAAGGGTAACTGCCCCATGCCTCCATATATTTTGTCGGGCACCCTGAGTGACATGCGCCCAGTCAAGTTGGTATGAATGGATGGGAAGTAGTCCCGTATCTTAACTTCGAATAAAAAGTGTTAGGTAATCATGTGTGATAACTGAAATGACTTGTTTCGCTTTCTGTTTTTCTTAAAGAATCGAAGTGTAAATATTAGCAGATTTGTTAAATATTTAATTTTATAATAACTTCACAGTTTAACTTGACCCACACGCATGAATAAAGTGACGCTGTCTATGGCAATGTTAATTTTGCATGAGGCGGAAGAATACACAACGTGCCTACAAGCAGATCTTAAGCAGGGCTTTCAACAGTGCTCAGTTTACGGTGAATAACCTATACGTGGGGTGTGACAGCGGGGAATTTTGCCTCTGTGTATGTTGTTATTCTGTGGCCGCCGCCTGAGGAATAAGACTGTCCCCCGCTGTCGTCTAGGCGCCACCGACCACGTGGTCCTGGAGGGGGTTGGGGGGGTGGTATGAAGAGCAGGAGGGTGAAGAGGGAGGGGCTTATCTGCGGCGCCCCAGGCTCCAGCCTAGCCGCGTGTCCACGACGGCGCCCCTACACCCCGATATATCGACCAGGCCGGCCCCGTGACGTCACAGCAGGACGCCTGCCTGGCCGCGAGCTCGCAGAACACGAGACGCTACGGAGGCGAAACCGAGGACGAGAATCGGCACGTGATGCGGCTAACCGCGAGACAAGACCTCTCGCGCTGTCGCAGACAGATTAGTAGTCCCGCGAGTTTCGCGAATTCGTTTGAGGACGAGCTAGACTTCAAACATGTAGGCTGTTCATGGTGAAATGAGCACTTTTGAAAGCCCTGCTTAAGATCTACTTGTATACTCGTTGTGTATTCTTCCGTCTTATATAAAATTAACATTTGCCATGGGCCGCATCACTTTATTCATGCGTCGGTCAAATGACACTGTGAAATTATTAAGAAAGTAAATACCCTACGTCTGCTCAATTTTACACTTCGATGGATTACGAAAAAAAAAAAAAAAAAAAACAGAAAGCGGAATAAAAATTTTTAATTTATCACAAATGGTTACCTAACACTTTTTATATGACGTTAAGATATGGAACTACTTTCCGTCCATCGTTACCAACTTTACTGGGCAAATGTCACTCAGTGCACCCGTTAAAATATATGCATGCATGAGCGGTGACTTTTGTAAGGTTCGTTTCCAAAATGCTCAATTTATCGTGAAAATTCTATATACACATTTAACTTTCGTTCTAATTGGATTGCTATTTGTAAGCCACAACCTGGGCACATTTGAACCAATAAGTAACACGCAAGAAATAAAAAAAGGCTGAATCTCGTTTCACTGGTCTTGGGTAAAATGTGAAGCAACAGACAATTGATAATTATCTGAGGCTCAAGCACACAAACGATTGTGGAGTCTAGCTTTTTGCCAAACGAATCCACGAGATTTTCCGGTCTCCACAGTTTATATATTCGCACACAGCCAAAATTTATGTGGTCGGACCTTTTCTCCGATCGGCGAAATATTCCTTACTGGCTGAGACGCCGGCTGGCGAGTTGGTAACCAAGCGTTGATTGGCGAACGGCGCTTCTGCGTTTACGGAGTCTCCATTTTGCTGCCACGTGCGGCTGGACTTAAGGGCGTAAGCGTTGCACCTCTGTATTCTCAAGAGGTATTATTCTTGATATGTATCATTTTTACATTCGCTGTTTGCGCGTTGTTTACGCATATCACGGCAAATAATTTATCTCGGGGAAAAATACTTTACCCAGAAAAATTAAGAACCAATTATATAAGCTGGTACGGTTTGGATTATATCGTGTTGAGTACATTCAAAGAAAAAAAAAATCTCGGAAATGGAAGAAAGAATCCCCATATTTAAAGCTCGCCTTCTCAGTTTCCAGCCCCTGCCACACTGTCAAATTTTTGCCTTCAAATGAATTTGACAACAAAACTTGAGGACAAATTACGGCCATCCAATTTTGCCTTCCAATATATTTCATTAATTAATCTTGAATGTGTTGTAAAATATGCCACTCTGTCTGATTTTTTATTGGGAGAATCTAATTTGAAATATTATTTAAAAACAACTTTTTATAGTGATATATTGCTTTTGTTTTTCCATGCGGTCCATTACAGGAAGAAATGTGAGTAATATTGTAATATATTTTCGTTCCTTTTACTAACTTAGAATTGTATTTAAAAGATATGTTTCCAGCACAATGAAATTTAATGCCTCTGAGTTCGTAATGTCATGTGCAATATTCACTTAAAATAGCATTCATGCTCACACATATTCTACATAAATCAATCATCTTATAACTTACTTCGTTTCCAAAAATTGTTCGTTATTTTAAAGTTTCCTGACATCCATTTTTTTTGTGCACGATTCTGATTGGCTGAGCCCCTCAAACATCAAAGAGATTTTAGAACTGGTCCAAACTTCAAATTTTTGATGGAAACTGAAGCCATCCAACTTTCTTAGACAAAAATGGCGGCCTTTTTGACGTTTAAATTACGTCATAACTGTCCATCTTTATTTTACTAAACTTATTGGAAGCCGTTCGACGGAAAAATTTGACAGTGTGAGGGAAGCTAAGATGTAGGAGAGAAGAAAAACTGCAGAGCCGTAGTGACGTCTGGGGAATTTCATCTCGTGTGTTTAAGGTTGAAGTATAGTAACTGCCTATGGAGCACTGCACCCGACTATACAGCTGCCTATGGAGCACTGCACCCGACTATACAATGTGAAGAACTTGTAAAAAAGTAGTACACACACCATAATAATTGTCACAGAATTTCGATGTATGCTGTATATGAAAGAAGAATGTATATATTTTGCAAACATTATGAAATATTTTACTAAAATATATTTTTATACGTAAAATAAAATCAATTTATTTATCTGTATTTTTTACAATATTTGAGAGCTTTCCTATTCTGGATGCTTCAGGAAGCAGAATTTGCAATATAATCTTCGTCATTTAATGATATCGACTATGATTGTATGTAAGAAAATTGTAATAATAACGTAGAAAATCATTTTTATAAATGATTTTATGTGCGTTCGATTGGTACGAACATTTATGGCCGAGACTGACGCAAACAAAGTATTTTTTTAAATTTTTATATTATATATTTTTACTATGATTTTGTTACACATGATCACAGTAAATATTATGATGATGTTTCCTGACGAAGATCATCTTGCAATTTCTGCTTTCCGAAGCATCCAGAATGGAAATATGCTTAAATATTGTTAAAAATACAGACTATTTTAATCGATCACTTTTTAAATTGAAAAGTATATCTTAGTAAAATATTTAATTAAAGTTCCAAAATATATACACTCTTTCATATACAGCGTAAATCGCTCTTTTCTGACAATTTTTTATGGCGTATCTGCCATTATTTTATGAGTTCATGTTGTATAGTCGGGTGTTGTGCTCCATAGACAATTGCTTCACTTCAACCTTAAATACCCCTGTTACTGGTCTCTCTGCCACAGGAAAGTGTGACGAAGGTAACACTACACCCGGGTTGAGAGCCTTGCGCGTCGTACGGGCGACGGGGCGCCGGGCGCACGTGTCATTGTCGCCCTTATCGCTGTGATTCAAAAGAGAGGAAAAAAAATAAATGTCTTCGCCATGTTCTCTCAAGTACTTTGGAGCGAGGCTGCAGATCGCGAACGCACACAGAATGCGACGGTACGAGAAGAGGAACTGAACGCGAGTGTCGTAGGCCAATGCTCCCGCAAGCCACGTGACACTTGGCAAATAACTGTAAATAAAGCACAAGATCTCTCCCGCTCCATCATCCCATTTTTTTTTTCTCCATAGATAACATTATAGGAGGTGCTTATGAAACACTGAACCCGACTGCAAACAAGCAGCTCCATATAGCAAAGCTATATACACAGCATCAGAATAGACATTTACTGTTTATGTTGCCTTTGGAACAAGAATGCATATATTTTGTAACACTGTAAAGTATTGTGACAGTAATTAATTTAATAATCTCTACAAAAAAAATTTATGCGTATCTACATTTTTTAAATACTAATAAAAGCACATTTTACAAAATAAAACCATACTTCTATATTAAGGCTGTCATAATAATTACATTTGTTGTATGTCAATCAATTATTAGCAGTGATGTTTCCATTTTTTTATAATTAATTTTATGCACATACATTTCATTCACACTGTTAAAAATTTCCGTGTATTTACGGAATATTTTGAGGAAATGTGCAGTATATATACGGAAAGGCAATCCGTAATGACGAAAAACAGAGTTAAATCCGTAAATACAAAATACGGAAAGTCTCTGTATTCCCTTTGGCTTCGAGTTACGGGGATGAACAATTCAGATTCTACACGAAGCTTTCTTCGCCACTGTACAAGAAAATTATCGTTTCTGCGGCAGTTAAGGTTATCCACGTGACTATGACATATTCTTTCAAACATTAAAGAATAGCATCAGGCGTCTGTAACATTTGGCAACACTAAAAATACACTAAATTTAATAAAAACTGAATGTTTGTTTTTGCGTTCTGAATATAAGTATAATTATTATACAATTATATTGAAGTTTATGTTGTAGGTGAATGGTTAAAGTTGCAAACTGACATTTCCTTGACTCGGGTTCGAGCCTGTTTAATTACAAAACTTTTTTATCATTTTTAATATCATTTTTTATTCAGTGTATAACACCCATATAACGAAAATTAAAGACATTTTCAGTATCTCTTTTTATTTTAAACGGAATGTACAGAAAACTAACTTGGAAATTAACGGAGAGGTTCCGTGAAATTTACGGAGAGTCCATTTCTGAAAAATCTATGTGTCCGCAATTTTACGGAGAGTTTACGGACACTTCCGGATAAATTTTACCAGCACTTTTCTAAGGAATTTTTTTTTTTTAACAGTGCACCGAACTATAATTTCTATAACTGAAATAAATATACATAGAGGAATATATATCTTTTAATAGGGAGTTGTAGGGAGTTATCCGTAACATATCGAAATTCGCATTCTTTGAAGACGCGGACATATAAATATTTCTTCGCTTGTAGTTTACAGAAAGTACTGCTACGTAATATTAAGCCAGCAGCCCCCTAACTGTAAATAACTCAAATGAACAGGACGAATTTCCTATTGCTTAACATACGCATGAACAAATTGTTAGCGACAATTTCCTCTCGGCAGTACAGTGGCAGAGAAACGACCAGCAATAAAGGTTGTACGGCATAGTAGAGGCTGTTCAAGGTAAAATGAGCCATTTTGAAAGCCCTGCTTAAGATCTACTTGCGTGTACGTTGTGCATTCTTCCGCCTTACGTAAAAAATTAACATTGGCATGGGACTCATCACTTTGTTCATGCGTTGAGCGAAGCTGTGAAATTATTATGAAAGTAAATATTTGAACAAATATTTTCATTTTCATACGTCGAAGCATAAGAATAAACAGAAAACAAAGGATATAATTTACTTTATCACAAATGGTGACTTAAAACTTTTTATTCGACGTTAAGATGTGGGACTATTACCCATCCTGACCAACTGTATTATACGTATATCACCCAGTGTGCCCGTTTAAATATATGCAGGTGAGGGGCAGTGACTTTTATTTAAGGTTGATTTCATATCTGCTCACTTTATAGTGAATAGCCTTTAAGCGTGTTCTGTGTTGCTTGAACCAACAGAAAGTCTGGAAAAAAAAAAAAACTAATTATGGGCTATTCACAGTAAAATGAGCACTTTTGACAGCCCTACTTAAGATCGAATTGTATGCACGTAGTGTGTCATTCCAACTTATGTCAAATGCACATCGCCACGGGCCTCGTCACTTTATCCATACGCCGGTCAAGTGAAACGATGAAATTATTAGAAAAGTAAATATTTTACAAGTATGCTAATTTTCACACTTCGATGTATTAAAAATTAAACAGAGAGTGAATGAAAAAATTTACGTTACTTACTGGGCACAAGTCGCTCAGTGCGCCGCCCTTTAAAATAAATACCTGCAGGGGCAGTGACTTCTTTCTAAGGTTGATTTCAAAAGTACCCACTTTAATGTAAACAGCGCTTAACAGAACTGACGGTCATCTATCTGCGAATATGGATAATTTAATAGTAGTTTGCCTTATTGTCAGTAAATCTCTATCGCACTCAAATTATTATTCAAACATGTATGTAATGAGAATATTTATTCACGGACTCCTCTTAGTGAGACTAGCGAAAGGACATATTGTTACAAAGTATGCCTTCTGGACGTACTTTTAATTAAGGGGAAGGGGGGGGGGGTGTTATAGTTGAGAATCATGATAGGGGCTGTAGCCAGAAGTAGAGATAATGGGCAGATTGGCGAAGACAATTGGAAATGAAGCCGGGTTATTATTGTGTTAACAGAACATTACAATTACAAGAAGCTATATACTATCGGTGGAGCACTTTGTATATATTTATGATAACCTAATGAGAGCCTGTAAGTAACAGGGCTTGTCCCACCTTGTGTTGAGTTCCGAGACTGTTATACTGACATGGTGTTACGGCGAACGGCACAGCGAGCTCCTGGCTCCTCCATTCTGGTCGGAGTCACTACGGAGAAACACCCCACCCCGCCTGCCACTCCGTAATGTAATACCAGATATTCGCGTCCCAGGTTGCAGTCCGCCTGCTTCCTGGTTGGTAGCGAGGGGTTCTCACTTACCAGCGTTTGGCGAGGCTCGCCCCGTTTGCAGCAACCTCCTTCCTGGCGGCGATGTAATTGAAGGCGCATTCACGCCCACATAACAATATGCCCCTTCTCAGTTGGTTACATCTTTCCTGAGCCCATGGTTGGAACATTAGTATGTTCCGAAACAAGTCCCCAACCCTCTCGCCAGGCCTTCGACATAACTCACCACGCGCCACATTCCAGGCGACTGAAGTACCCAGTCGCAAGAAATTTTAAGTAAGATATTGGAGCACAGTCGAATGCTTCAGCAAATTGGTAGCACGTTAGTAGTCACTCACAATACGTCATGCTATCTGTTGCTCTCCCAAGACAGGGATACATTCTCTACAGTGCCATCCACCTCGAAATTTCACAACTGATTTCACTTATTGTTTCAGGTGTTGCCAGTCACGAATTATTTGATGCATGATGTTATTTAAGCCGACATACCACTCGTTTTATTATCACAACGTATGAGCTACAGCCGTTGTGTTCATCTGTAGAAATGAAAACCATTCATAGTATAGAACAGCAACATGGCTGTCAAATCAGTTATCCTCAGGGACGATCATTACATACTGAGAATTACTCACAGGAGTGCTGACCGAAAAAAATAAATCTTGCGCCATGTAGGCCTACATTATTGTAAAGACTGTTCACGATAACGTGAGTACTTTTGAAATTAACCTTAGAAAAATATCACTACCTATACCTGCGTAGATTTTAACGGGCGCCTTGTGTGGCATGCGCCCATTGAAGTTGGTAACGATGGATGAGAAGTAGTCCCGTATCGTAACGTCGAATAAAAAGTGTTAGGAAAACCATTCCTGATAACTTATATTATTTCTTTCGCTTTCAGATTTGTTTAATGCATCGAAGTGTAAAAATGAGCAGATTTGTTAAATATTTCCTTTTCAATAATTTCACGTTTTACTTGAAAGGGCATGAGTAAAGTGATGAGGCTCATGGCAAGGTTAATCTTACATAAGGCAGAAGAATACACAACGTGCATACAAGTAGGTCTTAAGCAAGGCTTTCAAAAGTGCTCATTTTACTGTGAATAGCCTATATACAGTAGGTCAGGATGGGCAAAAGCTGTTCAAAAACAATTTTTATGATTTATTGAGCATAATTTTATTGTTTCTCTATATAATGATAACTTGACAAAAATACCAAATCATTCGAAGAATTATATTAATAATTTATATTTTAGTGGAAATACGGAAAGAGAAATTAATATTGCGATCTTTATTAGTAAAATTTCAAAAAGATTCTTCAGGGCGATGTTTGTTTTTAGCATAAGTGCTCTATGAAATTACCGAAGTTGGATGCTGCAAAATTTTTGATTTTCTGACTGCGAATTTTACATCAAAAGTTAAAATTGAAATACGGGCCAATTGTGTTAACAGATTTCCATAAAATATTCTTGTTGATATTCTGTTAACATAAACAAAATTAAGGACACCTGTTTTTACGTAAAAAGTTTACACGCACGCTATATATTCCAGTATAATATTTGCACAACTCAAAATTTTATTCACTATTGTCCGCTAGTCTGTGTAAGAAGATATTTTCTTACTTGATTGGACCAATCACAACTAACCGTGATTCGCACTAGGACACCAAAGACGAGTGGCAATTAAAGTTATCCTATCAGAAAAGTGGATTTGAGTTCAAGTGCTTCGGAATAAAACACGTTGTAGTAACTTTGCGTTAAAAATCAGTGCCTCCTTCACTCTAAATCCGAATAAGTGAAAACTTCACTATTTCAGTTGGTCACAGCACCAACGACTGTAGTAGCCGTTATTGAGGCTTTCCACTGCTGAGGAAGTGGTTTCATTGAAAGTGCACAAGTAGGCGCTGATGAAATGGTGTGCTCCGAGGACAGTCGCTGGAAATTTTAACGCAATCCTACTTTAGTGTACTTTCGTGTTGTATCGCGTTTGCTCTAGGCGCAACTAACTGAGCTGGTCCGAGCTAGTGGTTGCTGCGAACTCCTACGAGTTTTCATTATGAAACATTTCAATGTCTTTTAGAAAGTTGTATAAAATACTAGGTTAGTTATTTATACATATAATAATTCACTTTATATCTTATTACACTAATTCAAATCAACAATCTTATAAGCTCTCATATACAATTACAATATTAAATATTTCAGATCAGACTGCACAAATTTGTCAGTCTCACATAAACTCCTCCTACCTCTGCTCTAACACCAAAGTGGATCACAAACATTGAAGCATTCACCTGAAAACAAACCAAACACTCTACCTTTTCCCCTTTAGGCACAAGGGCCATTGACTCTCTGCTGCCAACACTGCTATAGTTCATTGCATCACAAACAACACTTGCCCGACACCACCTTCTAAACTCTCTCCAAAACTGCTTTGGTGGGTTAAAGGTCCATATTTATATAGTGAAATCAAAAATAAAATAATACGCAGTTGTCCGAAATGCACCGGGCAAGTCTGGAGAGTCCACTTACGCTGCACGAAGGAGTGGGGTTGTCCAGAACAGTATTGGCAGTGGTATAGATCAGTGGGAGCTAGATCTGCTCCACGAGTACATATTTTCTGTCATGATGTGAATGGCTATGATTAAGACGAAAAGACAAAATGGCTGCTGCGTCCTGTAGTTACTGTTTACATGGGTAGCTAGACTTACCATTTTTCCTTTCGTGTTCCATTGGCTTTGTCGGACTTTCATTAAATGTTCACTAATTGTAATATTGCGTGTAGCACATTTATAGTATTTATTTTAAAATTTTTATTTTTTAAATTCGAATCCAAGTAACCTGCATAGTTTGGGTTCAGTAAATGCAAATATTCGTTATTTACTTTACTATTAACGCTTCTAGAAATTATTTCTTTGGTGTTTCGATACACTTGATCGTCGATGCCCGTAGACAGTGGATAGTGCGCTCGCCTTCAGCTCGAGATGTTCCGGGTTCGAATACCTGCGAGGGCACGGGTGTTTTGTTTTGGTTTCGTGTTGTGAATCGAGTTACGTGAATATTTTTCGTAACGCTTTCTGCAAGCTTTGCTAATTATTGACAAATATTGTTAACAAATGGTGCGGTAACCCAGTTTTGTCTGGGAAATCGATTACGTATTTTGAAATTTTGCATTTTGCATTTCGCCAACTTTGAAGCTGACAAATGACCCAATACAAAATTTCAAATAACCTAAACATAACTTTGGACGATTTTGATGCTAATTACACACACGTGCTAGGTTGCTGGAATAAACGAATGTCTATTGTATAGGCTGTTCACGGTAAAGTGAGCATTTTTGAAAGCCCTCTTGTTTGCAATTATAATCAATAAATATATTTTATTTTAGCCTTAGATTTTAAATTCCGACCGCGGTGGAATATACACACTGTGTTTATTACTTACATGTCAATATTAATTTATGAAGGTGGATAAAGGATAAAGAAAGGTTGAAAGTAAAAAGTAACTAGGGACCTCAAAAGTGCTTATTTACCATGAACAGCATGTTCATGCAATAACTATTCTACAAAGCAGTTTACAGAAACATTCGTAAAAATGGGTATCCTTTCGTTATATAATTTTTGGTTTTAGGAAGACTATCATGCCACAGTTTTCTAAATGGTCAAATTTTAAATTTAAAACATTGCTAAAACTATTTTCGGGGAGAAAACTGTTAAAGTCATCTAGGATTTTAATTTTTAAATCATAATATTTTATTACTTTTTATTAACTCTGGTATTTTTGAATTGATGATTATTTTATTTTTTAGCCAATGCTTTAACATTCAAACTTATCGACGAGTCTTTCAAACATACAATTTGTATTGTATTTGCCATATGAAATAAATGTCCGACTTGTTTATGTTGGTATCCCGGAGATATGTGAACGCACTGCTTGTGCGATAGTGGCATTACAGTTTCTGAACTGTTTACAGCCACTTTGTATATTTCATATACTGAATTTTATTTTCACATTTCCACTACCTATATTATCAAGCCCTTGTAAATATCGAGGTCGACTTTGCCTCATTGCCTCATTGCTGGAGCATGAGTTGTAACTCAGCATAAATTCTGTTAGGGCAGAATAAATTCAAGTTTGTGAAGGGGTCTGGCATTTTTTGACCTGCACAATATGCAATTATTTACAATGCTTTAAATACGCTTTGAAATAGCCTATATTCTACTAAATTTAGACAAAATAGTCTATAATCTTTGACTGCAGGCCTTATGTTAAGGACTGGATACTACATGGATTTTTCATTTTAGCCAGGAATAACTATTTGTTGGCCTACATTCTCACTTTTATGCACATTAAAAAAATTTCCAAACTTAGGTCGTGTCGGAATTGACCATTTTGTATGTTAAGAGTGTTGTGTTTAGTAGCGTTCAGTTCCGACGCCATCGATAGTCACTTGTTCAATAAAAGCAAGATTTGGTAATTTAGTATTTTAGAAACTGTCGTTGCAACCTAAAAGCTAAATACTAAACTACCAAATAAGTCATCATTTAAGTTGACTAATTTCAGTCACGTGATCTTTTAGTAAACTAACAGTGCCAATTCGAACACGCCCTTAGGCTTCATCCAATAATTTTTATTCAACTGATGGAAAATAAGTACATGTTACACAGATATAAATTTTTGTTTAGTTCTGCGCCTATTAAGAACTCATTTTAATTAGGCTACATGCCTCATTTTTTACTCTAGATAGACTCTTTTTCTCTCATTTCACAAACACAAAATCAAATTTTTAAATAATTTATCACACGATATCAAACTTGTAAACTTCCCTCAAATAATTTATCACACAGGATAATCTAAGGGCAAGCAATGGGAAAAAATTGCAAATGTACGTTCAGTAAAAGTTCCAAATGCTGCAGTACTAGACTCGATTTAATTGATAGGTACATTGTAGTATAATTGTTAATATTGTATAAGACTGGTGTTTCTCGTTTTCTTCATTTTAGAAAAATTGTAATTTATTAGCTATCCATCTTATCACACTGATCAATCTTATCTAGGAGCTGATATGGTTGACATAGTCAAATTATTGGGAAAGGGCAGAAATAATACCTGTAGCAAACCATTTATTTTAATAAGAAATAGTGGTATGGGTCTTATTTACAAAATTGAATATGACCTTTATTAGCTATAATCATTTACCAAATTTTTGAAAAGGAATAGAGAAGAGCATTCTACAGTTGTACATCAAGGTTTGAAACCATTCTTGTGTATTGGAACACTGGCATACTTAAATTTGTCAGGTAATATTCCTTGAGAAAGACATAAATCGAATACGAAAGTTATTGAAGATTTTATACATTTTAAACACCCACGAGAAAAACTCTTTACATAAAACACTGGAGTTGCCAAGGTGAACAAGAAGACATAACGGTGATACCGAAATCTGTTCAAATTGATTTTTTTTTACAAAATTGTTATTCGTAATGTTATTAACACTTATTTGAAGACAAATTTATATCAAATATAAGTAGTGTATCTGAGAATTGTTAGGGTACTTATGAAAACTAACCAGGTTAACCTAGTCAGAAAAAAAAAATTTAACTCCATCTGTTTGAAAGCTTGAACTAGCAGATTTTACCAATGTCCGAAAACCCGACGACGAAAGATAAATAGCGCGAAAATTAGTTAATAAACAAGCAGCAGCATGAGGGCTTATAAGAGAAATCATGTTAAAATACATTGCACACCTCTTGGATGAAAATAGGTGGGAATTTTTCAGATCAGAAAGTCACCAGTAGTTCGTGCAACCACAGATAAAGTTATAATATGCGTATTCACGTTTTTACTTTTTAAGTGTTGCCATCATGCAATATTGTATTTGCTTGCAGCGCTCGTAAATGATATGGTAACCTGATATCAACACAGTTTATTTACCCTGTTACTTCTATCAGGTTTATATTCGTAAACGCCGGTAGTGCCGTTAACTAATATAGGAAATAAGAACTATTCGTAGTTTATCAGTACTTTTGGTAGAATAGCAGACATAAAAAGGGTTAACCGGGTTTATTTTTACGAGAAGGATAATAAAACGTGAGGTGAAGCAATAAAGGTATTTTTAGCAATAGTTATAGTATAATGGCAATTTTTTCAGCACAGCGAGTTTTTGTAAAAAAAAAAAAAGGGGGAAACAATTATAAGTAATTTATTTGATACATCCAAGGTTGCTTATAAAATCATAAGATGGCTATATTTTGTATTATATACACCCAAAGAAATTCAATAGTTGGGGATGACTTTGAAGGCCAAAGAATTAAATTAAAAAAAATTCTAAAAGTACAAATTACAGCTCATCATAAACAGACGAATGGTTTACAATAAGCCACAAAACCCATAAACATGCAGAATTTTCTAACGCCCCTAAGGGGAACTAAACCTGCCAAATTTCACGTATGTTTATCATGTAAAATTTATAAAAAAAAAAAAAACACATGTTTTGCTGTTAACCTGAAGCAGCTCATATAAATTTATTAATTATTTCTCTCGCATTCTGTTTTCAAAATTTGCTATTTGCCATCACGTGCTAGCCACATGTATTGAAATAAGGGTTATAGATACCATAAAAGTGGTACGTTATTATAATTTTCACCGCGATGCCTTGTGCTACGCAAGAAAGTAACCAGGAAGCACAGCAGTGCAAAATATTGTAATTAATTATGGTCTTTTGTGCCATTTTTGTCACAGAGTACCATATTATTTGCACATCACGAGTAATGCAGTTTGTGTGATGGTTGCCAGAGCAGCCAATGATTTTTGAGCAGTCGATCTTGTACCGAAACACGCTGTGGCAATTATTGTTTTAAGTCAAATCAAAATTGCATAAAATGAATAGTTTTCTTATTATTTACCATAACACTTTAATAAAGAAACCCGGTGTTATGTCGAAGCATGACCATCTTGAAGGCTGTTTGTAGGACTATTCTTCCGTTAATTTGAAGGCCTACGCAGACATTCGTACAGCCTTGCAGTGTTGAAAACAGGTGGTTTCTGTACAACAAACTATTTAATCACAATATATGAAGTCGTACTGTTATTGGTGCCAAACAACAGCACTGATCAAATAAATTTCTTCGCTGAGAAAAAAATATGAATCCACTTATTTAGGACGTCAATAAGAGATGCGCTATAGTGGATACATTTTAAAAATGAGTTTTGCAGCTTGGCAATATTCGCAGTCAAATAGAGTACCTTTTAGTAATTGTTTCAAAAGCGACGTGCGTAAATTAGCTGGCGATTACATTCAGTTAAAATTGTATTGATTATATGAAATGGGAGAGGCCTTTAACAATTTATTAACTGTGTAATCATAAATATGATAAAAATAATTGCAAGTATAAACTTGACTTCTCTTTGTGCAAGCACACGAAATATAAACCATGTAATGTAACTTAATAACCACAACAGGGAAGTCTATAAATAGGCCTACGCTTATTAGTGATTCTCGCAGTACAAGCAAATTACACCCTAAAACTCATTGATTAAATTCCATTTTGTTTTGCTATGTAAGCTTTCATATATTCATGCCTAATTAATAAATTCATAATTTACACGAATACATAATTTAATTAATACGTTTGCTGCTTACAGAATAAAACTTTTTAATCTTTTCTGAAAGTTTTTACAAGGGTCTTGGCTTAACTTAATGTAGGCTTAGTGGATTCTTATTATATATAGAAGAGTTTAAATTAAGTTCATTTGTGATGAGTAGGTCTGCTACACACCAAACAGATAACATCCATTTTTGTTAATTAAATATTGATCATGTAGTGTAACTGCATACAATTGATTACAGGCAGGCTAATAAAATGATTAACTTACAATTGTAGATTCAGGTGTCTGGCATCAGGGAAAATGGGAATCCTTGAAAAATTAAAGAAATATCAGGGAAATTAGTGATAGGTCAAACAATTCCGGCCTAGATAAAAAAATCATTGGTATAGATATGATAGTTGGTGTTATTCACAACATTAATTTTTAATTTTTGAGGAAATAATATGTATTTAAATTTTTACCATGAGGGTTTGTAATGTCAATATTATAGGGTAGTACATTCCTTAAAAGCTTGTGCAAGGTCTGCCATAATAATCAGTATAATATATATATATATAGTATATATTTTCAGATTTCATGCCAGATTTGGTGATTTGAACTGCCCTATTTTCAATGGCAGGTTCCATACAGGCTGTTCCACCTGGCCAATAACATTGCACTTTCATAGCGTAGGGTTCTCCCCGTGGGAACTAAGAACTTGAAATGAGATGGTGCAGAAACCACATGGGATACCCAGATCTTTATTATACATCCATTAGGTTGAAATTCATTCAAATGACAGCAGGGGCAGCATGCGTATCCGGCGATATAATTTATTAAAATGGCGGCTATACACTTGCACTCCTCCCCCCTCCGATGCACATGCACATGCAAATGCACATGCAAAATTATATTTAAAACCCAATATAGCCAAACAGAAAGTCAGACACCATCACGTTTATCCAAGCAACCATACATTCAAGGCCAGCCCATATCAAAATAATCGTTACCATCTGTCAATAACACATAATCGACTGATACCATCCACCATGTTATGTCACCCAAACGCCATGCTGGACACCAGGTGACCTTGACCTTGACCCCATGACCATGAACGACCTTGAAAGCGAACACTCGAGAAAAAATGCTACATTAGCCACTCGCTCATACCCCAGAAACACATAAATATACACAAATAATCTACACACGCACCTACACACATACATACACATGCACGTACACATACACGCACAAACATGCAGCTACACACGTACATACACACGCACCTACACATACATACACATGCACCTACACACATACATACACATGCACGTACACATACACGCACAAACATGCAGCTATACACGTACATACACACGCACCTACACACATACACACATACATCCACCTACACACACATATTCACACTTCTTCACATACATAAACATGCACCTAGACATACACACATGTGCACCCATACACGCACTTACACACACCAACACACACGCACCTACAGACCCACCAACACACACACAGAGCCCGAAATATTCCAATTTGCATACGAGACTGATAACATATTAAAAAACAGTTCGTGTGACCAGAAACACCGTTCACATAAATGCTTCCGAGGCGAAATGCACTCGTATGTGCATACGACCCAGCTATGGATCTATGAAGATATGGAGCTATGGAGTTATGGATCTATGGAGCTAGAGAAGCAGTTAACTTCGACAATGGTATTCTAGGTACCTCGGTCGAAAAGTTCGATGGCCCCATTGAAAATTTCGCAGTCATAAAGGCTGAAGAAGTTGATGACACTGCTGGTACCACTCCCGATGAAGTTGATGACACTGCCGTAGATATCATTAGCTCCGGAGTACCCCGAAGACATCGCAAATGCAGAACTAGACTTAAATGCGAAGAGGAAGAAGCTAGCCGAAACGATCCACGTTTCAAGGCAGCCGTTTCCAAACTAAGCCTCTCAGTTGAAATCTCTACTGCTTATAATATAGGAGCATGCAAGCCCCGCGACGCCCGAGTTCACCCGGTGACGATGAATCTGAAGGGAACATGCAGATGGTTGATGGTGCACATGACGATGTTTTGCACCGGACTTTTTTCTCTGAGGTTCGTAGAGGAGGAAAGTGGGCACAGTGCTACAAATATCGTCACTGTGCACACGAAGAGTGCGGTGGAGAAGAGGAACAATTTGTTTCTCCTTTTTGCTACAAGAGTTGTAAATAAAATGAAATACACATCACAGCGAACGCATTAATTTTGCTTGTATGTTAAAGGTAGGCCTTTGCTATGTGCAAAAAAAATTCATTTTTAAAGTGGAAGTGTTACACAATAATGTTAAACCTTAAACGTGTTTTTTTTTCTTTACAATGAAACAAATTTTCCCTCTAGTTTAGTGTTCAGTTAATGGACAACAATTACTGTGTCTCTTATTAGGAACCCTTCACGAAAAATTACATTTTTACAGTATTTTGCTTTTCGGACATAAACAAAGGTAAAACTTTAGATTGCTGAAATTCTATTTATTATTGTTTATAGTAAAATAATGTTCCAACATAACATGATTTGCAGGAACTAAATATAACAAAGTATTAAATTTACATGTGTATTTTATAAAATTTGTCTCTTATTTGGGTACTTTTCCTTAAGTAACTGCAAGTGATCACATTTGCCCCAGCCGTGATCGAATTTACCCCTTTCATGATTGAACTACCCCTCCAATTTTGTGAATGCTCTAGGTTCTCTATTGTAAAATTAAAATTTTTTGAATGCAACCACTGTTATTAATATGTAATTTTTTTATGAAGTAGTGAAGTATATATATGAAATATCATGTTAAATGTGTTTAAATTAATAAATTTTTTAATGGCGTAACTGACTGGAAAAGCCCACTCTACTCTTTACAAAGTCTACTTGTGTGGCCACCATGATATACAGTCATTTGGGTTGTATTTAGTTGTGCTACACTGTAAAAAATAATGGCAAAATTACCTGACAAGTGTAATGTAATATTCGCAAACTTGCGGGGGGGGGGGGGGAAACATAGTTTTCCTTACAGGTGAGGTAAAATTACCGCGCTCTGGAGTAAAATTCACGTACATGGTAGTGGAAAATCCCATACATGGATGGGAACATTACCTTACGACCCGTGCATCTCTTCAGCATTCTCAACAGCTAAGCAGGGTGACGGGCGAAAGAAACAGCCTTTAACTCGCTTATATTCACTAATCAGGCTACGCTGCCGTCGTGGTGAAATGGCTAGCGTATTGACCTATTGTGATAGTGGACCAAGGCTCTCGCCCGCCGACCAGCAAGTGTCGAGTATTTTATTGTTGACATTTCGGTTGATATACTTCAGGGAATACAGCTAATTAAACAATTTACGGTTCTATTACTCCGGAGTTATTTTTAATACAAATTTATTATACATTATTGTTAATTTTCTCTTACTTTTATGGGATTCCCCCTCCCCTTTTTGATAGGTATTTTTCCCGTACGATTATGGAATAGTACTTTACTTGTTATGTAAATTTACCCTATATTTAAGAGGTAATTTTTCCTTACATGTAGAGGTAAAATTCCCTTACATGTAAGGGAATTTTATTTCAATTTTTTTTACAGTGTAGGGACTACGCCATTTAAAGTGATAATTCAGTACAAGGTGGCTGCAATCAGGTATTTGTTACTTTCAAACATGTTATTCGACCTGAACTCATCGGAAACGCCTTGCATGTATCAGAACCAACAGTGCAATGAGCGCTCATCACTCCGGTAGCTTCATTCCATGTGGCCAGGTCAAACCCAAGAATGTGTTGTGACTGCGGCGGCAGCCAATGTGACCCCTACTGGAGTATGCACAGGACTATGGAATACAAATGTAATCTACGGCATGAAATAGCTGGGTCTCTATTTATTTATTATTGCATCATAGTCTTTCAAGAGGAGTAAGTAGGTAATTAATGGGCCAACTGAGAAACCAGCGGAAATGTCCCTAAATATACCCGAGAAACTATCTGGTCTCTACGAATCAAACATGGAACTAATTTGCAGTTGTTGTCCTTGCTAGCTGTTGTGCAGAAGTCATTCGGCTCAGACACCACTTCTTAAACAGATGTTCCCCTTAATAGAGGCATGACAACAATGTGTTGCGTTCACCTAGTCAGCCGATATCCTTTCCTACTTGATCGCTGGGTAACTGAATTCTAAATCTGGTGACTACACCAAGCCTGGCTGACACAAGACGATCAACGTGTTCCAGCTTCAACTGCTGCGAGATGTGCTTGCCTCTATCTCTCCTTCACAACTCTAAGATCATCTAATTAATATCCCTTTAGTATATCTGTAACTCCACTGGGGTTGATTACGGGCGTTCTAATACTACTGTAATTATTACTTCCATCAAACAGTACGAACAATAATTTATAGAGGTACTAATCTCTTCTCAATACATGTATACACACAATATTTAGATGATTATATTTGGTTGTTCTGTAAATAATTAACTTTATCTTTTACTTTAATTCTCTATTTTAATCGTGTAACTTCCCTATCACTCTGCCTTGCACCCTACTGGAAGCAGCACACCTACCGCTGGTTGGTGCAAGGACGTCTCCTGACGTGGAAGATAGCGGCCTGGATAGGAATCAGGACCAGCAGACCTGTGACCCAGGGACAAGCGGCGCCTCGCGTCCATGTCACCTCTGGGTGCGTCTTCTGATCGTCAACGCCTTGCTCCACGCTACCTATATTGGACCCGAAGAGAGAGAGCGGAGGGCAGCGGGGGGGTTTGCAGCCCTATTTATACCGTAATCTTCTCCTCTGACGCGGATCGGCTGCTGCTGGGCCGGACCTCCACGACTCTCCTCTCCTGGAGTGTGGCTCGCGCACGGCCTGGATTGGCGAGTGTGCACTCCACATTACCATTCAAACTGCATGCCATTTGTGGTCCCAACAAATGGTTACAGATAGTGGAATCATCGTAAGACACATCCAGCTAACACGGCCGTTTCGCGGACTTGACCATTGAGTCGATACAGTCTTGCACATTAAGGCCACTCTCATATGACTTAATGGTGACTGTCGAACTTGTATCCTCCCATTGAAAGACGATGTGATACCCTCACCTCTGCTGTCTGTCACAGGCAGTACTGTAGCTGTGTCACCCCTCCATGCTTCAACACATCACTGGGAAGGACTACGTCGTGTTCAATATTCAGAAGGTTATGTAGTATTTATTTGAAAGAACCGGCATTAACATTTACCTGAAGCTGTAAAAATGCACTTCAAAACCATCCTAAGTATACCTATATAGGTTAGAAAAAAAATAGGATTTTTGAGTACAGACGGTAAAATAATTTTTTTTTACTTGTAATCCTTTGGAAACACGAATTCTTGATTGTAGAGCAAAAAAGAAAAGCTTATTTTTGTATGAAAACTACATAAACTTGTTTTTGTAATATTACTTATATTATTGAGGGTCAGGAATAAAAACATCGTGGGCTATAAACGTTTGCGATGAATAATTAAAATTGAGAAATATACATATTTGTACATAAAAATTGAAACCCATTGGCTGCACTGAGTCGCGGTCCTGCGCATCTTGTGTTACAATAAGCTAACCCTTAATAACACGGATAACTTATTTATCGAGAGTGAGAGGTCTTTGTGTTATAAATGCGAGTCTACTTCTGTAAGAATCCCATGCCTTTGGAAGAACTGATGGCAGTAATTCAGAGAGTAACTGCATTTCAGAACGATATTAAAAGTCTGCAAATGGATTGCACATTTGCACAGTTGTGATGTTTTACAGTTGCAAACTTTATTGTTTTATGAATACGCGTCGGGAAAACAGTTAACGGCTGTTCACAAATAAGTGAGCATCTTGGAAATGAACCTTAGAAAAAAGTCATTGCCCCTGCATGCATATATTTTAGCGGGCCCACTAAGTGACATTCGCCGAGCAAAGTTGGTAACGATGCATGGAAAGTAATTCCATATCTTAACGTCGAATAAAAACTGTTAGGCGACCATTTGTGATAACTTAAAGTTATTTAGTTTACTTTCTGTATTTTTTATTCATCGAAGTGTAAAATTAACCGATTTGAAAAGTATTTACTTTTTTAATAACTTAACGGTTTCATTTGACCGATGCATGAATAAAGAGGTGATGCCCATGGAAATGTTAATTGTTAATTTTACATAAGGAGGAGGATTACACAACGTGTATAAAAGTAGCTCTCAAGGAGGGCTTTCCAAAATGCTTATTTTACCATGAGCAGCCTATATCAGAATTACGTAACTTCAAAAATTTGTTACAGTTTTTTTTTTTCAGGTAGAACATGCGAACAGTAGTACACATAGTCACCTGATCGCGTGAGACTCTCACTTCTAGGAAAGTGGGACCCATGATTGTCTCAGTATGTAAGTCACTCAACTATCACTTCTGAACTCCTCCGTTTTATACAAGACCCCGACGGGGAGGGATCTTCGGACGACGTGTTTTAATGTGGGGAGTGTGGGCGAACACACACGCGGTGTGTTGGTTTTGATCCGGGATTTCCCGTTCCCCACCCTTTCTCCCTTATCGTCTCACTTCACCCGCGGGGGGAAGCCAGCCGACTCCGCTTAGCGCCAGCCTTCTCTCGTCCGCACGTAGCGATGTCCGAATTTCGTGAAAATGATCGCATGGCCACCTACTTTCGTGATTGTATAGTTTCCCTGCTACGCGTCCGGTGCCCGGTTGCACCGACATCTTCCCCGATCCGAGATTGAATGATCCTAGCTCTGGACACGGTGAGTAGGAAACTGTTGCACCATTCGAGCTCAGAGCTGGGCTGGAGATCGAGATGAAGTTCATTTCAAATCGTTGAAATTGGCGGTTCGAAATCTCGATCCGAGATCAGCAGCCATCGTCAGCAAATTTATGCAGTTTGAAAATACGCCAACAGATAGATCTACGTTAGATTGTTTTCTTGGGAAATTAAAACAACATTATACGCGCTTGAATATTATTCAGTAAAATTCGTACAACAATAATCCACTTAAAACAGATAAAACATCGCACATCCAGTCCACTCTATCGTGAAAAATACGCCTACTTCCATGAAATCATAGATTACGAACCAATAGCAAAATTCGTCTCATAGTTAATCTCGATCTCTCACTTTGAAACCAAGATCGACGAATCGGAGATCCAGAATCATGATATTTCGTTGGTGTAACACTTTTGCATTGGAACCAAGATCAAACTGGATCCTGGTTCGGAACTAGGATCACGTGATTTCGGATCGAGGAAGATATTGGTGCAACCGGGCATAGGTCAAAGCGGGGAGGACGAGGAGTTAAGCTAAAGCCACACCGTTCTGCTTTGTTCCAGTACACACGTGTGAAGTACGGGGGAAGGATACGGGATAAGGAACGAAGTCGAGAAACGAAGACGTTAGAAGGAAGGGGGAGGGAGGGGGTGGTGGTGGTAGAAATGGCAAGGAGCTGATGTTTTTAATTGAATTGCGCCCCGAGGGTACACGGGAGTCAAGAACTCAATTCCTGCAAGCTGCAAGCCCGAGTTCTTGCTATTGAATCAAGTGAAATGAACTTAACACAAACCTTCCCGTCCTCGGCACGCACTGCTGCCAACCATCCACGCCTCCTCCCTCCCTCTCACCCTCTCTCGTCATCATTTTACCCTCCCTGAACCCATTGCTGCCAACGCTCGCTGCTTCGCATCTTCTCCCCTTCATCCACCATCATCTCGTCAACCTTTCTCAGATGACGTATAAAACCTCCCCTCCCTGCCGCCCTGCTGCTTTTCTCCACTTTACTCGTCTTCTGCGCCTTGCCACTCTACTCGCTGTTTTCTTAGCATACCCGGCCAACTTAATCATAAATAAATAAGCGTGATGGTTGGAGGGGTTGGAATTTATATTTTTGTGGAAGCACTGAGACCCCCCCCCCCCGCATCACTCTTTGTTGGCAGCGAAATGTGAGACAAAGCTAGACGATAAAGTATTGGAATTCTTTCACTGCGGCGCAGCAAAAGTAAATGAAGCCTTTCCGTTTGAAAATATTCACTCTTCTGCTTTGTAGACCTGTGTCTGACGCGAAGTTTTGCGACCTCAATAAGACATCAGTCTGGTGGAGAACTATAACGGCGTTGCATTGGGGCCATGACAGATATGCATTATTACAAAAAAAAAATCGAACAATTAATAAACTTAAAGGATATGCAATAAGTCAGTAATTAGAAACCCAGATTGCCCCAAACGAAGGGGCTGTGTAGGCCTAATATACAGTTTGCTTACGAGTGGCTACATAGATTTTTTCTTAATTATATGATTCAAACTATACAAATATCAACGCAAGCAGTTCTCTATGCACCGAGAATGTATCCTGTTACGAAAATGATTCTTACGAAGATCTCGACAAAATTTGTAGTCGGTCCTATAAAACAAATTTCCCAGCAGAACGTCTCGCCAAGGTGTTGGTCTATTTAAAACAATTACATATTCCCCATTTAACTAATAAATTACAGTAGCAACCGACAGTTCACTGAAAGTTTGATTACTCGTCTTCACAATTACGAGTCGGTAGATATTGGCTAGCATTTGAGGAAATATTTTAATAATTAACCTACATTTACTACCTTAGGCAAGCAGATTGTGTTGTTCTCTCTATCCGACTAGGTGACGTACTAAACGTTCACAACAAAGTCGAGACACTAATTAAAATAATGGCAATAATTTTTAAGGAAAAAGTTTAGAAATGTTATCTTTATTTCAAAAAATTAACTGCGGATAATATGCCGTTGCTACCTGTTTAAACACATAAATATCTATTTACGAGTAGGACTTTCTTAAGCCTCTGTGCGAGGAGGATAACACTGTACCTAGGCACAACATGTGATTCTGAATGTTTCGTTGCAGCAAAAAAATTCACTTCTTATACATCATTGTCAAAACACAGCACAATTTCCTCTTCGTACGCACTCGAGGAACGATTTATGTATTTCGGCAGCCGCTTCCCATTAAACACGTATTTGTATTTGAGCACAAAATGGAAGGAAGTGTCAGAGCAAGAGGTGTGCATGAAAAATAACAATTAAGTTCGAGTACACGTGAAACAAACTAAAAACTTTTCCCAAAATAAGTTAACTACACAATTTATTACGCACTTTGCAAACTTATATTGTTATATTCCATAGTTACATCAATAAATGATAACACTGCTGTCACGAGAAGCTTGGTTTAAATTGCTCACCAGATTATTATCCGAAATACTTGACAATACAAAGAGTTAAACATTTTTATAGTATTGGTAAGAAATAATATATTTTTTCTTTGAAACATTAGTACAATGCTTTGCTTATTTCTTGCGTTAAACGTAACAAACATCCACATACGGCAAGTGTTCTCATTACTGGCATAGCAACATTGAAGATGGCTGGGAAGCAAAAATAACGGACATTTCGCCTAGCTGAACAAAAGTCTATTGGTTACTTGCAATACATTTGAAACACCTACACGTTACTATTGGAGCGTCCCCCGTGGTTCCCACAAGGGCCTCGATGTAATAGTTGTGTACGTTTAAATATTTAAATTTTATAAATATTTCAAAGAAAATTTTCTTTTCAGGTCAGAAATTAATACCGATATTTTTCGGCAAATTCATAAAAATTTTTTTTTTGAATCATAAATATGGTCGTTCATGTGTGTCAAATGCATATAATATCCCTGTAAGGAGCAACCTGTTTACGATAGTTATTCTTCTGTAATACGTTTTGTAAAATATTCCAACAGTGCAGTATTTTTTCTAAAATATTTTCAATTATTGATAATATTGTTATTTGATTGAATATAATTAATTTTTATAGGTTTTATTTCATTAATTTTTTCATTATTTATTTTTATACGAAATACTATTTAAGAGTGGATTTATTTACTGATAGGTTTGTTATTTTAGATTTAATATTTATTTTCAATAATATTTAAAATTATTTGTCCTAATGTGACTATAATTTTATTGGGTTGAGATAGATCATGGTTAGTTTCCCATTGTTTAGTTATTAATTATCAGAATATTAAGTATTTTAATGCTGGTATGACTCTAGCTAGTCAAACCCTACAGTCGCCAGTTGAATTTCCGAGGAAACACAACACAACGTTAAGCTTGTTTTTGCTATTTTTCTGCGCCGTAAAAATATTCATTACAACTGGACGTGATCTTGCGATATTAAAATTTTTTTTTTACTAGCGAGGCACCTCAATAAAATGTTAATTTTAAAAATAAATATCCGATGTGATCGGACTACGCGAAATAAATCAAATTAACAATTGGCCTTCGAGCTGTTTCCTGTCCACGTATTTATCCGTGACATGCGTCGGCAGTGCTTTCAGGACTGTCAAAGAGAATTTCTTTTCCACTCGCTGGCGCAATATCTGATGATGAAGGCTTTTGCACATGGGACTTTTTTTTTTTTGGTTTCGTTTATAGCATGTTACCGCACACTGATTGTCATTAAAACTGATTCGTCTGTGACATAGACCATATAATAATGCCGAGTTGACATCGACACTTTCAAACATTCTTTTATAAGTAGGCTAATCTAGCACAGTAAGTTTCGTTTGGGTCGTTCACACATAAGATCTGCGCACATAATATCACGAGACCACCGTGTTAAAAAAAAAAAAACGCTGTCTTCATATTACGGCAAAAACTACTAAAATGCTTTTGAACTGACATGGTAATATAGGGCGTCCGAAGCATTCAAAGTGTTGAGCTGATTTATTAGTTAACACCAGCAACAAAGTACACTTTCTGTAATTTTCGTGTACGTATGCCTACAGTATATTCGCATTTAACTGGACACTTTCGATAAACCTGCTAAGGATCTACTTTACACCTTACCTTATCATTCCGCCTCGTCTGATATTTACTATCATGGACCCGATGACTTCAATAATACGCCGATGAAATAATTGTGAAACTTTCTCCAACGTAAAAGATGCTGCTCATATGTCTACTTTTACCCATGACGTATACCAAAAGGCAAATTCACTTATTTCAGTGCACATACATTTAATAAGTACGGTTGTAACGAGGCTTTCAGATATTAAAGTACTTAAGCTAATTCAGTTTATTCGTGGTTTCTTCACACTTTTTCAACAAAATCATTGAGACATCACCCCGTGTATGATGTGATTGATTGTTTCCTAAATATATTATGTGTCGCAAGCGTTTTATATTTATGCTAATATAGAAGTACCATATGTTAGATTAAACTGAAATTTTTGTGTGTATTTTAAGTATAAGTTATAGTATTTCATTTATAATTAATGCAAAAAAACCGAGAAAATGGGTGTTCTTTAATGCCTAGCAAAGAAATAGTTATTACGCAAAATATTATTACACTTATTGAGCACTTATGTGGTGCGCTGTTTCCTTGGTGTAACGTTAAGCGTAGTTTGCACGAGGGGGGGGGGGGATATCCTAGACGTAGAACGTAAGCAGGGCTTCAGAAAAGTGTAAAATAACCGTGAATGTATTATATTAACATCTGTTTAATTTATCTACAGTGCGATTGGGCCTACATATTTTGTAGGTTTATTATATCCTCAGAAGGTGTCCAGTAGGTGTGGTGCAAGTCGAGTGAACACCACTGTAAGAGTGTCTGAATCTCGGTTTCTGAAGTCTTGCCTGTTCCTGGAGCGATCGGCGAAATTTCAATGTCTCCATTTTCATGGGAAATTTCAAAAGACACTGTTAAGAATGAGAAGATTAGCCTCTCATTCCCAACCACGGAATCCTCCGCACACTCGAGCCTCCAAACCAGAAATTACGGCATTTCAGGATGTGTGTATGAAAGACTGTTCTTTAAAAAAAAAAAAAAAAAAAAAAAAAAACAACAACAACAGAATTAATCGTATCCTTAAACAAATTCACAAAATTTTACGATCTATGCAGACTGTTAGTTTTTATTTCATATGAGGAAAACGTGTGCGGGACGTACATATTCAGAAATAAATTTAATTTTGGCTTATTACGAAAACCAAACATTTTCTTTATCTACTGACTATCCTGCCGTCAGGGTGACAAATTCCCGAAGGAATGTTAATCCCTTCCTTCGACCGATCGGTAAACCGTTACTCACAGGCGGGAATAATACTTCAACCTAACAAACCTGTTATCACGTTACACTCATGCACAACAAGGGACATTTCACTTCTTACACCCCTCCCCGACATTTCACTTCTTACACCCCTCCCCGACATTTCACTTCTTACCCCCCTCCCCGACATTTCACTTCTTACACCCCTCCCCGACATTTCACTTCTTACACCCCTCCCCGACATTTCACTTCTTACACCCCTCCACGACATTTCACTTCTTACACCCCTCCCCGACATTTCACTTCTTACACCCCTCCCCGACATTTCACTTCTTACACCCCTCCACGACATTTCACTTCTTACACCCCTCCCCGACATTTCACTTCTTACACCCCTCCACGACATTTCACTTCTTACACCCCTCCCCGACATTTCACTTCTTACACCCCTCCCCGACATTTCACTTCTTACACCCCTCCCCGACATTTCACTTCTTACACCCCTCCCCGACATTTCACTTCTTACACCCCTCCCCGACATTTCACTTCTTACACCCCTCCCCGACATTTCACTTCTTACACCCCTCCCCGACATTTCACTTCTTACACCCCTCCCCGACATTTCACTTCTTACACCCCTCCCCGACATTTCACTTCTTACACCCCTCCCCGACATTTCACTTCTTACACCCCTCCCCGACATTTCACTTCTTACACCCCTCCCCGACATTTCACTTCTTACACCTCTCCCCGACATTTCACTTCTTACACCCCTCCCCGACATTTCACTTCTTACACCCCTCCCCGACATTTCACTTCTTACACCCCTCCCCGACATTTCACTTCTTACACCCCTCCTCGACATTTCACTTCTTACACCCCTCCCCGACATTTCACTCCTTACACCCCTCCCCGACATTTCATTTCTTACACACCTCCCCGACATTTCACTTCTTACACCCCTCCCCGACATTTCACTTCTTACACCCCTCCCCGACATTTTACTGACTCGAGAGAAAATTATATTAGTTATGTTGTGGGCGATTGGGGGGGGGGGGGGAGGGCAGGATATAGTAATAAGGCAGAAGGTAAGAAAGACCAAGCATTAATTTACACATTTTCGGCATTGTTTCTTTGACCATCATACCCATCTTGTAACCTACCTAGACTGCCATCTAACGGTGAATAAGAGAAGCTAGTGAATTTCATTGTGTGTAGCAGACACGGAAGAAGTAGAGAAAAGTAAAAAGATTTCTGTTTGTATAAATTTCTGTCGGAGTAATGTGCTATTTTAGTGTCAGTGATGTATTATGATCTAGTTAATATTCTTATCGTATTGTGTATCAAATTAGAAAATTAAATGGATGATTGTGATCAGTTTGGACGTAGAGAAAAAGGCGGAATAATCACAAACGTACTTGTCAACGTTGTAGGAAATAAGGCCCACATTAAGTAAATAACTAGCTTTATTTCCTGCAGTGACCAACAATATTTAGTTACTTTCGTTTATCATGGGTTACTTGTTTAACTGAGGCGAAACTTTCTTCTGTGCGTTGGCAGTAGTCAATGCCTGCGGGGTACCTAAGCAGAGGGAGAAGATCAGGATATACGCACACCCAAAATTGCTCAAAATTAGAATAAAATTGGACCACGTAACATGCGCACTATACGCCAGTTATTATGATTATTTTCGCACATGTATTGGAAGATCTTAGCAAGACAATAAAGAATCATATTTGATGATAAAGAGAATGCACACTAGATAATGAAATTTCTCCTGACAGATGATAGTTTGGACTGTGAAACACAGGCTCATGAACCAAAGCGACAGTGGTTTGATGACTTGCCAGAGATCCCAAACTGTATAGAGTCATCAAATAAATGAAGAATACAAAGGCACGAGGGTGATAAGTAATAACCCCAGAAGTTATGGCGAGTTTCCATCCATAGATACATCATTATCTTATAACATAATGAATAAACGTCTGAATCAAGGTGTGCTATTTTTATGGCACTCTTTGTATTTTCTCCTTTTCTGTCCTTTCGGACATTTTATGGCAACGCTTGGTTTCTCTTCTTTTGTTAATTATTGTTTGAACCAGTGAATAAAAAATGTTACCTTTGTTAAACAATACAATTAATATTGTTGTTTAGACAGTATAATTGCCACTCTATCCTGTATGCATGCCTAAATGATTTATTTGCTTAATTCTGATAAAAAAAAATGTACATACTTTCGTGTGTCATATTTTTAAGTTATGTGTTTTCGTTTAGTTTTATGAATATGTTACTTCATGTAATAATAAGCATTAAGTGGGACTAGCTACAAAATAAAATTGTAGTTGATGGGTACAGTTTGTCATATCGATATATTCGATATCTACTAGCCGTGTGTTCTATCACGCTAGTGTAGCACTTGCCCTTTTTTCTTATTCTACCTTCATCTTAGCATGAAGCACGATATCCTGTATTGCTCCTCTAAAACTGTGACATCATTTTTTTATTTCTTTTCTTCGCCACTGTAAGTTAATTTTACTTCATATTTCCCCCGTTATCTGGTGCTCCTTTTTGGAAAACCATTTAATACGTCTTTTCAAAGCCTTTGTGATTTTAGCTTTCGGTGTTTGGCTATGGCCGCTGTGTGCGATGCTGCCATTAAGCATGTAACTATTTGCGGGACTTTGATGATGATGATGATGATTCCTGGTCCATCACTTTCATGCGACTGTCAATCATCTTCCTTCGCACATATAATAATATAATTATGGTTTAAAAATTAATTAATGTACATACCCAACATTGAATTCTTCTTGTGATGTTAGACTGGTCGCTTCATATTGAAATGTTCAAGGGCTCAAAGTAAAAATTAAACAACATATTTTCTAATAAATAAATAAATTTAATAAAATAATACTAAGCAATGTTTGTCGAAAACAAAATTACATAACCTGGTATGGCATTTTTTTTGTCAAGGGTGCACCCTTCCATTTGATACTCATGTCTTGAAGAAAAATATTTATTTATAAAAGTCGAAATACATCATTATTAAAAGTTTATGGGAATTTGCTTTTCACTTAACGAAATTTTGAAATTCAGTTTTTATTGACTCGTTTTTTTTTGTTAATTATTGTGGTATACGAATGAAGGGTTTGTGGGAAGGCTGCTCGCATTCTGTCCCTATTGTGTTCTCTTTAACATCGTGATCAACCAAAACCTGATCCATATACAGGCCGTTCACGGTAAAGTGAGCACTTTTGTAACTAACGTTTGAAAAATTTCACTGTCCCTACCTGCGCACATTTTAACTGGTACACCGAGTGTTACACGCGCGGTAAGGTTGGCAACAACGGAAAGAAAATAGTTCCATGTGTTAACGTTTATTTACGAGGACTAAGTAAACATTTTTGAATTCGAGAAATATTTTATGTCTTTTTGTTTTTATTCCATATAAGAATAAAACATTTTCTTTTCTAAAAAATTTCCGTTTCCCTTGACTGACGTCGTACAAATAAAGTGACCAGGCCCATGGTAACGTTAATTGTGTATATTGTGGAAGAATATAAATGTACATACAAGTAGATCTCAAGCAGGGCTTTCAAAAGTGCTCATTATACCGTGAACAGCATATATCACCTTGGCCTTGGGCGGTCGTTTGGGGACACCGAAAGGCATGTCCTTTAGGGCTGTGTCTCGGCGTTTGCTCGGGAAGTTGTGTGCAATGTTTGTAATAGAGCGGAAATCTCCTTAAATTGCTTGTTGCTTTCCCCGGAGAGAGGACTTTTAAACTTCGAAAGAGGAGAATATTTTGTTGATATTCACCATTAAGAATAACCCGATTCAACGGAGCAGCCTTCTTTCACTTTCACAAAATAATTTAATTTTAATTATAAAGGGCTTTTTAACGTCACCCGGGTGTATGCTTGAAAGTTAAGCATGGGGCAGCTTACAGACTAACTTATAACCTAACTTAAATTAACACCCATGCCTTGCCTGGGACTTGAACCCAGAGCCTCCCTTACCCTAGCTCGGTGGCGTACTAACCGACTGCGCCATGGGAGGTCGGCTAAATTATTTGATTATAAAGAGAATTTTGCCCATCTTATTGTTGCAATGTCACTACACTATCTACCAAAAAGTAATTGGGCACCTGTCCACAATGTTTGCTCGGTGGTTGTCACTCCGTTAGAATCTCGTAGGGCCACCTCTTGCGGCTATAACAGCAGCCACCCTGTCTGGCATGCTCTCTACGAGTGTTCGCAGGACATCCACGGGGATTCGTCGCCATTCCTCTTGCAACCATTCCATGAGTTGCGCAATGGATTTTGGCCGCGCCTGACGAGCCCCCACCCGGCAATCCAATTCGTCCCAAAGATGTTCTATAGGGTTGAGGTCGGGGCTCTGGGCGGGCCAGTCCAATCGGCGAACATTGTTGTCGGCGTACCACTGCATAGTAGAGCTTGAAACATGGCACCTGGCATTGTCGTCCTGGAAGTAACACGGGTCCATTCCGTAAAAACGCCACAATGTTGGGAGCATTTCATTATCCAAAGTGTTACAATAGGGCTCTGTGTTCATGCTTCAACACCAGCGGTCCTACGCCGAAGGTCGTGAAACACAAGTCAACTGACGTACTGAATTACCTATCTTCTCGGGTGCCCTATTACTTTTTGGTAGATAGTGTAACAGAATTGAATTTATTTGGTGGAAAATATTCTTGATGCCATAATGCCAATTTTTAAGTAGAACATATATTTTTCTTTTATTGTTTATAAAAGTGCCTCATATTATAATATGTGGCTGGAATGTATCTACACGAAACAGGAACCTAACCAGAATGAACATTGCAGAATGTCATTAAAGTCCCAGAATATACCACTCTGTAATGTCATTAAAGACCCAGAATATACCACTCTGTAATGTATATGACATAGAAAAGAGTGTAGATGATAATATCGAAAAGGTGTGTTGCGAGGAAGAAGGAATTATGATTAAGGGTTCCAGGTGGACACGTGATTCAGTTGATCATCTGCAGCTGAGAACAAGTACTTACAAACCTCTTACGAAATAATGCGATATCCTCTTCTTGCCTTCGAAATATCATCGCAAAGAAATGTTTGTATGTATGTACAATTTTGTTAGTAAAATATATGCATTAAATATCTTGCATTTTATTTACTTTATAAAAAGATCAACTTGAAATGCTAATTATTTAAAATTTATTTATTCTAAATACAAATACTTGAATTTAAAAAAAACATTAAATGTGACAGTTTATGTACTTTGCAGGAATGATCAATGTCACTATTCGGTACGGGCCGATAGCAGGTGGCATAATCGAGAAATTAATGCCACTTATGTGTTTAAAATATATAAACCTACATGGATGATGCCGACATAACATCAATACTTTAAAAGCATAAACAAAAATGGCTGCCGCCTGGTGGGTGAATTATTACGTCAGTGCCACCCAGGTGATGAAAACATATGAAATCCAAAATGACAGTCAAACGAAGGTGAGAGGAAAATTATTGTAATATATAAACAAAGATGGACAAACAAAAAACAAGATGGTAACCTCCAGCAATGTATAAACAATTTACAAACGAAAAACAGAGATGGCAGCACACAATAGAATGAGTATAGGCGTGGGGAGTGAGGGTGAGTGGATAGAGGCCCGTCGACTAAACAGGCAATAGAATGAGTATAGGCGTGGGGAGTGAGGGTGAGTGGATAGAGGCCCGTCGACTAAACAGGCAATAGCATGAGTATAGGCCTGGGGAGTGAGGGTGAGTGGATAGAGGCCCGTCGACTAAACAGGCAATAGCAATAGGCGACAGTTGTCTGTTGCGTATGGTGCTGGTGGACCTCCGGAATTGGAAGTTTTTAAAAATTAGTTTTATAATAATTTTTAATAAAAAATTTCTAATGATTAAAAATAATACATTTGTTATAACTTTTTATTGCTTGTTTGGATTTTTTTTGGGAATTGTTTTCGTTCAAGGACATTCAAGGTCACAGGGTCAAAGTCACTTGTACCCAATATTGTGTTATTAGTCTGTAACGTAATATGCTTTTTGACTTTTGTTTATTTTTCTCAAGTTTTTGTTTCCAAGGTCTATCAATATAACGCAGTCAAGGTCAAAGTCGTCTGCATCAAATATTGATACTATGAGGGCTAACTGGGTTATGGCGAGGGGTTGAAGGCCCGCCGAGTATTTTGTTTTGTGTGGGGTCGAGGGGGTAACCTCAGGAACTTAATTATTTTAATAAATTGTTCAATACTTTTTAATAGTACATCATTCACTATTCTTGTAATTTTTTTGGATTTTCAAGGTCAGATGTAAAAGGTCAAGATCAAAGGTCGTGTGTCCTGAGTCCAGCTCTCGTGACCGTGTGTCGCTTATCCCGGTCCCCTGGGTGCCTAATCCTGGGAAAAAGGAAAAATTTTAGGCAAATTTATTCGATTTTGAGGGAAAAAGAGAAATTATGAAGGAAAAAAGGGAAAGAAAATGACGGAAGGTGACGTCACAACATGGCGGCCGGGCGCCTCCTACGCTCCAGCCCCCCTCACCTTGTGCCAGAACGCAGACAAATTGTTCTACTGGTGTTCGGTATAAGAAAAATTTCTATTTCGGTCCCTGTGATACCTGCAGATACTTTTATGACAATTATAATGATTTAACATATTTATATGTTAGAATAGTTGTTTGAGATCAGTAGCGTAATACTAATGTCTCTGTCACAATCTTTCATAGTGATGTTAGGAATTGTTGGCACAGAATAGTATACCAGTAACATCAATTTTTAACTGGTTTTAATACGAAATATTTATCTCTTTTTTTTTTTTATATTTAGATTTCACTGTAATGTTGCACTCGTTCTGCGCTTATGCGTATATAATCTGTGTTACAGTCCTGTGCTTCTAATATGTATGAAAATGAAGAGTGAGATTGGAAAATACAGATTATATTAATGAACATGACCTGTCCGCGTTCCTCCATTACTGGAATATGTGTGTAGATACTGCAGCGTATTAAGTATACTCTGTATTTATTCCCAAACGAATGGAACCGTGAAATGAAACAATATATCACTGCTGACACTGTAATTTATAAAAACAAACCTCTGTATATTGTGATACTAACCTGGTAATCTACAAGCAATTATGAAAGCTGTCGTCATAATATTAATGTTGTTCTTTAAAATTGCGACGCATCTGGGTTACGAAATGTCGTCATTATCAAGCACTAATCGGTTTAAAAAATAAATTAAATTCATAAAATACACAGAAAAAAAAAAAAATATATATGTGTGTGTGTGTGTTCCAATATGCATTGCACCATATGTAACACCCGTGGATATGTGAATAAATTTAAACATTCTAAGCGAATATGTAAGCATTACTGACCGGAAATTTATTGTTTTCGATTGTTAAGACATCCTGTCATACTAATTCTCTCAGTCAGTTTGCACAAATCATATGTCATTCATAGTTTAACGTTAGCAAAAATACTTTAAAGGGTAACAAGTAGACACCGTTAAGTTCAACAACAAACTATATTTAAATCATACATCGTAATTCGCCCTTTGTTTGTCTATCTCGTCACCATTTAGGCTTTCCCAACCTGCCACAGTAAACATGGCATGTTTATATTCTAGGAACACTCAGAACAAATTCAAAAGCTAATGTTTTAGTATATTTGTTTCACTTTCTTAATGGAATGTATGCGGAAAGTTTAAAAATATGATTTCAAATAACGCCATTAAAATCATTGTAATTAAAATAGTATATTAATTTTACTAAATTATAATAGTTCGTTAGATGTCATTAACTAAGTCGCAAGTAATCACAAAGTGTACTGTTGTAGAATAGAAAGTATGCTGATATGCGTATTCGAACATTATTTCGACTACATAATTATATATTTTAGTGATCCAAATTATGAACAAACTTTGGTTTTTCCAATTAGGTTTAAAATTAACAAGTGCAATTTGACTTTTGGTGAATTAAAATTATCAGCGTCAATAAAACTGCATATTTAATTGTTATTACTGAATATTTAAAATTATTTGGTTTAAGGCAGGAAATATAAAATGATTTGGATAAATATACAGTTATTTTATATGATTGTATCCCCTTGTCACTATAGCTCATGCACGCACATAGCGAAAACATTGGAAAGTATTGTACAAATCGAATTAGCACTTCTGAATTCAAAATCCTTAAAAAAAAAAAAAAAAAAAAAAAAAAAAAAAAAAAAAAAAAAAAAAAAAAAAAAAAAAAAAATCGTGGAAACAGTATGATGATTTCTTGTAAACGCTGACAGTATAACTGACAGTAATGTGTTTTTCTAGACTCGCAAACGAAAGCCTAATGTCGGGCTTATTTTCACTATAATTGTACTCACGCGAGCTCCATCTGCTTGTTGAAGGGGCGCGTCAAGAGTCCTTTGACACATCTCGTCTTGAGATCGCATTAGGATATACAGTCTCGCGACAGATTTCTAGTCTCGCCGCTCGCGCGAATTAAGAGTCAGTAATTTACACCCATTTGGCGTTGTAAAATGGCGGGTATTCGTGTACAGCGATAACCTAGTAAAGTGAAATCACTGTACTTAATATTTTAACTAAATTATAGGAAGTAAATGCAGCTTTGACTAGCTCTCAAGTCTTGCAAACAGTTTACAGGTTGCCAGCTCAGCATATATTTCTAGATCATAAAGTATTTCTCCTTAAAGAAAGTATTATGTCGTTATATTGCACTGAATACCCACAGTATGAAACACTTTCAGACACCTTAAAATAGAGCAGTTGACAGAACGTTAAGCACACAAAGTGTGGATTTTATTACACTCCCAGTTATCGTTTTATTTTTAGTTTGAAATTTTTATTTTTTGTGAAAAAAAAAAAAGTTGTACTAATTTATTTCACATCAGATTGACATTTTTTAAAGAAAAACCAATTACAAATAAATTTTTAACGAAAATGTTAACATCAGTTCAACGCAAAATAGTTTTACCGCTAAATTGTCACCACATTAATGTTGACAGCACATTAAGTACAAAAGTACTTAACGTTAACGTAACAGTAGATTACATTAACACCAACGTTAGTTATTAACGACTTACATATAACCAAATATTAGTGTTTTAGTTACATTAATACTGTTGGCACGACTTCATATTTTTTTTTTGTTTAACCTACAGCAGCCCAATTACACCCACCCAAGCCTTAAAGGAAATTTTTTACTCGCCTTTTTAGAGGCCCATAAAGACATGACACCAACTCGAATATAAACAGAACACCGAAGCGAGTCAATTCGATTTGAAAACGCGAATTATGTAAGTCCCTGTTCATACATAATGTAACATTATTCATATTCATACATATACTAACTAAACAATGTTCCCCGATAGTCACATCATCTCTGGTTTTTTGCCCAAAACAATTAATAGTTAAACGGCAGGGTAAAATAAGAAACTGGATTTTCGAATATGTTCATTTAATAGAAAATCAAATATTTTTTATCAAAGTGCAAGCAAATGTTTCTATTACAGGATACCAGACTCACATAAAAAACTGAAAAAAAAAAATTCGTCATGGCTAGAAAAAATCTGTCAAGGAGTTATAACTTATAGTTTACGGTTTAATGATTGTAATAGAACCCGATTACCAGAAATATTAGCAAAGTCTGGCTCTCGTAGAAGAAATTATAAAACAGCGTGTTTGGTTAAATGTGTAAAGGATGTCCTGCAAATAAAAATAAAAAATATATAAAAATGCTATGCTATGAAAAGGGCAGAAAAAAAATTCCGGTTGTAGCGTATTGTATATTGTACATAGCACTTTTGTAACAAATAAAGAAAAATGTATATATTCAATTTTCTTTTTTTTTGTGGCATTTGTTTGATGTGTATTAGCAAATATCGGAGTAAATTCAAAAACAAACTCGACATGATATTTCAGTGGTAATGTGAATATACTTCACAGTATTTCTCTGCACGAATCAACTTGTTTCGCTGGTGTACCTACGTGGAAAATTCGCAAGCTCAGTTATCGTTTCAGTGGATTTATACTTCACTGAGAACGAATTTGTTTTGTTTAAAATACAAACATGGTGTAACTAGAGTTATATGACAAATTTTTAAAGTATATTAATTTTTTAATAATAAAAACTTTCATTTAGAAGTTTTAATATATGATGGGTAGGATACTAGTATCTAAAAAACATTTGAAACTGAATACAAATAAAGATAATATCAGAACTTTGTACAATAAGCGTACTGCAGCAACTAAAGCGAATAATCGGAAACTATGCAATTCAAAGAAAAGTGAATAACAACACCCCTTCTATGTGTGCGTATAGTTATGTTAACATTTAGCTTAGTCGTATATGCTCATATATAAGCAAACATATTTTTAAAACACATAACATTTTAATAATCTATTAATATAGTATTCGAATAAAACTTTAATTAAAATAGGCATTTTTATATCAATTGGATTCGACATAATAGAAAAATATTAAACAATTTTTAAAATATTAATTTAATTCAGAATAATTTATTAAATGGTGTTATATAATTTCCTTGAAAAAATTAATTTCTTATAATTATTTATTAATCAAAAAGACTCGAAATAATTATAACATTTTGAGTATAATTATTATTTACAGATTCATGTGCTTTAAAAAAATAAATTTTTTGTGATGTACTTCTTTTTTAGTTGACACAACCAGTGATATTGGCTAATTGTTTGGCTATAGTAATGCGGAGTATTCATAACAACTTGCGAATAAGCTACCCAACGAGAAACTCATTAGGCACTAAGCCACGAAGTGTACAATACCGGGCAAAAATTACCTTCATTTGCATTATGTACACAACTAGTCACAATCATGTTCACTGAATCTGATAGGATAAATAGGGAGAGTTCCCCACCATTCTTAATTTATCAAAATCTCGTCATTTATTTTTAAGCAAAATATTAAAAACGAGGTATGAAATCTATAACATTCTGCCCATGTTGTGTTTTTTATGCCTGTAGCCAAAACAAGGAACAGCTCTTTATTAACTCTTTAGTAATCTCACACGAAAATTCGCTTACAGAAATCAGTCCGCTGTACTTTAACAAATTCTGTAACACAATTTTGTATACCGTTAATTTATATCTAACCATTACGCTTCCTTACAAAGATATTTAGATAAATACAAGATGGTAAATTTCGGGCCAACTTTAGCACAGCCATATTTACTAATAAGTTCCATTTTATTTAACAAGTAATGAAAGATGGCTATAATATTTTATCAGTTTCCATGTGCCAAATTGTATAGTGAATGCTTTAGTAATGTACACGTGAAGTTTGTAATTTGGCGTTACATACAATGAACTAACCACTAATTGGAAAGGAAATAGTCGCCGCTATGTTTATTTGCACTGCCGACGCATCCTTTAAGATTAACCTATATTCTTCGCTGATTGCTTGTCGAGATACTGTGTTTCGTCGATAACTCTACTGTCCTTCAATATAAGCCCTGACCAAAGGCAGTAAAGAACATAATACTTCTTATACTTTTGCGAATACCAGCCTTAGCATATTGCTTGTAGAATTCAACGCAAATTCTAGAAAACAGAGTTATGACGCACTCATTTAGGATTTTAACTGGATAAAAATTTTCACCGTTTTCCTTTTTCGGAAATACGCATTCAGAACTCTAGTTTCCAGATTTAAGTAGTGGTTTTGTAGTTTCTTGAGTTGTTTCGTGTTAAATGAAACTTTTTGTCCATCTCTAAATGAAGAAAAGTATACAGGCTACATAGAAATTGTTTGATTTCAAATTTCGAAATAATTATAATCTGAAATTTGCGTTTTAATATTGTAAAAAAACTGTTATCCTTAATTTGTGGAGAGAGTGATGACGAAAAATAAAATAATTTCAAGACAAATATCAAGCTCATCGATGTACCACATAAAGCCACCGTGTTAGGATAGCCAGATTAATTTATGTAATGCAACACATAATTATATAATAAACTGTGCATGATGTTGGCAATATTTGTATACAATATTAGGGAGTGAAAAAGAATATATGCTGCCCCCAAGAAATATGTTTCCTCGACGATTCTCAGCTGAGAAACCAATAAGTAGTATGCATAGGAAACTCACCTTTGACAGCCCCACACTCTTTATAGGCAAACAACTATTTGCCACACCAGTTGTGAAACTTATTTGACATAGCTAAACACATAGCAAGACACTTGTTTTATTATTTTGAACTGAAAATATTGAGGAGAGGTAGGATAACTGTGCATGCTTAGAAATGATGTCAGATGTGTCAAATTCCAGCGATAATTATTCACTGAAAAAATAACTGAAGCAAGCTCTAAGAGCTAAAAACACCCTAATCACTAATTATAAAACCTCAGCTACATCCAACTGTAGGACGAGCGTCCTGACCTAGCGTCTAACGTAGTTGAAGGATGGCGGCAGAGAGAGCGAACTTTCAGACAATTAGCCCCGCCTAACCCACTGTGAAGCTCTACAGCCAATAGTAACACATGGTTTGAACCTGTTAGCCAATCGCAAGGCTCAGTAACTAACAAACTGAAATGACACACTCCAAATGGCCTAAATCCATGTACCATATAGTTATGGGTATCGTAGAAGATAATTAAAAAAAAAACAATAAAAATTCCTTGAAACATTCACAGTAAAGGCGGGACCAGAAATGCAAAACACTGGTTGTTAATTAAAATATAAACAAAAGAAAACCTAGATATCCGTCGCAAATAAACATAGCCATTCGTACATCTAAGATTAAATACCCTAGCCATAAGATAAGTAAAAATAAAATTATAAAAATTACAAAAATAATATATATGTGAAACATTGGTAAATTACAGGTATTATGCATAAAAATGTCCAATGTGTGAAACAAACATTAATTGTGAAAAATAGGTGAAGATCGGGAAAAACGTTATGTTACATTACGGCACCTCCTAGGTAGAAATCTCTTCTTCAATGAAACGATTAGACACAACAATCAATACAATGGAACAAATACATTCTGAATGTATCTGCATATGTGTACATATTCCCTTATTTAATAAAATGTTCATTTAACAGTCACTTTGCAATATAAATCATAAATCACATTTAATATACAATCAAAATAAGCTGAAAAAAAACAACATGGTACAAATTATACATAGCAATGCATTGGGCGATCTTTATTTGCTGGAAAGTCTGCAAAATAACACATGTTCATGGGGCGGTGTCCTGGTAACCACTATTTACTTCTTTAATCTCCTTTTTACTGTCAATTTTAGATAGTCCACAGCTTTGCAGACGAGACATGGTGACGTGTCCCGTTCCGGCGACGCGATTTGCAGAAAGTTCGTGTGTCCTCGACACTGCCAAAAGGAACCGAATCTCGTCCGGCGCTCGAAACCGCGCGAAGGAGCTTGCAGTTCTGATGAGCACGCTCAGGCAGGCCGGTGTATGACGGTATCCCTGAAAAAAATGGTCTCGTAGTTCGGCGACGCACTGGACTATGTACAGATCCAAACACCTGTACGTACATTACTGTACCTCGTGGGACAACAAATCATCTTAATTGTCGCACTAAAAGTCGTTGCTGCGGAGACTCGCCAGTTTCCAGCAAAAAAAGTGTGTGTTTACTAGTGCGTGTTTATGTTTACTGGCATGTGCATTGAAGCGCGTGTGAATAGGCTTTACACCAAGGGTTTGTAGTCATAGCACCATAAATGTTTGATGATAATTAGCTCACAAGCGACACTTGTTCACTCTCTCATACATTGTTTACATTCCCCTCAATGTTTATTAGGTTATTTACATATTACCTATGACCACTACCTAAAGGATTAGCTTCCCTAAATTCTCCGCAGGCAGCATATCACAGTATACACAACACTTGAAAAATTATGTAAATACGAAGAATATACAACAATTGCATCAACAAGAAATTACACTGGACTAACAGCACCTCACATTGCCAAAACCCATATGGCGACATGCAAACAAAACAACGAAGAACAGAGGACAGAAGACCTTATCTCAACAACAAACATAATCTACTATATATAATCAGCACATCTTTCAAGAACACCAGCAATCCAAATAAACCCCGAAAATTATTATTTACATAACCAAACATAGCTATTTTATTCTCTGGATTTCTGAGAAGACTTCGATACCAATGCGGATTATTATGAGCCAAGAGCAACGCAGAATAAATCACGGCACGTAAATTCCAGTACAAGAGTGTTCTCTTTTTGTTATTATGAACACAGTTGCTTTGTTTGCCTTTAAAGACCCTCGGGTCCGTCTGTATATATATATTTTCAGATACGTCAGATGGAGCAGTGTTCCAGACATGAGGTAGGGAGACTACTTATAAATTGTGCATTGAGGCAGCTAAATGTGTCTTATAGGTAGCTCAGACCACATTCCTCCCTGTTTAGGATCCCTGGTAACTAGACAGTAGGCGTAACGTCTGGGACGAGTACATCACTTCTCTTCAGACGTGTCAGAAACTGGTGCGGTTTTAACAGTCTTTATATTTTCTTTTTAGCTTCGCATTACTCGGACACACACGGCGCAGGCCTTTAAAAATAAACTATTGGAAGGTAAACTAATTAAATATCATTGCTCATCGAGGGGCAGAAGACACTTCAATTGCGCACTATTCTCGGAGCTTCATGTAAAGAGATCCTCTGACCAAGTTCTCATTAATTATATATCATAATGATGCCTTCTGCTAGCATGCGTACTACAATGCATTAACTCAGGTTAGCCTTACACTGCTGTTTTCCGTCAGGCATGCACTAGACCGTCTTTTTCACGTGATCGATAAACTCGCAAATTTATCAGATTTTGCCTGCCAACTAGTCCGTTTGTGCCTGGGACAACCAACTCGGAACAGTTGTGAAATACTTCTCTCCTTATCTCAAATGGTCCAGAAAATAAAGGCACAAGCTTTTCCTTTAAGTGCTTGCTCACTCCTACCATGCTTGCTCACTCCTACCACTTCAGTCAAAACCAGCTGTCCGGGTTGTAGCTTACTTACTTTAGAATTATTCGCGTATTTGGCTCGTCTCTCAGCGGCCAGATGGAATCTACGTAGCACAGGTAATGTAACTTCTTCTCGTAATCTTTCAGACTTTTGTTTGTCGCCGTGTGTTATTCTTGGAAGCTGTGGCAGCTTACTTGTTTCGTACGTCGCTTATTGTTGGCCTGTTAATGTTTCCCAAGGTGTTAAATTCGCGCTCTCATGAATTGGGTGGTTAAAAATAAATTCTACAAGTGGAGCCTTATCTCGCCGACTTCGTTGAGCGGTATGGAAAAATATGCGCAGTGTACTTCCCAAAGTTCGCATTCTCCACTCCACGGGACTGGCGACAGGGTGTCGGGGTGCCGTAATTGTAGCCACAATGCTCTTCTCTCTCAAACTCGTCTGCCATATGTGTCCGGTGAGTCGTATGCCCTTGTCTGATAAGACGCACGCCGGTTTTCCGACTTCCTTCATGAACTAGTCCAGTTTACTCACAACTGTCTTAGCATTGGCATGTACTATTGCATATGATTTCATATATTTTGAAGAAAAAAAACATACGTTATTACGAAAATATAGGTCACTCCAGCCTTCGAACGTGACGATGGACCGAAGACATCAACTGACACTTAATCCAATGGATTTTCTGGAATAATAGGCTTTATTTCCCCTGCTTAGTTCTCTTGCGGATGTTTACATTTTTGACACAAGTCACAGGCCCTCACAATGACTAACTTTCTGTAGCATTCTCTTCCAGAAAAATTGTCTATGCATAGCTTCATATGCTTTCCTTATGACAACATGGCCAACCAACTAATGTGCACCAATTATAAGCTGCTCCTGTAGTTTTTCCAGCACAACAATTTTCCATTTTGTTTCAAATTCCTTCCGATGCAAACCACATTGAAACAAAACTTCATCGGGACTTGTACAAAAAGAATACCTCACTCAGTGCAGAGAATACTCAGCTGTTACTTCTTGAAGATTGTGTAACACTGTGTTGCAAATATTATCCGCTCTATGTTCCAAAACTTTTGCAAAAATTTCCTGTGATAGCTGTGACAATTCTGGTTGCTTAGTAGCTTGTGCAATGAAAAATTCATATGGGTTATTATTTTTCATTTCCAGTGCCCCAACCGGAATACGACTAAAGAAGTCAACTGCAACATTTTCGATTCCTTTTATATGTTGAAAACCTAGGTTAAATTTCTTATTAACAGTGACGATATTTTCAGGCGACTACTGAATTTTTTTGCTGTGCGTAAACTTAGCAATGCTTGGTGATCATTCTGTAGGACAATACGCTCGCCCAGTAAGAAGTTACGAAAATGCTGTAAAAGTGTGGCAAAGTATTAAACATAGAAAGTTTTGTACCACATAAACATACAAAAGATAAACATTTTGACATCTGTAAAAAATGTTATAGTGACTATGTTAGTAGTCGCTATAAATAAAGAGAGAGAGAGAGAGAGAGAGAGAGAGAGAGAGAGAGAGTAATGTGAGAATGTGGAAAATATGTTTAACATATATCTATCAAAAAGGATAACAATAGAAAAGTACGCAATAGAGCATTTGATAATTTAAAAAAAATCATGATTATCATCCAACAAAAACAAATAAAGTGTGTAATGAGAATAAATCTATAAAATTATTTTCTCTTACTAAAAAGAGTAAGGACAAATACTCAATAACACGTAAAAATGTTTTAGTGATTATATGAACAATTATAGTCATAACAAGAAGATAAATATGGTTTCCTAGTAATTGAAGCACTTTTTATATTTATTCAGCATATCTGCTTTTACATTATTTCATAAATTTTCTTCTCTTATAAATACAACTATAAAACTGGAGGCTTGTATAACATATGAGTTGAACAATGATGGGGTTAGGTGGTTGTGAGATATTGCTAGAGATTTTAAAATAAAATTTATAACTAGACTAAGGAAAAACGATCTAATTAGAACTCTAATAAAAATTTTTATTCCACTGGTTATAGACGAGCAGAGAAAAAGAAAGCAGATAAAAAGAACAAAGAATAATTTTACAAATTTACCTTTAGCGGACACAAATATCAATGAATTACACCCCAAAGAGAATTAACAGAAATATTTCCATTTTATAACAATTATTTTGTTAACAGAAATAGAAGAAGAAGAAACAAAAATTACTCAGTTAATAAAGCGTTTAAAAAAAAGAATATTGATAATACTTTTAATTTAGTACAGCCTATTAATTTTTTTGACTTCAGCAAAAAAATTAGAGATTTTTGATAATATATAATAATCTTAAAATATTTAGACACGTGAAAACCAGTACTAAATTATATTCTAATTTTCACAAGCAAGAAAATAATCAAGTACAATTGTTCACTTTTCAATCACCCAATTATATAGTATTGAATGATGGAGATATTGAAAAAATGTATAAATTCATAATACAAGAAATACATAAGACAATTATCTGAAAATCAAAAAAGAGATTCTTAATGGGCTTTAGACAAAATAATTGGAATACAATTAGCAATAAATAAGTAAAATCCATTAAGAGTCTCATCAAATACTGATCTACCAGAAGTAATTAAAAATTAAAAGCATGTGTAAATGCTGTGTTAAAAATTATGATTAAAAATGTTTTCTTTGGACAATAAAATCAGTATTGTTTCCAGTAGGAAAAGATTCAGAAAGAGTATCTTAATATAAAAATGTGGGGCTTAATATTGATAAAGTAATAGATAAATATGAATATCCTATTAAAATTGATGATATACCAAAAATAGAAAATCAAATTGATACATTTATAAATGTATACTCTATAGAAGATGAAAAATTTATGGTATATCCACTAAAACTTACAAAAAATAAAAAAGGAGACACATATAAATTTCATTTGTTTTAAAAATGATACAAACTCGTATTATTGTTGGATTAAAGATTTAACGAAACTGCTTTCTGCACTATAAAATAAAAATGAAAGTAATACTTATATATGTGATATGTGTCTTCAATTCTTTTATTCTCAAGAAAAATTAAATAAACATAATGAAGATTGCTCGAAAAATGAAGCTATAAAAATCACTTTACTCTGTAAAGGAGAGCAAATAAAAAAAAAATATAACAATACAATGACGGTATTATTCAAAATATATGCAGATTTTGAAACAATTTAAAAGAAAATAGCAACAACTAAACCAAATCCAAAAGAAATAAAAAACATTAAACTAATTCAAAAATATCCTATTTTAACGGAGGATGATATTGATAGTGGTTTTTGTAAAGAAACACTTAAAGAACGATATAATGAATATATAAATAAGATTGATTTATAATTGAATGATGATTCATACACAATTAAATATTAATTACAATAGTATCTGGTTTTTGTTATTATATTGTATCTAATTATTTTGATTATAAGCCTTCAGTAGTAAATAGAGGTCTAAATACTCGTAAAATACTTATCCGATCAATAGAAAGCGGAGTAGAAGGAATTGGTGAAATATATTTACAAATTGAACCAATGCATCTACTAACAGAAGAAAAAGTATTATATAGGAAATCAAAAAGATGTGCTGTATGTGAATGTGAATATTTGCAAGAAAATAAAAAAGTGCATCATCATGATCACATAAGTGGATAATTCATTAATCCAGTATGTAATAATTGTAACCTAAAATTAACATTACCAAATTTTGTTCCAATTAATTTTCATAATTTAGCTGGATATAATGCACGTAATATATAATCAATTGCAAATAACAAAGAAAACTTTATTAGTTTTATAAAACAAACAGAAAATTAATAAATGAGGTTTGTAGACACATTTAAATTTATTTCTAGTAGTTTACGTAAATTGTCATCTAAAATAAGTAAAGATCAAATGAAACACACACAAAAACATTTTCCAAAAGAACATGTAGACTTAGTTATTAAAAAATGTGTTTATCCACATGATTATATGGATAAATAAATAAAATATTAGGAAACAGAACTCCCACCAAAGGGTGAATTTTACAATAAATTAAATGAATGAAATATAACTGACCCTGATATTGAGCATGCAAACCGTATATGGGACCAATTTAATATTAATAATCTTGGTGAATATCACAAGTTATATTTATAAAGTGATGTATTATTGTCAGTAAATGTGTTTGAAAATTTTATAAATATATGTATAAATGCACATTATTTCGATTCCATGTGGTATTTTACAATACCAGGTTTATCGTGGAATGCGATGTTAGATATGACTAAACAATCATTACAGTTATTACACAATTATATGATAGTAAAGATTGAAAAAGGAATTAGAGGTGGTATATCACAATGTTGTAAACGATATGTTAAAGCTAATAACAAATATTTATATGATTTTAATGCTAATTAAGAATAAAATTATTTAGCATAATTTGATGCTAGTAATTTATGTGGTTGGGCAATGTCACAATATTTACCATATGGTGGTTTTGACTGGGTTTTCTATACATTATCTGATTTAGATTACTGGAGTAAAAAAAAGATTAGATTTGGAGAATGATTCTGAATATGGTTATATATTAGAAGATGATTTTGAATATCAACAATAACTACATAACTTACATAAATATATACCTTTTGGTCCTGAATATAAGGTAGTTCTACAAACAAATCAATCTAAATTATTATCAACTTTACATAAAAAAGAAAAATGTAATTCATTATCTTAGTTGAAAACAATTTTGAAAAGGATTAAAACTTCCAAAAATACACAGAATTTTAACATTTGATCATTTACATTGTTTAAAAAAAAGTATATAGACTTAAACACAATAATGAGAAGTAATGCTAAAAATGATTTTGAAAAAGATATTTTTAAGCGCATGAATAATTCAGTGTTTGGTAAAACTATATAAAATATTAGAAACAGAGTTGGTATAAAACTAGTATCAGATGCCGAATATGTGAAATATTATAAGAAAAACCAAATTTCAAAAGAAGAACTGTATTTAATGAAAATCTTGTAGCTATACATATATAAAAAAAAAAAAAAGAGAATTTAATATATCAATTATGTTGGTATGTCAATTTTATATATTTCAAAAGAATTTATGTATAATTTTCATTATAAATTAATAAAACCATAACATTGTGATATAATAAGATATGAAGTTGATAGAAAAAATTATTACAAGTGATTATCCAAATGAGAATATTTATAATATACCTTAAATAAAAAAAGTTTTAGGAAATGTGAAAGATGAATATTGGTAAAATAATGAAATAATCTGTTGGTTTACGATCAGAAATGTATGCTTATAAGGTTGACGATAAAGAAAAGGTGTGAAAATATGTGCAGTTAATAAGCAAATTACATTTGATAACTATAGGTTTGGTTTGTTTAAAGAGAAAATAGAATACAACACAACGAATTTAATAGGAGTGAAAAACATGAAATATATACAGTCGAAGTTAGTAAAATTGCATTAAGTCCTTACAAGAAAAATAATAATATTAGAAAATAAAATAGATACACTGCCATATGGATATAAAAAATTAAATAATTTTTTCTATTATTATAATTTAAACTTATTTTGTTTCTCAGACAACATCAATATCAGCACCATCAAAATCAATCAGTTTGTCATTTTTATCTCTATTTCCAAAACAGTATGATTTGACCTCTCGTTACTAATTTTATAAAAAAAAACAGATATTCTGTCTCTTAATTATATAATCTCTCAATCCAAACATAATTTTTGGTGGAAAACTCGCAATTATATCAGTTTCTAAATGATTTGATTCATCATATTTTATGAACATACCATATGCTAAATTACTGTGAATACTAATTGTTTTAAATGGATTAAAATTTAATATTAAAATTGGTTAATTAAAATTGGGTAATTTAGTGCCTACAACAGTCTTGTTCTTTTTCAATAGTTATTTTTCTTTCAAAACCAAGAATATCAGATAATCGATCATGAAGTTTAATATCTAATTTAGATTTAATAGATATTCTATTTTTATGTTACATGTTATTAATTCAATATTATTTTTTGAAAATGTATCAATTGAATATATAGTTTCTTTTAACAATTCAAAATCATACTGACCTCTTGGAATAGTTTTAACTTAATTTTAATCAACAGCAGGACTCATTTTTTCAATGGTTGTTAAAGTATTATTGTTTATATTTCGAATTCAAAATTTTGTATAACTTATTAAGGCGAAAAAAACTAAACAAATATTCTAATGGATATATAATTTCATTTGTATTATCACCACGAACATATTTTACTCGAAATTTACTATCAACACCAGTAGACTCTAAATAATTTTGTTCACCTGGTGATTTTAGCAAAATATTCATCATTATCGAAGTTATTCCTGGATTATCAACAGCCTTAATAATATGTCTGTGTTTTGAAATTTCTACTCTGGAAATCTGACAGTTGGTGTGGGAGAGGGGAAATAGTCCAGGTCAGTTCAAAATCTACTGCTGCCTCCCTAGGGAAACCATCGCTTTGGCCTTGAAACAAGCTTCGTTCATACTAGAAGCAGCACTCTGGAAGTGAAGGGCCAGCAAGCCAAAGCAGGGAAACCATCACTAGAAAAAAAACAGTTTCTGGAAACACTTTCTGAATACTGTAGTGGGGAAGGGGTGCATAGCCATGGTCTTGGAGAAGAACTTGCTTTTCATACAAAGACAGCTTCTAGAGTAGTGGTGGGAGGGGTGTGTGGACAGGGTCACACCCCTGTGTACTCGGGATGGAAGGTAGGGGATGTTTACAGCTGAGCAGGACCCGATCTGCACGCAACTAGGCATTTGTCAACATCGTGACTCAGTTGCAAAAAATGACAATCGCGGGCTAATGAGTGATTGACCCCTAGGAACACGCAGACACGGCTTGGTGGGGAGGGAATTGTAGGGGGTGGTTGGCATCCTGGACTCGGGCCGGTTCTGAGGGGTGATTGGTAGGGGCGGGAGGGGCAGTAGACAGGGCCCTCCCAATCGGAATGCAACTAGTCAGTTGATGTCATCGTGCCTTAGTGCCGAAAAAATTTACATTCGCAGCCAGAGCAGGGTCGCACTTTGGCGTGGGGAGGGAGGAGGTGTAGGGAGCTCTGGAGTGAAGTGACCTCACCTACCCAGTCGTCGACATCTTCAGTTGGTCGTCAATGCTTGGAGGAGCCAGACATGTACTGGTCTTTCTCATCTTCACCGCACCTCTAGCCACTTGGCGGATGGCGAAGTCTGCGATCGCGGGTTACCTCAATTACGGACCGGCGACAATCTCTAGTGACAGCCGCGATTTTCATTAAGCGATATTATTTCCTCTGTGGTTCATACCTCGTTCACAGTATTTGTAAACCATAGTGTGAAATATTTTTTTAAATTATTGGAAAATATAAAATTTCTTGTGTCAAGTCAATACTGCGATAAGATTTTCAATTTCTGAGCTCCGTCTACGAAAATTCCTAACAGTTAAAGAATGCAGTTTTTTTTTAAATTGCAGTGAATTTCATAAACATTTACGAGTTTTTACCGTAATTTAAACACAGTTGTTTATCAGCTGAGCTAGACGTATCTACTCAGCTCCACGTAAGTGCTACTCATTCATACATCGAACTGATTAATTTTAATATCATTTGGGGTAACATTTTCTATGGTTAATTACTTTCATGTAGATTGTTAATTTCACACTCACATAATTGTCATCGTTTAGCACTTGTTGGCAACAGATGTTATTCACATAGTTAAAATTCTCTCTCATATAAATTATATTTCTAAACTCGAGACTCATGTTACGTTTAAGACTCACGCAATTGCACTTATTATTCATGTAGTCGTTTGAAATTTGCCATTCGATGCATGTAATTTATTCATACATAGAACACTTCGAATTTCTCTCGTCTGATAAATATATTCGTAAAAATCGCCTATCTACCACCAATATCCCTACAAACACCTGAAAATTAGAAAAATAATAAAAAAATACCTTTAGCCCACTCTTGCATTAAACACTACACATATGTAAGACATTGCAACCTACCCCACTGATCAGTCGCCTCCAGGACACCACACCATCAAATCGTACAGAGCGCCTGCTACCCCCACCCAAAAAGAGAGAAAGAAATAAGTACAAGTAAAAAATTTAAACCTTTCAATAAAATGAATCCTTTCAATTTTTGATCGGATAAAATTTTTTAATAGGATTAAGATTAGATTAAGAATATTTTGATCGGATTAAAATCGGATAAAGTATTAACCTATTTTATTTACCGTTTCAAATAATTTGATATCAAATTGATAATCCGATTATTTAAAAATGAAGTGAAATCATCACGCCCCTACTACTTATTTTATTTGTAATTTCTAAGCTGGGGTAAGTGTTCAAACGAAGAATTCTGATGACCCCGAAGTTCCCGATGGTCTGGTACCCCGACGGGGCATCTCTCGGGATGCGCAGCAGCCCTGGGTGATATCTCCACTCTATGTAAACACACGGCTTTCTGTGATAGCATACAGTTCAGTGGCATCCTAACGGACTTCTCACGAGTTCTAGCGAACTTCCCTGCAAGCTACGTGGAGGGGGCTAATGAAGGCCTAATTATTGCTTTAAACACCTCGCGTCTTCTTCTCTAGTAGACGACCTGCAGTTTCAGGAGTGCGAACTCGGACTTCCTTATTAAAGAAACCAAATTTAACACCCAGAGCGCAGTCCAGCCTGGTTGGCTGCCTGACATGGCGTAACAAGATGTCCGTATTCTTCGTTGAAAAATTAATTTAAGAATGTTCTTTGAACACTGGCCAAACCCGATGGTTACAATTTATATCCATCTGTACTGACACTTAATACTGCTTCAACGTTCAAAAAATTCATTGCCCTGTAAGCCCACTTACACAAAGTAAAAATAGAAAAACATAAATATGCTGCCAAAATACAAAAAAAGATAAAAATATTTTATGGACACTATTTCAAAACAAATAAATAAATCTTGCAAAAAAAAAAAAACTTAATGATACTGATAAACATAAAAATTAAGTTTTTTTCTTTCTTTAAATTGATTCTTATAGCTCTGAAAAGCTTGTGTTGTAGCCGTTTTTCAATTTTTTTTTTCAGTTGTCCCTTCTCTGAATCCGCATTCAGATGTGTTGTTAGAAATTTCAAGTGAGGGAAGCTAAAACGACACCACTAATATTACTTATAAAAGTACAGTAGAAGAAATACCATATGATACATTAGTAAGACAAAATATAGCTTTATTTGACACTGTTCAAAATGTTATTAATTTGTAAATATAAAACTACGACGTTAGGTCACAGAATATATTTCGAAGGGTCCTGCCAACTTAAATGGGAACACGGAAGTCAGCGTTTTTTTTTTTAGAGGGAAAGAAATGAGATTACTTATGAAATAATTTCGCACAAGGAAATTATTCCACAGGGTCGTAAATGGGAAAGATCTGTTTACGTGTGAAAACTTTATTCTGGGCTTCATGTGCACGCCCTTCTATATTGATTACAAGCGTAAAGAGTAAACATGATGTGTATGGTGAAAGAACTTTCGATACTACGCTTTGTTGGTGAACAATGTAACCAATTCAAAAAACAAAATAAATACAGCTCCCATTAAAAAGGAGTTTTTTTCTTTCGATTCTGTTGACACATTTAGTTAATAGTGCGAGTGAACGTTTCTATAAATCCAGTTTTAAAAAATAATAAAAAAAAAACAATTTAAAATTCCTCTCAAATATGAACAACGAAATGTATACTTTGTGAAAATTATTTCGATTCGCCGAAAGGGGGAGTAGGGAATGTTGTCTCACACATTCTTTTGGAATATTTACTTTATTTTAGCTCTCGAAAACTAGTCAATTTTTAAAACACTGAGACAACTGCATGAAATTCTACGTGATCTACACAATAACCTAATATGATAATAGAAACTTAAATTCCACCAAAGAAACATATTTTGTTATTTGAGCTTGTCTATAAGGCAATAGTTTATATGTACACAACATTTAAAACGTGTTTATTAATATTTATTGCGACGTTTAAAGTAATTTCACCATAAATTTTGCGGTAATTTCGCGAGTTTTTTTTTCAGTGACACAATTTCTATATTTTCTAACGAAATTCGCGTTAGTGTTTGCATACTGTGACGGCTATCCCTGCACATCGAACGAAAGTCAAACCGACGGTGCAATAGGTAGCTGATAAAATATTGGCCATCTGTGGTGGCTTACCTTCGCTGCGACGGAGGTGTGTTTGACGAGCTCCACGCCTCACGTCCGCTGGGCGGGCCTGCTGGTCTGCAAGTATGGGCGCCGCGAGGCAGCTGCCGCCCACGAAAATTATGACTGCCTTCCCCTCCCTCGTAAGCCACCTTGACCACGTGACGCCAGTCCTGCCAGTCCCGCACAACCAGGGTGCCCCTCCGAGACTTCTGGATATCGACGGAATGACGATCGTTTTATAATGATCTAGATGATTTAAAATAAAATATAAATGCAGTTGTCTCGCCCAGGTCCGGTGAGACAGCACGGGGTTTTCACTTGTTCAGGAATTGCTGTTCCGTCCGTCAACACTTTAAAGGGAGGCGGGGTGATGCTGCCATTTTAGTTAAGTATGGTTTAAAGCAAAATAATAATATGTAACCTGTATATAGCTGGAAAGAGATGTAATCTTGTAAAAATATAGATTTTGGGGGAAGTTTTATACAGAATTATTTTGATACCCTTTTATACTAAATGTAATCAGTGGGAAAACTACATTTTTATATAACGTTTATTGATTGTAAAATTTTGGGGAAAAACTACGTAAATGGTTATATTTTGATATAAAAACCAAGACAACGAATAATTTTCAAACCATTTCAGTGGAACTAACCCAAATCCCCTTTTAAAATCATTGGGGGGCTCTCAGCTGTTTTCCAACAGAAAACCCCTACAATTCAGGAAGCAGTTGAGACAAGGACCTCGTCCTGTGTGTGTTGGCAAACACCGTCAAAATACTTTGTTATAAGTGTCTGTGCAGTTGTGAATGTGATAACGTTTTCGACTGCTCAATCAATTTTCAGAGTCACGAGTCAGAAAAATTGAAATGTGGTGCAGAGAAAAAACCGTTGTCATCCCCCCTTCCTATTTTGTCACCCAAGCCGCATCCAGCTCTGTATTTGCAGCTTCTTACAACATAAAATTCGAAATATACTTTAAAAAACGAAAATTGCAATTATTTCGATTGTTTACGAACAAAACAGAGAAATATAGCATACACGTATAATTTTAGTGCGTTATGGAAAATAAAATTTTAATGCTAACTATTAGAACTGAAATTCCAATCCTGAATATAATGATATGAATTTGAAATATATACAAGAGAGTTCAGCTAACCGCTAACAAGCTAAAACAAGCCTTTTTATATGTTTTGGTATACATTTAAATATCCAGTCCCACAACTTAATACTTTGTAGAGTGACAGATTATATGACATGCTTTGGAAAACTATCAAACAACAGTAAATGTTAATCAACCTATATTATCACGTCACGTCCTTGGCTTCGCATCTGCCGAGTTATTGTAATCCGGCAGTAGGGGCCGAATTTCGAAAAATAATCTCTTATTGTGCACTTGCACGCTAAGGGTGGGCGCTTCTTAATTTCCTTTCTTTTTGTGTCCAGTGGAATATGCTGAGCTTTGATGAGTGTGTGGTATTTGTTGTCGTGAGCGATTAGGTGGGTGAAGAGATTTGGACGGCTCTTAACACCGTTACTCTTGAGAGCCGATGAGGGTCATTCTAGTGAATATGAAGCGGCGCCGGAATGAAATCGATGAAACCCGAGAAGACCCGCCGACCAACGGCATCGTCTGGCTCGATTCCCACTTGCGAAAATCCGATGACCCGGATGGGGATTGAAACCGGATCGCCTTGGTGGGGGGTCGAGCGTGCTAAGCGCCCATCCACCGTGGCCCCAATATTAAATTAAGGTTGAAGCTTCTTACACAATAGAAAACTTTAGCATTTGACTTTACGTTTCCTTTCCTCCGATAAATGTGCCAATACACAATAGAATGGTAAAGTCAGAGTTCAGACAATTGAACATCAGTTCTGCGAGCTTCTTAATAATGTGTATCTTGTTATGAAAATAATAATTATTGTTATCCAGGAATGCATTTTATGTAGTATTTTTAAAAACAGTTCAAAAATCTATATTGACTGTTTATTTGAAAACAAATACTCATCTGTTTACTTTATTAAAATATGTAAATTTATATATTTCCTCTTCACATTATATTTGTTTGCCAATTTAATTTAAGACGAATTTTTTTAAATATACCGCTATTAAAATCGCACAACAATGAAATAACGCACTTTCCACATACTTGGGTAGATTCTCCGCAAAATTGGCTGCTTGACTTTGACTTTAAATTTCAACTTTTCGAAATCTTAAAGTCAAGATTACTTGACTTTACCTTTGACAGTTCCATCGTGTCAAGCTCTAATAGAAACAAAATGTAGGAAAGCAAACGTAAAGTGAAATCGTTAAGACAAACGTTAACGTTTTGAATTGTGTAAGTAAGGTCCTTTAGCTGGTTCGCTACGGCGAGCCAAGTCTCATCTCAGCCACTCACGTACGACTTCCTCATCAGAATGCGGCCTTGGCCAGGGCGGATCTGCACGCCCGTCTCCCCCGAGAGAGAGAGAGAGACTCGGTTCAAGCGGCGTGGCGGGGCGCTCCATCCCTACGCCAGTCGCCTCACTCGCAATCAAGCCCGGAGAAAGTAGCCCCGGGCGCGCGGTTAATCTGCGTCCAGGAGTCGCTCTAAGCTGGTCATTTACAACTAATCCCTCCCCGCACCAGGCCGGTGCCTGATGGGAACGGCTCCAGCCTTTCTGGAGTCCTAGTGGCACGTCGGTAGGGGGTTCAAGACGAAAGGGTGCGTGGGGTTGTTTTCTTGGTCGAGAGCTCGCGGGCTCCTTTCACCAGAATCCCTCGTGTTTTGGCCACACGGTCAGGTAAAGTTATCGGCGAATAACGCTTCTTACAGAATAGAAAACCTTTAGCATTTGACTTTACATTTCCCTTCCTCCGACGGAACCACCAATACGCAACACTATTGTAAAGTCGGAGTTCAAGCAAATTAAACATTGGCATGTGGCGGTATTTATGGGGCAAGACATTTGGCAGGGGTTAACCTACCAAAAGCATTCTCCCCTCAACAACACCACATAACAGATACCGCCTGAGGGCCAGGTTGCGGTAACTTTGTTCGTAATTGGATGTTAGTAAAGAATAGTAAAAGGACTAACCCAAAATCCAGCTATCACTAAACAAAACAACACACACTGGGTAAGTAACTATACAAAATATGGTTTATGCAACTGAGGTGCTTTATATAGCTGCGATATTTATAAAAAAAAAATTCTTCTCAGGTAATATCGTTACTTTTTTGAAGATCTAATCACTTCCAACAATAAACCAAAAACTTTGAGAGCCAAGACTATAACAAATATATCTAGAAATGTATATCAATTAAAATGAGTATTTTTGTCACACATTTTTTTTTACTTTTATTACCTTTTCCATTTATTACTTTCACAGTACTTCAGGATCCCGTATGAAATTGACGTTACGTAAATGATTTATCGTAAGTGACCATTTTGGCCGAGAAAATTATCACACACACCCTACATTACCTGTATTTTCTTAGATTTTCAAATCAAAATTAATTCAGATTAAGGCTGGTACTGTCACTGAGGCATTGGTCAAACGACCATAATTAAATGAACAAATATTTTAATTGTTTCAAGATAAGTTAAATATTTACAGGTCAGTCCGATAATATTGTTAGTATCACTGCATGCGGAATATATAAATAAAATGAAAATAATTTTGGACTGGTGATGCACGAATAGCCGATCAGGAACCCATCTCCGACCGAGAAGTTAAATCAATGCGGAAAGGGCGGCGAGGAAAATCCTCCGAGAACGACCAGGACCTCAACTCCGAAGCCAAATCCAGGTCATCTTAGGGCCATGCTGGAGAACCCGCAATGCAATTTATAAGGCAGTAATAAGCGAAATTCGCGACTACCACAAAGAACAAAACGTGAGGCAGAAAATTAGTTACACAATAAACATAACTTTTTTTGCGGTAAAAGTGCTGTTCTCGCATCAGGATTGCTAGATTGCGATCTTCAGAAGGAACGAGACGTCACAATCAGATCATGTCGACGAATACGAAGGAAATCACTTACCGGATGTCGTCAGAGAGTAAGATCGATTCGAGAGGATGAGTAACAACATAGATCGAGTTACATTTCGCGGATTCTAAAACTTAGTTTACAAATATTACATTTAAAGTACAACAAAATTATAAAGGTAGCAGAATTAGTTATTAATTTACAAACACACCACATGATAGGCAACACTTATTTAACAGAGAGTAAGTATTAGTTTTTCTGTTACATGTCAAATATTTGACATACTGGTTGGCATAGTTTGAAAATGTATTTTATCAATAAACGGAAATTTTAACCTGAGATAAATATTACATTATCAAACAAAATATTATTAAAGTCTTTAAAACACAAAAAAAAAATAGCGATAGCTAATACTCCATTAACGTATTTATCCGATGTAATAGTTGACATAAATATTATGAAGTTGTCTAACATAAAATTCAAAAAAAGATTTCCAAAATAATTAACTGTTTTTCTGAACAAAAAAAAAGAAATATACACACCCAGCAGAACAATAAAACAAGGTACAATTATATAAATAAAATAGTTAACGATTTAAGTTAGCACAGTAACTAGTACTTAACAAGTATTTTATACTTATCCAATACTTTGACAGAAAATGGGATAGCATAGCTTAATTTCACGGTTTGCAGATTCCAAAAAACGGAATCCGAACGACAGACTCACACAAAAACCAGAATTGAACACGTTAGAGGGCATGGGTCACATAGGTTCTGCGAGATTCGTAAAAATGTGTATCTTGTTATGAAAATCATTATGATATTATCCAGGAATACATTTTACATACCTTTTTTTTTAAATGGGCTTAAAATTAATATTAAGTCATTATTCAAAACAAAAAAAACTAATTAGTTTACGTCATTAAATTATGAAAATTTATATATTTCCTCTTCATATTATGTTCTTTTGCCACTTTTATTTAAGACGAACACTTTCTTTTTAATATACCACTATTAAAATCGCACTACAATGAAATAACGCACTTTCAACATAACTTCTGTTGGATTCTCGGCAAAATGGCTGCTTGACTTTGACTTTAAATTTCAATTTTTCGAAATCGTAAGGTCAAGAGTGCTTGACTTTACCTTTGGCCGTTCCAGTGTGTCAAGCTCCATAAGAAACGACATATCGGAAAGCAAACGTAAAGTCAAATGTTAAAGTTTTTAATTGTGCAAGGGCCTTAACTCTGACGATACTCCTAGTCACATTTTCCGCGAACATTTCCAAACGGATAGGTTCGAAACTGCAATTCACAGGAGTAGGAAAATGTTAGAGAATTTCAAACGGCTTCGTTGTTGAAACCCGAAATACTTAATTCGCGAGTGATTTAATTAATCGCGGAGGAAGGCGACACACTACATTTCAGAATAAGAGACGTACAGAGGAAGGTCAAAAAAAATCTATTTTGAGTGTGTTCATTTTCGTTTATAGGCTGTTCACGGCAAAGTGAGCACTTTATAAGGCCCTCGTAACCACCATTAATCACTAATAAATACATTTTATTGTAGCTTCAGGCTTCAAATTTTGAGAACGGTTAAAAGTGTACATTATGTTTATTAGTAACACGGCAAAGTTTATACTAAAACGTGGCAGAAGGATTGGAATCGACTCAATGGAAAAATTTAGCAGTGCCTTAAAACGTGCTCGGTTTACCGTGAATAGCCTGTATCAAGTTATCCCTTCATGTTGAAATATGTATTTTGTATACAGAGTACTACCGAACAGACTAACAAAATCTTGTTGATATAAGTTTGTGTAAAACTGACTAATCACCATCACTTTTATTTCGGAAGTGCTCGATTTCTCGAGATTCCTATTCCCAAAAACAATTTTATTCGCTACATATCATACTTGGTCCCAATACCTTAATTTTATTCACTGCATATCATACTTGGTCCCAATACCTTAATTTTATTCACTGCATATCATACTTGGTATCAATACCTTAATTTTATTCACTGCATATCATACTTGGTCCCAATACCTTAATTTTATTCACTGCATATCATACTTGGTATCAATACCTTAATTTTATTCACTGCATATCATACTTGGTCCCAATACCTTAATTTTATTCACTGCATATCATACTTGGTATCAATACCTTAATTTTATTCACTGCATATCATACTTGGTCCCAATACCTTAATTTTATTCACTGCATATCATACTTGGTCCCAATACCTTAATTTTTATCCTCTTCCACAAATTATTTCTGTATGAGTTAAAAAATTCCCTGGGGAAATTTATGCAAACATAAATGTTAGGGGAGGGAAAAAAATAAAAGGTACAATAAAATATATTTGAGTGAGAGTTGTTAAAATATGAGGCATTATTGATAGGAATAATAACAAATTAGAAGAGCGGGTAAAGGTAAAATTATTAATAAATTTGATATTTATTTTTTTTACTTTTAAGGCACTTCGTAAATTATATTACTGAATATTTTTGTTTTCTTCAGTTGCTGCTGAGCACATAGGGGAATGTTGCTATCAATGGAGCGGCGCCATGGATGGACCACCGCAATGTTTCTCTCATCTGGCACTGCTAGTGTACTCTAGCAGTGGTAAAGCGTACCTCTACTTAGCGAGATGACGCCATGTTAGTTGGAAAAGTTCGTGCGACGGATGATGGAGTAGTACGTCCGGGCGATATTTTCATAGCGTTAATGTAATCCTTAGAGAAAATACTTTACTGTATAAGTAGTACTAATGTTACTATACCTAAGTAGTCGTTGTTACTAAATGAAAGGGTGTTCCTTTGGCCATTTCTTGAGTATGGCATTTAGTACTTGCGATCAAAACGTACGTGATAGCGAAGAGATTAAATGCAAACCAACCAGGTTGCCATCATTGGACCAGAACCGACTCCCATCAATGAAACTGGTACAATCATTTTACGCGGCAGGAAGATAGGAATGGAAGAGAGCTGCCATCTGTAATTGTAGCTGAATGCGAGGATAAGAGAGCTGTGTTATCTCGTTCATTCTTCGCTTCTGCTGCTTATAGATAATGAGGACCAATCTCATTTTTAATACTGCATTATCTCAGGCCTACATAAGCAAAACTAGCGCTGTCGTAGTTTTTTTAAATACAAGGGGTATACAACCTTCACCGCGATCAAAATATTAAGAAAACATATTACCAATAAACTTTCTTCCATTCCTAGGCTATATTTTTCGGTTTGCGTGCAGTGTACGGCATGTAGGCCTATGCTGTTTACTAATTTGTGTAGTGTTAACGAATTGTTGGAATAAACATTTGACCAATTTGGCCTACTGTTTCAGGATGCCTAAAGGCGTGAAGCACGGCACGTGGTGAGAAGAACCAATGATCCGAGCCTTATCTGCATTAAGAAATGGTGATATGGGTTTGAACGAGGTAGCTAGACAATATGGAGTTCCCAAAGCCACATTGAAACACCACAAAGATGGTAAGAACTTTTATGCTATTGAAGATAAGAAAGTAATTGGTAGCGTATGTGACATACAACCGCACATTGAAGATGAAATCGTGCAGCATGTTTTACAATTAGAGGAGTGTTTGTTTGGTGTTACTGCCACCGATCTCAGAATGTTAGCTTATGCTGTCGCGGAGAGAAATGGCATACCACACAGATTCACCAGAACTAAAAAAATCGTCTGTAAAAAGTGGTATGACCAGTTCATGAGCAGACACAAAGAGCTATCTCTTAGGCAGCCAGAGGCTACATCAACGGCTGGGGCATCTGGTTTCAACAGAGAGCGAGTAAAGGAATTTTTTAAGGTTTAGATGAAAGTAGTTAATGGACATAATTTAGATGGTACTAGAATATTCAACATGGAAGACAGTGGAATAACAGCAGGGGGGAAAAAAACACGGAAAGTCATTGCACACAAGGGCAAACATCAGGTTGGTTCGATTTCTAGTGGAGAAAGAGGCATCACAACTTCTGCAGTTTGTTGTGCCAGTGCTGCTGGGCAGTTCGTTCCGCCGATGATAATTTTTAAACCTGCTCGCTGTAAAGACGAACTGAAAGATGGTGCGCCACCGGGCAGTATTTTTGCATTTAATTCCGACAGCGGGCACATTACTAAAGAGATATCCGTACAGGGGCTGCAACATTTAATTTCAATTGTTCGGCCTACTCAGACAAATAAAGTGCTAATTTTTGCTGGACTGACATTCAAACCCATACAATGAATCTCGAAGCCTTGCATGTAGCGCGAGAAAATGGAATAGTTCTGCTCGCACTTCCAGGACACACCACCTACAGATTACAGCCTCTGGACGTATCTTTCTTTAAACCACTCAATTAATATTATATTGACGAAATCGAACAAATGGTTAAGATGTCATCCAGGTCGATGCATTACTCAGTTCCAATTCGCTGAGATTTTTGGAAGATTATATGGACGAGCACCTTAATTCTCTTTTTTTTTTTAAAACCAGACAATGCATGTAGGTTAACTCTGAGTTCACCATAAGAAGGAAATATTATTAGTTATTAGAAATGCATGTAAGCAGAAACTGTTTTTGGTATCTATATTTGAAGGTGCACATGGCACATTAAGCAAAATTATATACACTACTAAGCTGAACATCAGATTTATTAATACTTTTTTAATATCATTGAATATCATTGAAAAGGTACAATAATCCAATTTATATATTGCCTATGGCTGTTCTTGCCTAAGTACAGGGCATTTTCAATTATCATTGCAAAGACAAATTATCCTTTTGAATTAAGGCAAATCTTGTGAAATGGTTTTTATGAGTATCTGTGACCATAACAGAAAAGGCCACCAAGCCAATACTATAATATTTGAGTATGCAAGCAATATTTTATAGTGACAGGTTATTTACTTGGCAATAGCCTATATGTTGAATGCCAATATTTACTTTCATCAAACTAAAAACCTTCAAACAAATCATATCTGGAATACGCTAATTATTTAGTAGAATAAATATCAAAGATAAATTGGATTTTATCATTAACCAAATACAGAAACACACAAATTATTGAATAATGCACAATATTAAAAAATGTATTTTCTCAACTTGGCCATAACAACAAAAGGCTAAATTAGACCATAATTTTTCAACCAAATACATTAAAAGAGCAATTTTTTTTTACTTGGCTATCGCCACAAAGCTAAGAGGCCCATTATCATTTAGCTCTTTAAAAGTTTTCCACAATAGACGTGGATTTAAAAACTCCTTTTAAAAATCTTTTACAGGAGCTTCATTATATTAACAATCACATAAAACAATGAGACATTCTTGGTGTTTTTTTAAACAAGAAATTTGGCAGAAATCTCCATTTCCTAATGCTATCGTTATAAACTTTTACAGATTACCACCGAAACTTTCATGATTGTATCCAAAAATCTCTTAATAACATGCTTTCTATGGAAATGCAATAACAAAGTTCCGAGCTCTACAAACTCCTACCAGGACTTCATGCCAAACAGGCTTAAAGTTCAACATTTCAGAAAAAAACTCAAAGCACTTAACTCGTGACGATGCAGTCTGTTCCTCTTGGAGTAGCCATCTCCCCCGACTGGCTTTCCTTGGCCGATATTTATACATGAATACCAAGATTTTAAACCTTTAAAGCTCGGCCAATAGAAATGAGTCTCATAAGCGCGTGTCCGAAAACGCACCAGCACACGAACTTCCCTCCTCTTGGTCACGTAGTCGCATAGCGAATCACAAGTCGCCTGGGGAGGCGGCAACCCGCAAACCAGAGTAAAGCCTCGTGCCTGCCAGACAGCTGAGCCACTCCGCGCAGGATGCACCACGCATGCGCGAGAAAACCCTTGCGCCGAAGCACTCTTTTCCCCCGTCAGTACGGCCACACGAGGCCTGCCGGACGTTGACTTCACCCCGCTTTGAACAAGCCAGCCGACATCATGGTCAATGGGATCTTCGGTTGATTGTCACGCTTCTTTCGCCTTGGACTCCTCACAGAAATCAACCAAATTCCACCAAAATGCAAGTAGGCGAGGGAAATCGACGTAGCGTAGTTAGCCAAATGATGGACGAAACACCAGTCTTATAGCCCGCATCGACCCTGTCCAACGAGGCTGTCGCATTTTGACATTAATTTTCTCATTAATGTATTTAAACCAATATTTCAGAATGAGAATAACAATTTTAAATAGTGAACGTATATCAGGATTACGTTTTCTGTAATGTATCACATAACCTTGTGCTAAAAACGTCGTGTCAAAGGCAGGGTAACGTTTTACTCGTAACACCAGAGCAAAGAAAAACGGTAAATTAAGTTCCTGTTCCAGAAAAATTCAACATTTTCAAATTCAATTTGATTGCATCAGCCAAAATGGAGAAAGAGGGGAGAAGGGTGGCAAGTAAGGTAAAATTGAGTCACCCCGTCTCACTTTTATGATGTTTTACAGTCATTTCCTTCATTAATATAATAAATTACAATTCAGCAATGTTTTACGTTACATTTGGTAGCCAATTTCGTCTATTATTTAAAGCTTCCTCGCCTTCTACTTTAATGTTGAGAAAAATGGTCATTACCTGGTAGATGCACAGATTATTGGGCGAATAAAAAAACACATTTCTTATTCGGGAGGGAAAATAACTTCTTACGGGGAGGCAAAGAAAGAGATGAAAGAAAGAAAGACCTGAGCCAGTGAACTCTTAACAATATATTTACGCAGCGGGGCCAAAAAGTTCAAAATATGCTGTTCCGTCCAACCATGCTGCATTTTCTACGTGCAATAAATCAATTAGGCTAGGCTTTCGCACGGAGTGCTATCAGTGTAAAACCGAAGAGCAAAACACGAATAATCAGGCTGGGAATAGAGTATGATTACTCCCGAAAGCGAACCCAGTGTTATCACCAACGTGCCATATCATCCATTAAGAGCCGGATGGAGGGGGGTAAATGGAATGTAGCTATCTGTGTTCGGGACACGGCCATTTGTTTTGCGTGAATACGTCTACATTGACGCGCTCGGACACCTGGTTGTGTATTTAAGTTCCCCGTACAGCTTCACTTTTATGGGTATCGCTGGATTGATTTTGAGATGATCTTTCCAACCGTTTAGGATTTCTGTATTTTTACTTGGCTTTTTGACGAGTATTTAACATTTAAACAAATCAGTTTTGAATTATTGGGATACACTTATTAACTCGAAAGTTGGAAAAGTGAAGAAGATTTTGATAAAGAAACATATCTTAAATTACAAGTTGCAACTAGAGAAACAGAGAAAACTTGTAGAGTATTAATTAACTCGACAGCTGAAAAAAAATCATATATATTTTATTTAACTGTAAGGTGGGATAAAAGTAATAATAATTTCCAATAAGATAATAACCTAATTTTCTTTACTTTTTTGATGTATTATACTGTTTATAAAAAAAACTGCTGCTAATCATATTTTTTCTGCTTCTGTGACTATTATTAAGGGAACTACAAAAAAAGATCACAGTAAGCATTTCGATGTTTACAGAGGCCATACTTTATCTTTTAAAATCACAAATGAGAAAATATCTAATTATAAAGATGGATGAAAACTACAATATGGATATTCATGAAATATAAAGATTAAAAAATTTTTTTTCATATTAAATGGAGAACAGTTGGTGCTTCATGTGTGTGAATGTCACTAAAAATAATAATATAAAAACTGAAAATACAAAAAATGCAGGATACGTACAGAAAAGTATATATTCAATATGTAGTTCTAATAAATCAACATTAAAGGAAAAGAAATTGCACACTGCGAGAGAGGGAATAATCAATTAATTATATAAGCCTGCGAAAAGAAATTTTCCGAGAATAAAAGTAATTTTGTATGATATTGATGAATTATGACAAAAATTGATATTGTAGAGATGAATACTTGTAATTTGAAAGAAATATTGCATATAAATTATGGATATAAGTAGATTATGACAATTATTGATGTTTTTTTAAATTGGCATTTGGAGTACCTACTAAAAATAAAACAGCTGAAAATTAAGCAATTGCTTAAGAATCTATATTAATTAAAAGAAAACCATGTAATATTATAAGTGATAATGGATCCTAATTTTATAATAAAATTGTTAATTAATTTATGCAAAAATATCATAGCAATCATTATTCTTCTTTTAACGAAATGAAAGCAAGTGTTGATGAAATATTTAGTCACACAATGAAAAATAGCTCGTGAAAGAGATTTCATTTCAATGGAAATATAAGTGGGCCAATACATTATATGAATTAGTGAAAGAATACAACAATACAAAACATATCATTATCGACATAAAGCCAATTGAATTTAATAAAAACAACGAAAAAACTTTAATATCACCATATGTGTTTACTGAACAAAAAATGCAAGCTAAATACAAAGTTGGCGATGTCGTTCATGTAAGGAAACTAAAAGAAATTTTCGAGAAGGTTTATGCTACTAATTTGTCAACAGAATATTTTACTATTTGTAAAGTTTTAAATTATGGCATTCCATGCTTAAAAATTAAAATATACTATAGGAGAAGTAATGTAAGAAAGTTTTTATGAATTCGAAATTATGAAAACAGACTTTCCCAATGAATATTTGTCGAAAAAGTCTTAAAAACTAAAGGTGATAAAATTTATGTATAAAGGTTAGGTTTTCGATTGTTCGCACAACTCTTGGATAAATAAAAGTGGTTTTGTAAAATGTATATATTTTTTTATAATTATCTTATTAAAATTCAAAAATGTAACACACGATGTTTAATGGTTGTTATTGACATACATTTTCATGTTCATTTTAATGTTAGTTTTAACATTCGTTTTAGAGTTAACCTGTATACAAACATTTCAAAATTTAATAAATTATTATTTTTTTTACTTTCTTTCTTTCATTTGTTCTAATCAACTTTATTAATATAAAGCCATAATTTTCGTCGCAACATTTGCACAAATATCTTTAAATTTTTCATAAGTCATATCTCCATCAACAAAATCAATATAAGTATGCTTTAAATTAGCATTGTCTTGTCTAACTATACCCAAAAAATTTAATTATATCTTACCAATGGTTTAGGTATTTTTGAATATGTTTGAGCTAAATAAAATACATCTAAACTTTTATGTCTTCCCCTAGTGAATAAATCACGAACAATATCTTGGTCACGAAAAATAACATTGTCAAATATAACTAGACAATCATTTTCACATTGATCTAAAGGAATCATTTCATCATTATTGTTCAAAAGTATGCCATTTTCTTTAACTTTAAGCTTTTGATAACAAAGTTAAACACTTTTGTAACTCAATATATTTTGGCCGATTAAATTTTTTTGATACCCATACAATATATTAAAATTTATCCATTCTACATTATAAATAAAATTTATCATCATATTAGTTTTTTCAAACTTGCTTGGACCTACTAATATCGCTCTTATATTATCAGGCAGTAATTCACCATTATTTTTAATTTTATCTTCAGAAATAAAATAAAATTTTCTTCATTTAATAAGAAAGTTTTGTAATAAATGTTTAATAAAGTGTTTATGTTGATAACTAATAATTCCATACTGAAGAAAAAGCTTCATTATGACATAGTCCATAGTGAAAAATTGATTGTATTAGTTACTTTCTGTACAAAACTTTTGACTCCAAATATAGACAATAATACTATAACAACCATTAAAAATATGAATGCTGTCGTTGATAAAAACGAAGTTATAAGTATCCCTAGGGGCCAATATGACATCGAATCATTAAAAGAAACTATAAATTCAATGGCTCCATTTTCAACAAACAGTGTTGAGTTAACACCAGATAATGTGAAAAATAGAATATCTATTAAATCTAAATTTGATACTAAACTTGATGACCAAATATATGATATTCTTGGTTTCCAAAGAAATATGTGTATTGAAAAGACAATGTTGTTATAGATAGTAAATTACCTAATTTTAACCCATTAAAAACAATAAATGTTCACTGTAACTTAGCATAATATGATATGTTTATCAAATATGATGCATCAAATCATTTGTAAATAAATAGATATAATAGCCAATTTTCAACCAAAAACAATGTTTGGTTTTAGAGATCCTATTATTTATGAGCCTGCCTATCCGATTTTTTTATAAAATTAATAATAATTAATATAATCATATTGTTTTGGAAATGAGAGGCAAAAATGGCTAACTGATTGATTTCGATGGTGCTGATATCGATATTGTTTTCGAAACTAAAGACGGTTAAAATTCTCTGTTTCGTTAACCATATGGCACTGTATCTATTTTACATTCTAGTATAATTCTCGTGTTATCATTAGGCCTTAATTATATTTTATTCACTTCGATTGTATATATTTTATGCTTTTTGCTTCTTATTAAATTCATTGTTCAATATTGTATTGTTTTGTTAAACCAGCAATTCTTATAGTCATCAAATGACATTCTCTTATTGACTACATACCTCTTTATTTCTTGAGATGTTTTGTTTCTTTTATTATCAACTATATATGAATACATTTTTGCTCGTAAACCAACAAATTCTTTCATTATTTTTCCATACATTTGGGTAATCACTTATAACAAATTTGTCTAACATGGTTTTCATATAATTGTAAGAATCACTTGTTTTTGTGTTATAAATGCACGAATTGGTATCTTGATAGCATAATTCAATTTTATTGTAAAAATTTGGTTTCATGAATTTATAATGGAAATCTTACATCAATTATTTCGATATGTCCAAAATTCACATGCCAACATAGACTGACTTCTTAAATTTCACGAATGTATTATTTATATGTATAGCTGCAAGGTTTTCATTAAATATAGTATTTTTCATCAAATTTGTTTTTGCTATTAATTTTTCACATTTTTCTTACTTTATATCCACTCATTTGCTTATAACAATTCTTTTCGAAGTTGTTTTTAGCATTAGTTCTCATCTCTGTAATCAAATCTATATATTTATTCAGCCAATCAGATTGATTAAACATTAATATGCTATGTATTTAGTAAGTTTTAATCCATTCTTTAGGCATTGTTTCAAATTACGATAGTGAATTACATACTTTTCTTTTTTATAAAAAGTTGTTAATAATTTAGATTTGTTTGTTTCTGGAACTACCTTATTTTCTGGATAAAATGGTAGATCTTTATGTAATTTATGTAGTTTCTTATGATATTTCAAATCAACTTCTAATATGTATCCAAGATTAGAGTCATCATTCAAATTTAATATATATTCATTGTAAAAATGAAGTGCTGTATAATTATACTATTCGAAAACACAATATGGTAAATATTGTGACATTACCCAGCCATATAAATTATTAACATCAAGATATGCTAAATAGTTGGACTCTAGATTTGGATTAAAATGATCTAAATATGTATTATTTGCTTTAACATATTGTTTGCAACATTGCGATATTCCACCTGCAATTACTTTTTCAATCATTGAAATATCATGATTGTGTAATAAATCTAATGGTTATTTACTCATTTTTATTGTTGCTTCCAACGATAAGCCTGGTGCTGTGACATACCATGTTGGATCTAATTCATATGAATTTATACACATCTTCCTAAAATTTTCAAAAATATTTGCTAACAGTAATGCATTACTTTTTATATATAAATCATGTTATTCAACAATATTCTCATAATTAAATTGATTCCATACATGTGTTGCATGGCCATAATCATCATCAGTTACATCAGTTTCATTTAGTTTATTATAAAATTCGTATTTTGGTGGAAGCATAGTTTTGTAAATTTTTTTCAGGATAACCATATAATCGTATGGATAGACGCCCTTTTTGATAACTAAATTTTCTTGATCTTTTTTAAAATGTTTGCGTGTGTTTTTCATTTACTCTTTAGTTAAATAAAATGATAATTTGTTCAAACTGCGAACGATAAATGTTAATGTGTCTATAAATTTAATTTTTAAATTTTCTGTTGCTTTCGCAAAACTATTAAACTTTTCTTTATTATGTGCAATAAAATCTATATCTTTTTCATAATAGCCTAGCTCCTTAATAAATAAATAATCTTCATAGCCAGCTAAATTATGAAATTAAATTGGTACAACTTGGGCAATTTTAATTGTAGATTACAATTATTACATACAGGATTAATGAATTTGCCAGTTAAATGATCATGATGTCGCACTTTTTTATTATCCTTCGAATATTCGCATTCACATCGTGTGCATTTTTTTTTTAAATCTATTATAAAACTAGTTTTCTTTTCTTGTAAACAGTCGCATTGATTCATTTTGTGAATACATTTCCCCAAGTCTTTCTATTTACATTTTTATTGATTGTATAAAAAAGTAATGTGTATTTAATCCTCGATATACTACTGGCGGCTTATAATCGCCATAAACAGATACAATATAATAGCAAAAACCAGATGCTTCATGTAATTGATATTTCATAGTACATGATTAATCGTTTATCTTTAAACCAATGTGATTTATTTGATAATTAGTAAGATTAAATCTTTCTTTAAGTATTTCCTTATAAAGGCCATTATCAATATCGTCTTCAGTTAAAACTGCATATTTTTTGATTAATATATACTTATATAATTCCCTAGGATTTGGCTACACTGTTAATATTTTCTTGAATACTTATTCAAAATCGGCATATATTGCGATCGGAACTTTTATTGCATGTTTATAATTAAAAAAATATATATTTTCTCTCCTTTCGAATGTATATTGACTCTTACAGCTTCATTTTTAGAGTAGTCTTGTGTGTGATTACTTAATTTCTCTTGAGAGTAAAGTAATCGAAGAGACATATCACATATTCAAGTTTTATGCTGTTGATTATTTGTTTGTGCTGAAAGCAGTTTTGATCAATCTTTCATCCAACAGAAATACGAATTTTGCGTAGCTGCGTCAGCTTTATCATCATTGAAATAATGTAAATTTATGTGTTTATCCTTTTTTACTTTTTTTTTTAGTTTTGATGTATAAACTGTGGAGTACTTATCTTCAATAAAGTATACATATATATTAATTCGCTGTTCGATATTCATAATTATCTTATATTTCGTCGTTATTAAGCCCTACATTTTTTTATTTAATGACTATCCAAATGACTGTCTGCAGGAAACAATGATGATTTTACTGCCCCAAGTAAGCATTTTTGATCGTTATTCTTTACATTAATACATGCTTTTTTATTCTTAATAACTTCTGGTAATTCTATACATGATGAGCCATTTAATGGAATATACTTATTTATAGCTAATTGTATTCCAGTTATTCTATTTAATATCCAGCCTGAAACTCTTATTTGAAATTCAGATGATTGTGTAGTTATTTCTTTAAATAATTCCTTCATTCAATACTGTATAATTGGGTGATTGAAATGTAAATAATTCTACTTGATTATTATCTTCCTATTCGACTACCACCCTTGGTAGTAGACTTTATGTAAGTAAATAGGGTTAAAGTCTATTCATGAAGCCCTGCCAATGTTCTACTTCCACCTATTGTAAATAATTCTACTTGATTATTATCTTCCTATTCGACTACCACCCTTGGTAGTAGACTTTATGTAAGTAAATAGGGTTATAGTCTATCCATGAAGCCCTGCCAATGTTCTACTTCCGCCTATTGTAAAGTAAGCTTAGCCAAGTCTGGAGAATTACACCAGAGGGACAACTCACCACATTCGTGCGCACTCAGTTGTAATGATATTTTGTATAAGAACTGTTTCTCACTAGACTTTACCAATACACCTATTTTATCCCTATATTTTATTAAAATCATTTATCAATGAAGCATTAAAATTTATAGATAAGACATTAACAACATTTCAATTCAACAGGGAAAAAAGTAACTTTTATGAACACAAGTATAAAATACTTGTGATACAGGGCGTATTTAGGAAATAACTAAACCCATCATACATGGGGAGATTTGTCAAAGTTTTGATTGGAAAAAGCAGATGAAGCCATGAATGGACTATAACATTAAGGGATTTTTTAATACTGTTTATTATCGAGTTTTGTATTCGAGAGTTTTTCCATCTTTATATCAGGAGTTTTGATTGGTTCATATATAATATATATTTTTGGTAACTATTATTATTGTTAATGCATTCTGTAAAATAATTTGGGTTGAATTGCATTTTAAAATCACGCAGGTGATCCTCTTTCGCAACTTAGTCGGGCTTATCAATCTTTTTACATCATCCCAAACTGTTTAATGTGCTCGGAGCCAAACAAATCTTTAGTTGCACCAACCAAATCTTTGTCTGGGGCAACCAAACGAGAACAACAAAATAATTTCGTTTCAACAACCAAACATTTCACTGCCTCTATGCAAACAAATCTTTAGTTGCACCAACCAAATCTTTGTCTGGGGCAACCAAACGAGAACAACAAAATAATTTCGTTTCAACGACCAAACATTTCACTGCCTCTATACAAACAAATCTTTAGTTGCACCAACCAAATCTTTGTCTGGGGCAACCAAACGAGAACAACAAAATAATTTCGTTTCAACGACCAAACATTTCACTGCCTCTATGCGAACAAATCTTTAGTTGCACCAACCAAATCTTTGTCTGGGGCAACCAAACGAGAACAACAAAATAATTTCGTTTCAACGACCAAACATTTCACTGCCTCTATGCGAACAAATAATTTTGTTGCATCAAACAAATCTTGTTTGTTTCAACAAAACCTTTATGTCAGTGTTTACTTACCATAAATTAAGCTTTCTGTACAGAAGTGATTATATGCAATTGCTTTTCGGGGAATTTTAGTTTTTAATACGTAACGAAACATACCTAATATTATATCACCAAATGCATATTTCTTAAAAAATCATCGACTAGTAATTTAACTTTCAAAAAACAGTAACTCACTTAACACAAACAATACTGCTGATATGTTCAATCGACAATGCAAGGTTTTAATTGGAATAAATAAAAGATAAAACAAATGCATATGTTGTGGAAAGCGAACTTTGCATTGGTTCGCATTTAACCGAAATTTGCTTTTTTGCGGTAACGAATAATGTGTTCAGGTATAAATTTGCGTACTTGCATACTTGCATACTTCACTTACCCTTAGCACCAAACTTAATGAATTCGGACAGGCAGTCTTGTTGGCTTCCGTATCAGTTATTAGCCAGCTAACCACTTTAAATGTGTTCAGGTATATATTTGCGTACTTGCATACTTGCATACTTCACTTATCCTTGGCACCAAACTTAATGAATTCGGACAGGCAGTCTTGTTGGCTTCCGTATCAGTTATTAGCCAGCTAACCACTTTAAATGTGTTCAGGTATATATTTGCGTACTTGCATACTTGCATACTTCACTTATCCTTGGCACCAAACTTAATGAATTCGGACAGGCAGTCTTGTTGGCTTCCGTATCAGTTATTAGCCAGCTAACCACTTTAAATGTGCATGTATCCCGACTAAGTATTTAATGATTGCCGAAAGTTTTAGGAGTTAAATAAAGTATTAAATAATATTTAAGTTTGATTTACATTAACATTTATTATGTTGCAATATTGTATGTAAGTGCAGAGTGGATTGCTTTTTTTTATCTTAGCTTCTATACGTTAGGAGCATAGGCCAAATACAAATTTATTACTCAAACCTTTTTTCAGGCGAAACTTGCAATAATTATTTAATCAGATCAAAATTCTATGTCAACGAAGTCGCAATGTTGCCCTTTTAAACTTTAAATCAAGTAATGATGTCTTAAATCAATTTTATCATACTAATTGCTTCTAAAAATGGCGGCACATATTCCGAAAGTTCACGAGAAGTATACATCTTCGTTTACTTTTAAACTTGCATACTTCACTTGCAGTTCAGACAGCATTTAGACGTCACTTCCGGGGAAAGGTACGCACAAGTATGTACTTTAGGCGAATTCGGACTCAGCATGAGTGAAGGATTCCCGCACTTCGAGCCCTTCAACAGACCATACCCGGCTGGGCTGATATACTCCGAAGAGTGATACGAGGGAGAGAGAGAGAGAGGAAGAGAGTGTGTGCGAGAGAGAGAATGATTTAGAAAAAGAAGAGGCCGTTGTTTGTATACTGCCCCTCGTGCGCCGAGAGCCTCAGCGATCGGGGAGAACACAGCGGACGACGCCTCTGGCGGTAATTTACCAGCGTGACGCTCCCATGCCCGCGGCAAGCCGTTGATGACGTCACAAAACTCACCCCCCCCCCCAACCCTACTTGTCTCAAACCAGCACCCGGACAACGTTCCACCCTTTCCACTCACTCCCTTTGTGAACGCGTCTTTGTTTTCGCGCGCGATTCGGGCTTTGATTTCCTCCCCGCCCCCCCCAACCCCTGCAGGGGACTTTTCGCCGAAACTACCCGCGTTTACTCAACCCTATCTCATCATCATCGAGTACACACTGGCGCTTTAAAAAAATTGAAACATTTACAGATGACTTGAATAGCGTGATTCACCACGGAAAGTATTTAACAACCCAACATTCACACGTTTACTTCTATAGGGGTTGATGGGTAAGATTACGCATCCAGTGGATTTTTGGCTGTATCTGCGAAAATAGAAAAGCAACAGACTTCCAAAATTTTATGCAGTATTCTTCATTTATGTGTGAAACATTAACCTAAGTTTCAATGACGTAAAAATAGACACATAAGAAAAAAAAATGAATTAAAAAAAAGTGGACTTGTGTACTCTTGGGCTACGAGGAGGGTAAGAGTGTGCAAGTAGTGTGGTTAAGAGTACGCACTAGCAGCAATTGCAAACAAATGGCTCGCTGTCTCCACAAGCGGAGCAGTCCTCGGGATACTACTCTTTGCAGATACCACACTGGACCCAGTTCTACGAATACCAAGTTCCACATCTTGGCCTACGAGGAGGGTAAGAGTGTGCAGTGTGGTTAAGAGTACGCACTAGCAGCAATTGCAAACAAATGGCCCGCTGTCTCCACAAGCGGAGCAGTCCCCGGGATACTACTCTTTGCAGATACCACACTGGACCCAGTTCTCCGAATACCAAGTTCCACATCGTGGGCAAATAATGGAATCGTCATCTTCTTCGGGAAGGATTGTTTGTTCTTGGCCAATCATTTCCGAATTGCAGTTCTTTACTTGCATTCGACATCTTTGTTTGTACGCATCATATTTTTTTCGCACTTGCCTTTTCTGCCCTCTCAAGGGCTTTTTTTTTTTTTTTTTTTCTTCTAATTCCATTTTGTCTTTTTCTCTTTCTTCCAACAGTTTTTTTGAAAGCCGAAGCTGTTATTAGTTCTTACTTCTGCGGAGGTCTCCTTTTTTGATTTGCAGTTTCTTTCCTTTTGCTTTGTGGAAGCGGCAAAATTGAACGAACACTAACAATAAATTGAACGAACACTAACAATAAATTGAACGAACACTAACAATAAATTGAACGAACACTAACAATAAATTGAACGAACACTAACAATAATTGTATCTGAAGCTGTTATTTTGTGAAGGTATTTGTTCTTCCTCTGGTGGGCTTGACGAGCTATCAGTTTCAGCACTTGGTTGAACATGTTTGGCTGCAACTTTATTTAGTACTCGGATGAGCAGATTATGCCGGTACTTCATGTAATGGTTGCTCATTGCTCGGATTAGCAGATTCAGATGAAACTTCATTAAGTGGTTGATCGGTCACTAACGAAGGTGTTAACAGATCTTCATTTATTACATCAGTATTAAATGGTTCGATTCCTATAACTTCGAAAGCTTTTTCTGCAAGTTTCACAGGTGCAGTGGTAGTGTAGGGCTTCTTCGAAAATTCCCGCTACATCGGTAAGCCTTATTACCTCTCCTGGATCTTGAACGGGCCATTTATCAGTTTCAGAAGCTCACGCAGCTTTCAGTTGTGCAAATAATCCTTTATCTAAAGTCTGGATGACATGGCTCGAGTGGGGCGGTAGAGTCAAAAATGTGATATGATTATTTCGGCAGAACAAAATTGCAGGAAGTGAGCAATGTGTCTAGTGATTGTCTGCCACGAGCAAGATCGGGTCTTCGGCTGATGGTTTCGCATGATGCACAAAATTTTTCAACCAATCGATAAATTAGGCCTGAGTTCATGTAACCTGTCTCAGTCACAAGACACAAAGTCCCACTAGGAGCGCCTTTGGACAACAGATGATTCATCCGTTTTCTTGGAAAACTTAAAACTGCTGGGACAAAAATACATGTTGCACCCATGCAGCATACTGCAGTGTGGTGTGGGTTTCCCCTATTTCTGCACTAGAAATTCCTGTTGCACACATGCAGCATGCTGCAGTGTGGTGTGGGTTTCCCCTCTTTCTGCACTAGAAATTCCTGTTGCACCCATGCAGCATGCTGCAGTGTGGTGTGGGTTTCCCCTCTTTCTGCACTAGAAATTCCTGTTGCACCCATGCAGCATAATGCAGTGTGGTGTGGGTTTCCCCTCTTTCTGCACTAGAAATATTACAAACAGTTATTTTTCCAGTGGAGGTTAATACCTTCGGCGTTCTGTTCGGTACTGTAGACAAGCCTGGCTCATCCACATTAAATTTCTTATGAGCTGGAGCATTTTTGCCAAGGCAGCAATCTTTTAAATTGTTATAAAACCTTGACACTGGCACCTTATTGAATCCAGTTGCTCTCGCCAAACTACACTGCTATGGGGGTCTGAACAGATAATTTATTTCGTTTGCAAAATCCCTTCAACCAATCCTTGCCAGCCATTTGTTTCTCTTTGTTGAATCGGTTCCACATTCCATTAATTTCAGCAAAATCAAATGCGATTTTCATGACATGGTTTCTTGTTAAACCGCAGAATCTGAAATCCAAGTCTCTGCAATGTTGAGCCAACGCTCGTTCCATGTTATCAGTTAGAGCCCGTTTGAAACGTCCTAGCGTTACTGGGATGGTTCCCTGTAACAAACAAACACAAACGTGTAGGCTTACAATTGGTGAGCATAACAGGAAAAAGTATAGCTTCTTGAAAACATTATTGATTTAGGGACACAAAAGGTTTGATAAAATAGTTACTTGCCGTGTTGTTTAGGAAATAATAAAACATGAAAAGCCTAAGTGGAAGATGAAAAAGTATCTCTCTATATCCGCGTAAAGGGTTTAAATCCCTTACAAATTGAAGCCTTTGCTGTGTATATTTATGTAGCATAAAATGTGTAATTTCATATTCACTTACATTATACAGGCTTTTAAAGAAATACATTTTCAAACATTATGTTTTGTCTGCTCTTTTTAAATAGCATTAAAAAAAATGCAGTAATATCCCATAATTAATACTTTTTTTTTTTCCTTTTTCAGATATCTAAATCAACTCTTGGTCTGAATTTGTAGTTGCTGTAGGAATATATAATAAAATCTCTTATTGCAATATAGTTCCCCACACAGATCAATTATAATATTTTGGATACGGACAGGCAAGGGGGGATAAGTAAAGAGGAAGAACAATTGTCAACTTAATGCTTTCAATCTTTTTCTCAAGGTGCACTCGTTGTTCCCCAACTCTCTAGCCACCTCTCTTTTACTCTTCCCAGCCTCTAATTTCCGTTCAGCATATTCAATTGTTTCTGCAGTGACGAGTGCTAGATCTGATTTCCGTTTATACGGCGCCATTCTGCAGGATTTAGTTACTGGGAAAAAAGAAGAAAACATTGGAATCCAAAAGTAGGGTATAAAATTAGAATAGCCTATGGTTAGGCCTATGGTATTTCTATTAATATACGATATAAACATAAATATCCACAGGCTACAGTTATTTTGTGGCAAACAAAAATATGTACAATACACGTGGAAATATAATGAACTTATTCAGTAAGGTTATTGTGGTTTTCAAAGAAAATTCAAAATTTGTGTGGCTAAGAGTACGCATAGGAGACTAAGTGTACACAGTGAACTGATGTTGTGTACGCTTGGCCTCCCGCGTAGTGTTTCGCAGAACTACAGGTAGATGCCGGCACGTTACAATCAGTGAAGCGCAAGCCATGCCAAGTTGTCGCAAATGAAATGTACTTTGGCGTGATTTACGCCTCGCCAATATTGTGCACATTACGTACTCAAAAAGCATTACGTCATATGTTACAAAAACTACATAGAAAAGTATGAAAAGCGCTTTTTTACCTTGTAGTTAGAGGAATTAGACAAGCACATCGATGGCAGTATGGCGTCGTTTCCTGCCGCTGTAGACACGCTAAAAGGCCACCACACCAAATCTCTTGCAGCGCTGCCAACTACATGTAATTATAGGCTGTTCACGGTAAAGTGAGCACTTTTCGACACTAGTTATTTTTTCATTTTAGCAGTTTTTTTAAATCTTTTTACAACCTTTTTCGAAATAAAAATTTTTATGTAATTAATAACCACAGTGTGGATATTCCACTCCACTCAGAAGTTAACGTCTACGACTAACATTAAATATATTTATTGGCTAGTATTCCAAATGAGAGGGCTTTCAAAAGAGCTCACTTTACTGTTAATACCCTTGACCCCGCGTACTCTTACACTCCATTACCCTTCCATAGTATATCTCGTACATTGCTGGTGTAAAATATTTTGCAGACTGAATTACTTTCCATCAATAGTCTATATGAACACATTAGAAACAAACGTCGTAAAAATTACTTGAATAAAATGTATGGTTCGTATAATTTGCTCTATAAGAAACACATTTAGTTGTAGCTCTAATAACTTGTCCCCTACCCCTTTTTTCCCCTTATTATAGGCTGACGGCTGGGAAATAACGAACATTACGTAGTACATAAATAAGTAGGCTAATGTGTGGAAGATAGTGTGTTCAGAGTGGAACACATTCTATCACACTTTCGATATAAGAGCAGCTAAATTCTCACGTTGGCTGGTAAAACGATCAAACAGCTTTCCTAGGAGCTGTAAACTGATACGGAAAAAAAAAAAGCAGAAAAAATTCTCAGACATCTTTGTAAACGCGTGTTTCTAAAGCAGATGAGTTAGCCTACTACCACTAACTGTATAATTCATCTTGAACATAAAAAAATTATATTCCTAATCGTATAAAATATAAATATTTCGTCAACTACATTGCAAGACAATCGTACAGAAAACATGTTTTGTTTTGTATAAACATTTTATTTCACGTCTGAGGGACTCTGGTTTCTTTCAGCGTTTTACCGATATGTACACAGTATTTTTGTTCCTGCTACAATGTTTTGCTTTTCGTTTGAAGAAATTCTCTTGCGTTGTTTAACTGAGTGTGGAATACCTTGAAAAGAGTGGAATAAATTATCGTGTTTTCCGAGTCCAAGTTGTGTCGGACCACTCTCGACAATAGGGCCCATTAAACAATTAGTAAAGGCGATTAATTTCAGTTGCACACTGGTTGATAAGAAAACGTTGCAAATAATCGTTTCATACTTGTCAAGATCAAAACTTCTCTCCTGTCTTGTAACTCATCAATTATATACAGTAAATGCTAAGTACATATTAAAGCAACGCGTTTTAAATCTACCGCAGGGGAAATTGTATTTTTTATGATATGTAAAAAAACTATAAATGTTCCCTCTTTCCAGTCTTCTGACACTACCAGATTTAGTAAAAAAAAAAGGGAGCAATTAAAAACGGCAGTGCTTAGATTATACCTATAGTTGAATTTATACTATACTTTTATTGGTATTTAATTCAAACCGTAAATGACAGTTGGTTCGCTTAGTGATAACAATAATTTTACTATCATTAAGGGCAGAGATATTTCGCGATAATATTTCGAGTCAATATACAGTTTTAAGTACTGTAGGGTCACCCAAATTTTTTGACCGGCTGAAATATATTCTGGTTCGTGTTAAATGTTTGCGCACGAATCACGAAGGTTCAGTGTGGGAGTTACAGAATTCTGAGTGGCTCGGTCAAATGCGGACACGACACCAACAGCCAATGGAGGCATGATCACAGCCGAGGTGTGTATAGATTGTTGAAGTCAACTGAGTGATCAGATTTTTTCGCGAAAAATCACGGGCCGTAATTATTACGCACAAAAATATCTCCGTGCGTGGAGATTTTAAATTAATATTTGTACAACAGTCTGGTTTGCAATAAAATTTTCTGTGCTTTTTAGTTTCTCCCATGAGACAACATACGACGCTATTAGTGTGGAATTTTACAGATAGTTAAAGAATCTGTGTAACATAAATCTTGTGCGAAAATGCGTTTTCGAACAACTATTGAGAGAAACTGCAACAGAGAGTTGCGCGCGACAGTAAGTATACGATCTCCTGCAATAAGTCGGCGATGGAGAACAGAATTTCCTGAACTGGCCAGACATTCACAACCAAACGACAAACTTTAATTGTAGCTATATAATATTAATTAATACCGTCGGTATTTGGGAGAACAGAGTAAGAGCTCGTTTTTTTTTGTAAACTAAAATAATTGTCAGTGTTATTTATATTACGTCTCCATTGGGTTTTTGTAATGTAACATTTAATGACAACTACTCCTTTAGTTTGTCTCTTTTAGCCTTCAAAGGCACAAACGTGATATTTTCAACGCGCTGTCAACGAAACAATGCATTTCTGCTAACTTTAGAATAAAAAATTTTTGACTGGAAATTTTTTCTACCAACCAGTTAGTGTTTAAGAAAAGTGTTTCAAATATAGTAATCACTCTAGTAGGCTGTATAATAATAATAGAAAATACCATCTAAATTAAGGTAATCAGATGCTATTTTGAAACTTTACATTTAGGGCATGTATTAAATTGTGTATTTTTACCGTTACATACAGGTACCAAATTCTTCTCTACCAAGATAGGGCAAGTTAGCAATTAAAAGCTTGAATAATTTATAAAATCAGTTTTTAGTCTTTCATAAATTATGCCTTTACACAATATTTCTTATTTTCTCCGTCAGTGCAAATTATTTAATATATTCTCATAACCTCCTTAATAAATTACCTTTAAAGTTCTGACCAACTCTGGAATCTTATAATCAAATATGTGAAACATGAATGTTGGATCACAACTTTTTGCAAACACCAGCTAACACACAGGTGTAAGTATAAAACAATAAACATTTCAATGTATTGATAATATCGAGAACCCATGCCAGCTTCAGAAGGTTTATGACAGAAACATTAGCTCAGTTGTAGGTAGATGAAAAACCAATTTCAGAATACCACATACATTCAATGATGTTAATGCTATTAAATAAGGATTATTAAGGTGAGCCAAAACTAGAATACCCTTTAACACCTAAACCGATATATTTTTAATTAACTATATGCCACCAGAATGTATTTTAGTAAATGTCCATAGTTTTTATTTACAGCAATAACAATAAAATTATTGACTCTAGTCTTAAAAAATGCACACTGCTGCCGACCAGTATAGTACCTCGCATATTAAATATCATCAAGGGCGTTTCCTGTTATCATATTTGGATCGCAGCTGCGAAGAACACGACAAGGTTTTTTCCTGGAGAAGAAACTGTCCTTCTCCGTAATTTATATTTCAATTACCGCTTTAGTCTCCAGAAGGGAGGTGCTGGGGGTTAAGTTTACTCCGCCTGCCTCGCTACCCCGTTTAACTGAAGCATACCGGTTGTTTTCAACTCACGCGACCATTGTTCGTCTCCGAGGGAACATTCAAGGAGGTTGTAATTCCTGCGGCCTTAATTAAACGGCAAGGGAGGAGGTGTATTCACAGGGTAGTTCGTTGAGGGTGGGGGTTTACAATCTGCTGGTAGTGTGTCAACGAGTTTTTGTTCTTATCTGAAAGGATTCTCACTACGTCAAGCGCATGGGTGGTAAAGAGTGTTGGATAGTAATTGCGCACAGCATCACGCTGCCTGTGGTAATACACTGTACCTCATCCTCCTCTCTTGCTTAGGGGTAGTCACGGGTCAGAAGCGACGTAGCTTGAGGAGGGAGGGTTGCGTGGAGAGAAGCACAGACCCCGCAGCATTATCAACAAATTTGAGCAGATTGCAGATTACCTCGTCGGCCGGTTCATTCACGCGGGTGCAGGGAGTGGTAGGGTGTAATGATTGCAGTTCTACCCCCCCGAGCGACCCGATACAATGGCGGGGCCATTGTGTAGCGGGTTGATGGCCCGCCAGGGGTAGGGAAGTGCTGGAGATATTTCCAGATAGGTGTTCCATCAGCACGGAGGGGGAGATACGTTTCTCGCTAGACTCCATTCATCCCTTGCCAGCAGCCGTCCACATGGAGCCTGTCTCCTGGGAACCAGAGGAGAGGAAGTGAGGCAAGCTGTGTTGTAGAAGTCATAAGCGGCGAAATGCCGAGTCTGCCGGGCTCCTCGCACGTATCCGGGACAGGTCCTGTATCGAGAGGGTGGCAAGTGGGAACATAGACTAAAGACGGAGTAGACCGATCTCGCTGGCTGCGCACAACCAAACTCCTTATCCCAACATTGAACTGTTTCCTGCCAACACGTCTATCAACAACGGTGTGGATTGAGTTTGAGGTTAGAACACTTTTAAGTAAACAAGTGTTTTTGAGATGTTTTTGTACTTTCTCTAATCAATTTGTAATGTATTTTGATTACTTTAAAACTGGTTGAAGTATATTATTAATATAATAGTGATTGTCATTTAAAAATTAAGATGTAAACAAACATGTTCAATATTGTTGATCATGTGATTTTGACAGTTGTGTAGGATTGGGGTAGGTCAATGTTTGATACATGCGCAGAAGACGAAGAAGTGGTCTACCCCATATTTAATCTATGAGCGAGAACAGTAGGCATCTTGGAGCCGGATATAAGGTTGAAGTAAAGCAACTGCCTACGGAGAACTGCACCTGAGTATAGAACATGACGAAAGTAGTACAGACACCATACAAATTGTCAGAAAAGTGTGATTCACTCTGCATTTGAAAGAAGAATGTATATATTTTGTAACATTATAACATATTTTTCTAAAATATACTTTTGAAAGTAAAAACCTAATCCATCGGTAGTCCGAATTTTTAACCAAATTTAAGCATATTTCCCATTCTGGATGCTTCAAAAATCATAATTTGCAGCACAATCTTCTTCAAGATAGATAGTCATAACATTCACTGTGATATTTTATAATAAAGCATAGAATTAATTTATCATATCAATTTTATAATTAATTTTATTTATCTCAGTTTCAGCCATAAATGTTTGTGACAAATGTACGCACATAAAATAAACTATAAAAATTATTTGCTACATTATTATTAGAATCTTATTACACACAATCACAGAAAATATCATGATAATCTTTCTTGAAGAAGATTTTCTTGAAAATTCTGCTTTCTGAAGCAACCCAAATGGAAATATGCTTGAATTATGTTAAAAATGCGGACTCTACATATCGATTAATTTTTTTACGATTAAAAAGTATATTTTAGTAAAATATTTTATAGTTTTGCAAACTATATGAGTTATTCTTTCATATAGAGCATAAATCCCACATTCTGAGAATTTTTATGGTGACTGTAGCTACTTTTTTTATGAGTTCTTCAAATTGTACAGTAATGCCCAGTGCTCTATTATAGGCAGTTGCTTTACTTCAATTTTAAAATGGCCTGTCCTCAGACCATAACTTTGGGTGGTTGGTGTAACTTCTTTCTCAGTTAGTTATGGCAGTAACAAAACTTGTGGAAATTAACATTTTCTCCGACCTTACTAATACAATCCATTCTAGATCGCCTTTCAATGTTCGGTTATCAGCATTAAATCAGTTAAAAATAAATTCCTTATAAATAAAAGGATTATAATATTACCGCTAAATTAGGAGTGACGCTTTATTTAGTGGCATATAATTGGAATTGATGCTGTAAAATCCTGCTGCAATTTCCCCTTTCACAGCTACATCCAAGTATATTAATTTACTATATTGTCTTTTCTTTGGGTTGTTACCATATACTGTTGCTTTCAAATACTCTCTACAAATTTACTATAATTTAATAATCAGATGTAATAGAAACTCCGGATCAGATGATAGTCGGGAATTAAATGCTGTTCGCACTCGAAAAAAAAACAGAAGTATTGAAGAACAAATAGCTCGTTTACATGGTGCAAATAATTCACAGCTGACTGATCGAACCTAAACAAACAACCAAGGAAATACATTTTGTTCTGCCAACAGCACATATATTACAATTAAAACAAACAAATATTTATTTTTAACAGTAAATTATAAGTTCAACCAAACTGTCTGATTTGCGTAATAGATTTCTGTGGCATTAGTAAAAATAATTATTTGTTGCATTACGAATAAAGTTATACAAATAATAAAATAACATGAAAATTTCTTTGCTGTAAAAAGGCCAGAGAAATAAATGACAGTTGGTCGACTACAATAAGGTATGTATCTGTGTATGAGCTGATTAGCCCGCACTGGTATGAAAGACATACTAGAAGCGAGTCTCCTTACTTCTGTTAGCCTCTACTCGTCACTCCATAACTAAGACATACCACAATGTGCACGATTACTACAGTGTAAAATGATCGTTGTTGGTAGCTTTTGTGGCGGTTTCCGTCAAAACTATGACCAGTCAGAACTCTAGAAGCCTATCGCTGCTTGCTATACTTCTAACATAATTTGCGAATTCATTATGCAGGTTATTGTATATTTTTAACTTATCAAAACATTCATTCAACTTCGTTCTTTAGCATTATAAGCGTCGAGTTGTAGGATTTAAATATGTCTGGCACAAGGGGATGGGGGGTAGGATTAGGATTAGGGGGAGCCGCCATTTTGTAACTTCACCGTCCGCCATATTGGATAACATTGACGTTTGACCTGTGACCTTGATCTCGACCCCGGTGACATCTGACCCCAAAACAAAAAAAAGCAAAAAATTTCTAAAAAAATTTCTAATAAAATATTGAATTAAAAAATCGTTTCAAATTGAAATAAATTTAAAAGAAATTTATTTTTAATAAATTTTATGTTAAAATCTCTTAATTTAACCATGGCGGACATTTCCCCCCTTTTACCTTCGAAATTTCTCTTTCTGCCTAAAAATACCCTTAGAATAGTTTTTTATAAAAATCGTTTCAAATTTATAAAAATTTATTTAAAAAACTTACATTTACCAGCACCACCATTTATCACATTCTTTCCATCCCCAGCAGACGACTGACGCCAATTGATATTGGCTGTTTAGTCGGTGGGCCTCCATCCCCTCACACCTACTAATTAGTCGGCAGGCCTCGACGCCCCTCACCTATACTCATTCAGCCATCTTGATTTTTTTCTGCGTTCGTCATTTCTTTACACGTTACTGGAGATTGACTCTCGCCTTCGCTCGCTAATTATCACCATCGTTCCATCGCCAAAAGAATAATCTTTTCGCGGGGGCACGCGACGTCTCCCTCCTGCTAACTACCCATATGGATGTCGGCAGGACGACACTCATATTTATTTATAGACTTTTAAAAATTATTCGTATAATATTTGGTCAGTCTTAGTTGTCATTAAAAAAAATAATAGTATTTGCCCAATCAAAATCAGTTTTACGAAAGTTAAATGTTTTTGTAATATCGCAGTACCTTATAAAATATTTGAATTCCTAAATAATGTACTTTTATCTGTACCGTAAACGACAAATAAATAAAAATCGCAAGCACGTCTAAAATACAATGTATTTGTCGTTAATATCTATATTCGCACCAACTCGTCCCCGAGCGGTTCGTAGACTTGCGAACTTCATGACTGCACAGGACAAGTTTCGTTGTAAACACCAGGGGAAAAAAATACACGTCTGGTATACACATGTTTAAAGATGTTACATCGTAAAGGTATACTGCGTGGAAGGTACAATTTAAAGGAAAAGAGAGACAGACGCGAGCAGTCACAAACAAATATATTACTAAGTTTTACGAACGAAACTGAATGTGCTTTTTTCAAATGAAGCAACAGCACGTGTCGCTCCAAGCCAATGGACTTGCCTTTGCTCGCATGCACCGCCAGCAGACGAACGTTCTGGCTGGAAGGAGTTTTGCAAGACGGCGCTTTTGCAGATGCGCGGAGCTGCGACTTCCTTCGCCGACCGGACGCTGGCCGGCCCGGCAGCCAGACATCCGTGCTGCAGAGACGACTCCACGCCAGGAACTGTATTCACGCCAGCCATCAACGTATGACAAATACTCCATACTTAACGTCCAGAAGACACAGTTAGCGTTCCAACAGCGAGCCGCTGCATACCCAATCAGCAAGTAACATGCTGTGCCCCCAGCCGTGACATAAGTAAGGCTTACGTTTATCGAGAGATGATGTGGCACAGCACACAAGAACGAGAGACAATATGGTACAGTACTGGTAAGAAAAACACGTACGGCAATAGATGGTCCCAGGGAAGTAACACGATATATTTGTTTGTAATTATACAGGTGGAACTAAATATGTGCTACTATCTATACAGCCAGGGAACAAACACAGTTTTGTAAAAAAAAAAATTATGCAAATCACCGACATACGGAATGACCAGGTGCGGCATCTGGTACCCACACAAGCAGGGACCATGTAAATTGTGAAACAAGCACGCAAGATATATATTGTAAAACTACGCGCTGCACCGCCAAGACATCCTATGTACACAAGTTTAAATAAATATATACACGCACACACACAGAATACTGACTAACGCGCACGATACCTAAAAGGTGACCATGAAAAAAATATCTTTGTTGTCCCATCAACCAACAAAATACATTTATATAATAGACGTGTAACACTTATCCGAGAGAAAGAAAGCGTTATTACCAGTCACTGTAGTCCATTCCCCATTGGACGCAACTTTCTCGGAGCCCTGCTAAATATCTACTGCCAGGCCCATTTCGTATCCTTCCACCAAATGTAAACAAACATTGCCATGTGACTGCCATGTAGCATCTGTCAAACTCAATGTTTACATTGCATTGTGTGTGTACATATGTTCGTATACTTTCACTACACCTAGAAATAATCATTGAAAGGCGACTTCTACTTTTATACCTGTCAAATGTGTTGTTTACGGTTTACATCTTTTCAAAGAATTCTGTCATATTCCAAAAACCATTCCGTATGAAAATTCACAGTTTAGGCCTCTAACATTATTGAGGTCAGCTTTATGACGTTTTAAAAATGCACTGAAGACAGTTCTTATGGTTATTTTACATTAACGTATTTGTTTTCCACGCCGTAGCTCAACACATGTAATGCGCGTTAGTATTTTGCCGCGACTGTGTTTAATACTGTTACAACTGTGAGGTAAAGGGCTGTACTAATTGTAATTATACTTTTGTTATTCATGTGTTGGGTCATTTCTCTAAAAGGACGGTCTCAGTTGGAATAAATATTTAAACGAAGGAACAACCAGTGAAAAAGACACATTAAATTGAAGCACGCAACTCGTGTTGCTTATTTTTGTCATACAAACTTTAAAAGATAGCGGTGAACATGCACACAAATAAGCCTGTGATAACTTTTATTCTGCTCATATTTCTATGTATTGCTACTTTCTGTGTATTAGGTTTATTGAAACTTATCGGGCTGGGCTTAGTATTTTTCTTTCGGGATTGTGGCAAATTACGTTACACGACTGTGTTTCAAACCCCTTAGGGCAAAGGTACAGCATTGTGACAAATAAACAGACGTGGATATAAAAAAATAACTTCGTCGTAAAAACAGTTCACAGTTAAAACGTATAAATAGTGCTAATAAAATATTTGAAATCACGCACACACAGGGCCAGCGTATCGACCACGATACACAAAGGCACGCCATTTCACAGACGCAATGATTAACGAAACACACGCCGCAGTATATTTATTGCTGCCGTGGAAACACACATTTATCACAACAACGTAATTTGCCTAGGTCGGATTAAAAAACACAACGTCTACAAACGTGATGTATTAATTTGAAGTATTTTTCGGTGTAAGAATAATCTACGTTTGGTTTGACAAAAACCAACACGCCATGTCATGACTCGCCATGTCAGCCAACTTCACTTGGTAACTGCCCCGCCATCATATCTAAATGTATCAAAATACGTATTCAAACATTAAAATTTCTTTTCAGTTTTAAATAAATAATTCAAAAATCATTATTTTGCTGTAATAAGTATGAAATATGCTACAATTGAAAAGATATATAATTTCCTTGCTTACTAGCGAAGTGAAATTTCCCGATTGTGAAAGAGACGAAGAAAGAGAAAGAGTGCGACAAGCCTCGCCAGTATACAGTTTTTCAATTGTTTTCTCGCTGGATAAAACTATACTGTACCATTACGGCCTACTCACGATATTTTCCGCTGTTATTTTAAACTGTAAAAACGAGATATGTTGCCATCGGGGCTACCAGGTTATAATCATATTTTAACAGCGAACTATTTCTTACCGGTCGTTGCCAACACGTCGCTGCACTCGCTTTTGTTTATTCATATATAAAAAAGGAATAAATATTACAAGTTATAGAAGATAAGGTAAAGGTTCATTTATTCAATAATACAGTATTCTAAAGTTAATCACAGTGTTATATATTTGTGGAATATAGGTTATTGAAAAAACAGGTGACATGTTATGCCTAGAGTGTTTTTTCAAGGGATGATCTTCATAAACTGCTTCCAATCGGGAATGGACTATAGGTGCATCACCAGGGGGAATTTTTTTCAATATGTACATGTATATAAATATATAACAGCGAAAAATACGCACACGTCCTCCCCAAGGCGCGGAAAATATATTAGGTTTTTAGCTTTTACCGTAATTATTTAATAAAAAAATAATTTTTTATATTATTTTGACAGATTCACGTCATTTAACTGGCTCTACACTATTGAAGTCGTCTATACTTAGGCGAAAATTCTAGCAGGACCTGTAGTTGGACTTTGGCCCGGCCGTCAAAAAAATACTGATCTGCCAACAGTATTTTTTTTTAGGGGAAATCGGACTATTTTTCAGACACGCCTACCCGCCCTCGCCATTGGCTACAAGCAAAAATTGAATTCCTATTGGCGGCGAAGGAGCCGTGAACTATTAGTAAGCTACATTCCCATTGGCTACAAAGGAAATGCGAACTTTGTACCTTTCCAAAGTGTCGATTTCCCATTGGTCATGAGGGGAAATGAAGGCAGCACTCATCCCGGCCCCCCCCCCCGTGCCTATCTTCCAATTGGTCGTCGGGTTAAATGGAATTAGCACATCGTGCTCGTATTGGTCGCAAAAAGTCAGAGTTTGGGAATTGAGGAGAAATTAACAGGGGAGGGGTAAGAAATTCTGGGAAAATAGTCTGGTATCCGAGGTGCATAAAATTGACCAAGACCATGTCGGGAGATACAGAAGAAAAATTTACCCCCCTCTCTCTTTCTACGTTTCTTCCATAGGTTTAACATAGCATACACTCGCGAGAGGTGCAAAATATTGCCAAGGCCATGCTGTGAGAGAAAGAAAATCATCATTCCATCTCTCTGGTACGATCTGAGTTGCCAGTTCTCGTAACTTACAATACATGGGAGCCTCGCGAAGGGTGCGGAGAAATACAAAAAAAAAAGGAGCGAGTGGTACAATGTCCCCCACCTTCCCGCCTGCGTCGACAGTCAGTGATGGGAGGTATTGCGAATTACCGATACAAAAATATATTTCCACAAAAATAATATTTTACAAAAACCGTAAAGTTGTCGGGATGAAGGATGCCGACTATTAAGTGGCCTGTGAGGTATTTATTTTTTTTGTACGAAAGTAAAATGTTAATTTTCCGTAAAGAAATTCGCGCTCGCGAACTATTTCCCCTTCGCGAACGAAAATCCTCGCAGAGGAGAATCGATGCCCCACGCCCCACCAGCGGATGAATACATAATTATCGTAGTGACCAGCAATATAAGCCGGGGATGGACCCTTATCGTCTCATTCTGTCTTCAGCATCTGCTTGGTGCGTTTTCTCCTGCTTTCAGCCACTTTGTTTGTGCCTTTACCATCAAGTTTTCTTCAGTTTGGAGGTAAGTGCTTTTACATACTGTTCAAAAAATATTTTATTAGAGTCCGAAATTATTTTGCGAATGAGTAGAAGGATCGCGTCTAGTGTATTTAATCTGAGTGTAAAAAATCAATACCTTTAGGTCAACTATTAAAGTTTGTGCTAAAAAAAACTTTTATGTTGTGGTTGATGAAGTGTTAATCTAGTGTGTTACGATATATATATATATACACAGAACTGCATTTTTGCCTTCCGCATTCGCACGGGGCAAAGAAATTGCTTATAGGCTGTTCACGGTAAAGTGAGTACTTTTTAAGGCCCTTATAAATTTTTCCTTTCATCCAATCTCCATCTTCCTGCAGCTTTTTAATGTAAACATTGCAATGTGACCTATAAACACATTGTATACATTTCACCACCATTAAAATTTAATGCCTGAGGCTGCAATATGATATATTTATTAGTGATTAATGACTGTTGGGAGGGCCTTAAGAAGCCTATATCTGTTTTGAACTCGCGGATTCTATTAGAGCAGGTCAGGGGCAGCCAGCCGGTTGCTGACGAGGCACCGGTGGCAAGGCGAGAGTCCGGTCCAAGCCCACAGCTCACATATACCGCGTCTAGTAAGATTGGATCTAGGGAATTATACATATTTTTTTCTAAAATGATTAGTTAAAGGAGAAACACTTTAAATACTTGTTTAACATAAATAAATTAATTCCCGTCATGTGACGAGTGTCGTTTACCAAAAAAAGTGCTGGGTAATTTTTGCGATACTGAAAACAGCACGTTTAAAGAGATAGTCGTAAATTTTTACACGCAAGTTGCATCCCACGCATATTTATTTGCATGTGTTGCAATCCCGTACGATCATTTCAGATTAAAATGTGAAGTAGTATTGTGCTCGTCCCTGCAGACACGCTAAAACCCATGGTTTTCCGTACAACCAACAAAGTAATATAATAACCGCTTGATTTACACCGTACCAAGAAAAAATGTAAACAATGTATTTAATTAAAAATAGCCGTGGTAAATACGTGCTTTGAATGTGTCACTAAACACGGGATATAAAATTGTCATTAGTCCCGCATGGGTTTACAGCTTGCTTTCGGGTGTTGGGAAAAAAATATATAGGTAGGCAAGCCCCCCCCTTAAGTTGTATGATTTTACAGAAATATCCGTCCGCTACCGGTCGGTTAGCTAGCTCGTTCGCACGAGTCGTACAGTCTGCGTCGTGCACGCTTTTACCGCGAGACAGTAGTCGGAATATACGTCTCCCGCTACGACGAGCCGGGTTCGATTCGCGGTGGAGTGTATGTCCAAAACACATACTCACACAGGGTACTCTGCAATGCACTGTGTTCTGTTTACAGATATCGCTACGCGTGCGCTTACGTCCAGCGTCGAGCTACCTTCCTTAGTGTGATCCGCTGAGCTTCTATACGACGAGCCATCCTCGTCATAGCCCTACGCCATACTGCATATCTCGGTTGTAGATGATTAAAAAATATATATATATACACGAGTTCTTACAGCGATGTCTGTCCTTTCACGTTCAGGGTTTTTTTTTTTTTTTATGCGTATTGTTCCTTTGTTGTTTTAGTCTTCAAACGCGTGGGCTCGAGTGTCTGTCAACCTGCTGACAAGTTCTGTTCAAGTTGCAGATAGTTTCTCCAGTTCAGTCGGTGAGTACAGATTCATTTGCCACGTTAATTTTCGGCCAACGCAAAAAAAAAATTACAATAATAATAACACGAATAGACATTCTGTTTTTTGGAGCTGAATTTTTTTTACTAGTATATACGGTACGGTCGTATTTTAAAGGATAAAAAAATGGTATAATTCTTTAGACGTGAACGCAATAATCAGTAGCTTGATTTTTTTTTTAAATTTACAAGTGCAGGATATTGTAAGACAGAGCATGTAATTTAAAAATAAATGTATGCATTTTTCTTTCCAATTTTGTTTGTACTTGACCAATACGATGGAAATGTTCGTTACGTTGGTATAGAAGAAAAAAAAAAGACCCGTCCACCCGCTAGTTCGAATGACATAATTTGTGTTTCAATATGTATATATTGTCATCATAAAAATGTCCACTTTCTATGGAATATAACTCAATCAGGTGTGATTGCTAGTTCATGTGTGCACATGTACGTGTAGGTGTGTGTAGGTGCGTGCGTGTTGGAGTGTGTGCAACATTCTCTGAGTACGTGAAGCAGGTTGGAGGCCTGCGTTAGGCCCCTAGGCCCCTGCCTCCCTTGTCTTTGTCACGCACACAGGACTAGCGGGGGGGAAATAATAGCTCCAGGAGGGCCCGCGCAGTGGCACAGTGGTGCAGTGTGTGGTTTCTGCTGTAGTAAAAAAAATGTATGTAGGGTACATTGTATGCATTTAAAGCGAGACGATGTGGTGTGCATACTGAGAACGAAATATTTTTTTTAAGGCTGTTCACGATAAAGTGAGCACTTTTGAAATCGACCTAAGAAAAAATACACTGCTACTAACGTCATATATTTTAACGGGCGCACAGAGTGACATGTACCCAGTACAGTTGGTAACGATGGAGGGAATGTAGTTCCATTTCTTACCGTCAAATAGAAAGTGTTAGGTAACCATTTATCATAACTTAAATTACTTCTCTTCCTGTTTTTTTTTTTAATATATCTAAGTGTATAAACGAGCAGATTTGTAAAGTATTTACTTTTCTAATAATTTCGCAGTTTCACCTGACCGACGCATGAATAAAGTGATGAAGCCCATGGCCATGTTAATTTTACATAAGGCGGAAAAATACACAACGGGCATACAAGTAGATCTTAAGCAGGGCTTTCAAAAGTGGTCACCTTATTGTGAACAGCCTTTACCAAATAAATGGTTTTTCCTGGCTAGAAATGTCGCTGAATATTATTTGCATCGCACAAAAATAACTAATGTAAATGCATTCGTCTCGCATGTTCCAGACAAGTGGGACGAACCATGGCCGACCGACGTGGTCCATCATCATCGGCAGCTTCTTATGTCGGTGTAGGGATGGTGTCACCTCCGTTATTGTATGCATGCGGGTTTTGTGGGAAAGGCTTTACTCTCCGCCAACAGGGGCTCCGACACGAAAGGTCGCGCATACACAATCCGTTCAGGGCCGAATCCCAAATTAGCGATCGGTCGCGGCACCGCCATCAGCCGGAAAGATAACGCGGATGAACACCTCCGAAGCTCTACAGGCGAAACAAGGCAGGGGCCATCACACAAACTGTAAATGTCGCAACGCTGCTTTCACACACAGGTACGCCACGCAAGTCGCGCCGCGAAGTGAGCCGTCGCTTAAACCCCAGACGAACGAACGTATAATTGCGACGAAGGTGGTTAGGATTTTACGAAGGCGCATAAATGAAGAGAGCACGTGACAAGAGTGTAGCGGTGCAGTCCCTCCTCCTGCCAAAGACTCGGCGTAGCTCCACAGCAGCAGCCTGCTCGTATCGTAGTCGGCGCTGGTCAGCCACCCCCTCACGGGTTCGTCGAGGCTGAAACGGCGTTCAGAGCGAATCTTGAGACACACGCGGCCGAAAACATAAGCGAGTCCACCAAAGATATTTGCACATTCCTAACATCAGTGGAGAAAAATATCGTTGGACATCTCACCGACGGAGTACGACAGCAGGGGCCCGATTAAATTTGATATTTGGCTAGAATGTAATCACGCCATACCAGAACAGCTCGATGAAAGCGCCGACAAGAGGGCGTTCAAAACGAAAAATGTAGCGATATTCGAGGCGAGCGACATTGAGACGGCAGCACGGAACAGCTTTGAGAAAATATGCGACGACGAGGAAACATGCAAAGAGCTTCGTTCGGGGTGGACACTGCCGCCAGCCAATCACCTGCAGCTCCGCATGAATAAGTTGGACCCCCTTCGTGCCTCATCGCACATCGACTTTGCCAGAATCCATCAATAACAAAAAGGCTGTGGTTAACCCGCACAACACGAACAACCACACGTGCTTTAAATGGGCCGTTCTAGCAGGTTTTGTAGAAGGTGAAAATCCGCAGCGAGTAGACCAGCGATATCAAGCTCTCGAAACGAAGTTCGAATTTTTCGGCCTCGACTTCCCCACACCATTTCGGCAATTGAAAGTTTTCGAGAAAAACAATGCTTCAGTAACTGTAAACATTTATGGCCTAGACGAGAACCTGAAAATAGATCCCATACGAGTAGCCGACGAGGAAAAATCCCAGCATATTGACCTCCTTCTCCTTACCACCGAGTATGGGAATGCTCATTATTGCTACATAAAAAAATGTAGATCGTTTGGTGAGGCCACAGCTGACCTCCTGACATGGCGAAATCCATATTAGTAAGCGTTGTTTCAAATATTCCGATGACTGGCTGAGATTATCTGGGCTGTCAAGATGAACACAGGGAATTCTGTAAAGAAAATGCTTAACTGCGCGCCGAAATGCCACAGCCAGGGCAGGATGGTAGGCCGCCCGTTTTGAAATTTAAAAATTATAATCACGGTGATGAATTGCCAATCGTTGTTTATGCTGATTTCGAGGCCGTACTCAAACCCATTCATGCCTGCGAGCCGGACCCCAGCCGCGCCTACACGTACGCATATCAGAAGCACGAGGCTTATAGTATTTGTATTTACGTGCAAGTCGACAATAGTGTAATTCCAGCAGTAGCTATTGACATCCGCGCTGAGACAGGACCCCATCATATACACAGGAGGAGACGCGGAAGATAAATTTACGGAGACGATCGTAGACATTGGCAAACAAGTGAAAGATATTTATGCTACATCGTAACAAATGATACCGCTCACACGAGCCGAACATGCCCGCTACTCACGAGCGACGAAATGTTGTTACTGCGAATCAGCGTTCACGTACGAAAATGATCAAGTAAGGGACTCCGGACCACCTCACCGGACGCTACATAGGACCTGCATGCACCAGCTGCATCCTGCTGCGCCACCGACCTAAGAAACTACCTGTTTTGTTCCACAACCTAAGCTACGACCAAAACTTTACTATCAAACATCTCGACTATGATACAAAAGACATATTTCAATATTCCACACATGGATGAGAACATGATCACATTTTCGAAGCAGCTGGCCGATCCTTTCTCTATACAGATTGTTGATACTTTTCTTTTCATGGCCCGCAGTCTACCTCCTAAAGAATTTTTTTTTTTTTTTTTTTTAACAGGCTAATTGACTCGGGAATCAGCGACGAATATTACGGTCACGCCCAAACAGTATGGCAAGAGTTCAGCTGTCGCAATAGTAAAAAAAATATTCAGAATTATATTGAAGACTGGCGTTCTCCTCCTGTCCGATGTATTTGAAAACATTAGATACGTCTGCATTTACACGTACAAGCTCGATTGTGCACATTACATCAGCAATCCGGGGTTCTCTTTCGACGCTATTTTGCGTATGACAGGGGTTGAGCTGGAACTTATGACGGACTACGCCATGCATACGTTTATTGAAAATGGAATTCGCGGTGGAGTGGCCCAGTGCGCCAAACGTCACGCGGTAGCAAATAACCTCTACATACGACCCCGGCAAGCCGACAACATACCTGCAATACCTCGGTGCGGATAATCTGTACAGCTGGTCCATGAGTTTGCCGCTCCCAGTACGTAATTTTAAGTGGGTCGACACTAATATCGACTTATTGTCCGTACCTAACGACGGGGTGATAGGTTATATTCATGAAGTTGATGTAGTAGTACCCCAAGACCCTGCACAAAGAACATTGTGATTTACCATTACTTCCTCTTAATCAGCGTGCCCCAGGCTCCGAACATTAGTAACTGACGACGACTCTGGAAGATACACTGTGTACTCGAATTCGAGCAAAGTCCCTGGCTAAAACCATACATTTGAGCTCAACACTGCGAAACGACAGGCAGCAACCAACGACTTTGAGAAGGAATTATTTAAATCGGTGAATAATGCAACAATTGGAAAACTTATGGAAAGTAAAAGAAAACGTCTAGAAATGGAGCTAGTGTGAAGTGGAAATCGTCTTTAAAAAACTGGCAGCAAAACCGTCATTCTTAGACAGGACAGTATACAAAGAAAATTTTTCTCTCATCCATCTCCAGCACGAATACAATCCATTTGATAAACCTATCTATGCAAGGTTCGCTGTCCTCGACCTGTCAAAAACTTTAATGTATAATTTCTATTATGATGTGATGAAATGATCTTGAGCTCTTGTACACCGACACCGACTCGTGCCTGGTACAGATTCGAACCCCAGCGTTTTACCAGGATTAGGCCAGTGATCTGAAATTTAGAAACCAACTTGACACCAGTGCCTACCCCTCCACTTACCACTGCTACTCGAACACAAACAAGAAAGTGGTTGGGAAACTCGGAGACGAGTGCGGCGGTGACATTATGACAGAATTCGTGGGGGTAAGGGCCCAACACAGGCGAAAGGTATTCAGTCATGTGTTGTAAAAAATAAAATTAGATTCCAAGATTTTCTTTCTGTTCTGGAGCACCACTGTACGATGCGAGTTAATGTCCGCACTATGCTATCAGACAAACATGAATTATTTTCAGAATGCATAAATTAATTGGCGCTGAGATGGACGGATGACAAGTGGCAGATAGAGGACGATGACATACACACACTACCATATGAATACAACGCGACATAGACAAATATTATATATATATAAGACCATGCATTTCACTCACATCTGCGTACAGCGATACACCAGGTCCACTGATTGCTTCCCTTGCTATGTAGCTACTGATCGATCAGCCATATTCATTGATGATGTGGTTGGAAAGGGAGTCAGAATGCAAAAAAGTGTGTTGGTTCCTGTGAGAGGGTGAATGAGGCCGGGATTCAAGGGCAGTTCCTTCTCCCTCAACGAAATAAATGCGTTCATCATAATGAGGCTGATGTGAGGTGCTACAATGCGAGATGTGCCTACCATTATTTTTTGCATTAGCAATTACATATTTACATCACAGATCGACCAGGGTTTTCAGTCCATTCCTGGAAGGTTCCACCAGCATGTTGGAATTGTGAGGTGCTCCAAAAATGGTGGCTATATCATACCCTCGAAAATCATCTGGAGGTGACCCTATATATATATTATTACGCTGGTTCTTAGAACCATTTGCCTAGGGGGGTGATTTTTTTTTTCGCTGTTAACGCCTGTATGTTTACTTAAGTTTCCTCGATGGCGTCTCTATAACACTGTGCGAGAATTTTTTTCCTATATTAATAAATATTTTTTTCGTTGTTGATCCTGTGATTGTTTTTTCTTTGGTGAAATACTTACCTGTGCGGAGCAGTTTCTTATGTGTGTCAATATTTTTTGAGCAATGGTCCTGAAATTCATGCATATTTTTGGGCTATGAACTTCTGAACCTGTATGAAGCGTTGGATGTGGTCGAGGAAAAGGGGGGGGGGGGGTGGTAGGCGCAGAGGAGGTGGGGAGGGAGAGGCGGAGCGATGGAGCTATAGAGCTATCGGTATATGGGACGATAGGGCGATGGAGCTATAGGGTGATGGAGCGATGGAGCTATGGAGCCATGGAGCCATGGAGCTAACTATGGAGCTATGGGACTTGCAGAGCCTGCGGAGCAAGTACAGCTGTTTCCTCTGTGTTTTGATTTTTTTTTTTTTCAGCATGTGTCCTTGTTAGGGGTTTCGAATGATACATTTTTTTATTAGTGTCTGTTTGGTTCTGTGCCTGTGTAATAATTTATTTCTGTATTTATTAATATTTGCCATCGCTCATCCTATCATCGCTGGTTCTGTCATCGCTGGTGGGCAGTATACTTCTGCACCGTCTGCCATTTTCTCATTGGTTCCTGTATGGTTCCGCATAAACACATTTTTTTTTTCTGTATTAGTTCGTCGTAAGCCCTGATATTTTATCATCGTTGGTGGCCTATGGTTTTCTATACCTGTGCTAATATTTCTCATTGTTGGCTCTATATGTTTTTGCCATTGGTCCTGACCTTTTCCTCATCGTTGGTGAGCTGCGTACTTCTGTATATATTCGTATTGTTCGTCATTGGTGCTACAAGTATTTGTTGGTGGTGTGCATAATTACGCATATTCTAACTTTTTTTTTTCATCGGTGTCTGTATGGTTATGTGCGGGCATTTCATTTTCTGCATTTTTTCGTCAATGGTTAAACATTTTTCGTTATTTGTTGGCTGCGTACCTGTGCAGAACGTCTTTTTTTAATACATGTTCTGTATTTTTCATCGTTGGCGGGGATGTATACTCCTGCATCTTTAATCATTTTTTCTGTATATTTTTTTATCATTGCTGGTTCTAACAATTGTTCTTCGTTGGTGGGGAGTGCAAACTTCTGGGCCTGTGCGTGGGCACTTGTTTCCTTATTTATTCATATTGTTCGTTGCTGATTCTACAATTTTGTGTCGTGGGGTGCATTCTTCTGTTTCTTCTGTCATCTCTTCGTCTTAGGTCATGCAACTTATTTCTTGTTGGTGGGGTTGTATACATCTGCTTCTTTTGAGATTTTTTCTGCATTTTTTTCATTGCTGGTTCTAACGCGTGTTCTTACATAGTTGGGTGTATAAGTCTGCTTCTTGTGGCATTTTTCTGGATTTTTTTTTTCATCGCTGGGTCTGATGTTTGTTTTTACTTGGTGGGGTGTATACTTCTGTGCCTGTGCGTGGGCATTTGTTTACGTATTTATTCTGTATTTTTTCGTTATTAGTCCTGACATTTTCTCATCGTAAGTGGGAATGTATACTTCTGCGTCTCCTATAATTTTTTTTGTATTTTTTTCATTGCTGGTTCTAACGTTTGTTCTTACTTAGTGGAGTGTATACTTTTGTGCCGGTGCATGGATATTTTGTTTCCGCATTTATTGTGTATATTTTCGTCAATGGTTTTGTTATTTCGCATCGTGAAATGTATACTCCTGTATTTTCTGCAATTAATTCATTGGTTCCTTTATGGTTCTATGTGAACATTTTTTCGCTCTATTTTTTCGTCATTAGTTCTACAATTTTGCGTCGTGGGCTGTGTATTTCTGTATCTTCCTGCATTTTCTATCATCGGCCCCTATATAATTCTGAGTGGCGCATTTTTTCAGTTTTTTAATTTGTTCATCATTAGTTCTACATTTTTTCATCGTTACGAGCTGTGTATTTCTGTATTTATTCTGTGTGTTTCGTCATTGTTCCTGCAACTTGTTCATCGTTGGTGGGAATGTATACTTCTGCATTTTCTATAATTTTTTCTGTATTTTTTTCATTGCAGGTTCTAATGTTTGTTCTTACTTGGTGGGGTGTATACTTCTGGCCTATGCACAGGCATTGGTTTCCCGTATTTATTCTGTATTTTTTTGTCAATGGTCCTGACGTTTTGCTTCATGGGGTCTTTACTTCTGTATCTTCTGCCATTTTTTCATCGATTCCTGTATAGTTCTACGTGAGCATTTTTCTATATCCTTCATACTATCCTACATATCCTTCTACATTTTTCGCCGGCAGGGTGCGTACTTCTGTATCTTCCTGCATTTTATTTCATCGGCCCCTATATAGTTCTGAGTGGGGCATATTTTCTGTGTTTTAATTCGTTCATCATTAGTTCTACATTTCCTCATAGGGGCGAGCTGCGTGTTTCTGTATTTATTCTGTATTTTTCGTCGTCTGCTCTGACATTTTCTCATTGTTGGTGGGCTATGTTCATCTGTAATTTTTTTTGTATTTGTTTTCATTAGTTATACTTTTTTTTCTTCGGTGTTAATGTGTACTTGTGTTAATATTTTTCATCATTTGTTCTACATTTTTTCGGCGTTGGTTGACTGCGTATCTTCGAGGAGCATATTTTCTGTATTTATTCTGTATTTTTTCGTCATTGGGCCTGATATTTTCTCATCGTTGGTGGGGATGTATATTTCTGCGAATGTTGGACTTAAACTTCTCATTTAAATTGGGGTGTGATGAGGTTTGTATCACATTTTTTCATCGTTTAGTATGCCTGGAATACTTTTCTTTTCATTGGCTTGTCATTGGGGATTCTACCTGCTTTTTATTGGTGGTGGTCTCAATGCTATGATGTATTTGACATGTTTTGTTACACTGGGTTTTTCAAAATTGGAAATTTTAATGTCCTCTTAAGCAGCTGTAGCTTACAAACATTGTGTACAGAAAACAATCATCTTCTTGGGGCGTGCCTCGTCAGAACGCGCCTACATCGTACGGAGCATTGTTCCATAATAAAATAACTGCGTAATATGTAGTCCTCGGTCCCAACGTCCGAGGAACCGCTCACATGGACTGATTGCAGCCATATAGGCGGTAAGCGGGAGGGAGACGACGTGTGCCCCCCCCCCGAAAAGATTATGTTTTAATTAACTCATTTTTTATACGAACATATTTTAAATACAGTTAGAGGGCACGAAGCGAAGGCGACTAAACCCTAATACACTAGCGCTACCTAGGTGAAGTAAACAACGGTTTTTTAAATAAAATGTTTTTAAGGGAAATATCAGGGAAAAGGGAAATTTTAAGGAAAAAAAGAGAAATTGTTAGGGAAGAACAGTAACGCGTATAAGTTTTTTAAATACAATTTTTAAACGATTTTTTAATGAAAAAATTTATCGAGGAAATTTTTTTGTTGGAAAAAGGAAATTTCGAGGAAAAAAGGGAAAAATGGCCACCGGGTTGAAAACGTTTTATTAAGAGATTTTTTAACTAATTTTTAATAAAAACATTTCTTGAGGGAAATTTTTAGGGATAAGAGAAACATTTTCAGGGGAGAAAATGTAAATTTACAGGGAAAAAGGGAAAAATTGGCATAGGTGTTAAAGACTTTTTAATAAACAAAATTTTTTAACGCTGTTTTGATAAAAAAAATTCTTGAGGGAAATTTTGTGGGAAAAAGGGAAATTACGGGGAAAGAAGGGAAAAATGTTCGCCGGGGTTTAATTAAGAGATTCTAACTTAAAACTTTATAAAAATAAATTTTAAACATTTTCTTAAATTTTTTGTATAATTTTTTAATTAAATTTCTTTATAATACATATTTCAATCAATTTTTATTTTTTTTAACGATTTTGTAATTAAATTTGTCGTTATATATTTTTTTAGAATTTTTTGCAATTTTTTGGTTTTTTAGGTCACTGGGATCAAGGTCACGGGTTAGAGGTCATGATCAAGATCATCCAAGGTGGCGGACGGTTATGTAACTAGATGGCGGCTCCCCCGAATCCTAATCCTATCCCCGATCCCCTTGTGCTGGACTTCAAATTATACTACTGCCTGGTGTGAGCGGAAATAAACATGCCCTTCAAACCATATGTAGAGTTAAAAAAAAAATTAATATCCAATGTACAGATCGCAAAACACTATTCACTAGTATTTATAGTAAATATGAAGTCCTGAAGCACGGTGGACCATTTATAAGTAACTTTTAGTGTACCTGCTGAATTATAAAGTAAATTCTAATAGAAAATTAGATTTATCAGAGCTGTTCGCAGTTATATGTAGATGTTTATAACTTATCGGCTTAAAATCGGTGATTCAGTATATCGTTTCGACAAGAATCGAAAGCGATAAAAAATACTTGAAGAACGACGTGCAGTGAATTATTGCGTAACGATTCCTAAATCAATTCACACTTATTTCCAAAAATTCGATACTCATACCTGAATTAAGTTTGTTAATTTTACACTTTTTGGTACTACGCAATATTGCCTATTGTTTTCCAATGACATGTTGAATATTTCGATGTTATTGTTCTTCAGTTTTAATGAATGCGCATTCCAATATGATCTTCATCGCTCTGCTTGCTGACAGACGTGGACCGGCTGAAGGATGTGCATAGTTCCTAAACTATGTGGTTGATCAAGGGTGGGTGCAAATTGTTTGAATGCCCACACGATGTATGTCTAATTGGTGCATAATTTTGTTGATCGACGTCTATGTTTGCGATCCTCCGGGTATTTTCTAATGAACATGCCGAGCGGAAAGAAACAAATGTACTCATCTGGATACACAGTGCTGCTATTGCACAAAAAAAAAAAGAAAAGAAGAAAACGACTGCCGTAATTCGTGAAATTTCATCAAGTGAATTACTAATAACGCTATCTGCAGGTAGTTTTAGGTAACTGAGTGAGTATAATACGATGTAACTATATTTCTCTGTTTACATAATTCCTGCTACGATAGGAATAAGCATTAATAAATATTATGTGATATGAAATAAATGGATTGTAATATTGGAAGGGTTACATCAGGAATAATCAATCAAAATTATTTTAACACCGTGTACTTTGGAATGTTGTTCCACAAAAAGGTGATGGCTATAAAACCTGGCAGAATATTTTCTGTTTAAATTGTGCTATAAAATGGCGAATTATATAATTTAATAATTATATATGTCCATTAGAGCAATGGATAGTTTTCTAGAAATTTGTAGTTGACATAATAAACGCTGTCGAAAGAGAACTACAAAACCAAAACTAAGGTGTGAATTTTATAAAATTATCACACCGTACGAAAAAAACATTAACATTTTTATAGTAAGAATCCTACAATGTATAAAATATTAAGTTTTGTTATTATTAATGCAATGTTCGTCGCAAAAATACTTTATTTTTTCGTTTAGTTACCTATAGGTATAAATAGAATTACCTGTATTTAATGTTAAAAAATAACGTTTTATAAAATAAAGCCGGTGCAGTATACAACGTTCATGTAAAAAAAAAAAAAAACCTTTTTTCAATAAATTGCACTGTATAGTTTATATCATAGTGAAGACACTAAGAGAAGTAAATAAGTCTAAAGAAGTAAACTTTCTTCTGAATATGATATTAAAATAAGTAAGGGTTTCGTTTTCCACTGTAAGGAATATTACACATATTGGACTTTTGCATGATTAAATTATTTTCCACGGTAGTCAACAATAACTCAGTATTGCTGGTGCCTGGCAAGAAAAACGAGAAGTTCGCCTTCATCCTGTGGATTGCGGTTAACTAATATGTACTCTTAGAGACATATTGCGTCATATTCCAAGAACGCTGGAAAACCCGATGTTTAACTGCGGAGAGAGTCGAGCCTGCACGTGAGAAAAAAAAAAAAAAAGGAGTCCCTTTTCCAGCATCTGCTTCGTCCCTTGGGGGCATATGATTAATTCTCCGCCATCTCCCGAACCTTCAGAATTTTGCATAAATTTTATCCCATAAAGTATTAACAGCTGCCGACAAGTTATTTCTTTACCCCGTCTTCGCTTGTGTGAAACGCTATAAAAACATATTTTTTTTGTACGAAGAAATTTTATCTCCCTCTTTTTTTTTTTTTTTTCTTTCAGATTTCCCTCCCATTTCACCATCTTTCTCCTTGGCCACAAAAATCCCTGATCAGCAACACCAGCCGTTAAGTCACCCCAAACCACCCCCTTTCACCCTCCAACTCCCACGCGTGCAATCCATATTATCGCGTTACATGTCATTCTTCGTTAACTCCCTCGCTCATTAAATTGACGTAAAGTTTAATGCTTCCTCCCCCCTCCCCTCCCGCGAAGCAGCCTTTCCTCTACTTTTTCATCCTGCTGTCCCTAACTACCGCAGATTTTACTATCACTACTACTTCCAATCTCGCGCTTTGTTAACAAGAATTTATGACCCGCATTCATTAAGGCGACTGAGAAAAAATGGCTCGTCCCTCTAAGCGGGTTTATCTACGGCCGACTGAATCGATGAAATATTTGACGCTTTACACTCTGTATTTATTTTCTGGCATTTAAGATACGTTAGCATCGTATCACATATGTGTACCATTATAGAAACGTTGTTTTTGTTGGTCTCTACTTTCCCGTTTACCACAGTAATTTTGGTTCATATATCACTTTTGACATAACTACAGCACGCGAATGAATAAAGTTAACTACTGGCTGGCTGCCATCCAATGGAATGCCGAATTGATTGTCTCCCCCATAATATAACCTTCCATATGTAAAAGGGTATAAAATCTATATTTTTAACTTCAGTTGATATCAACATATCATTACCCATCATAACATAACTTGAGGTGCTGTATAGTTCTTTGAAAATCTACTCAATTATTAACGAATCAATGAATCTTGATCCATTTGAATTTTGTTTTAAATGGGAAAGAATTTCCCTCTTACGTGTTGGCCGATTTGCAATCGAACATGTTCTTGTAATCGTTATTGAAAACTTATCTTGTTCCTAGTGTCGTGCTAACGCCAGAAATAATCATGGTGTGCCCTCGGAACATCATAACTTTGCGCTTAGGCTATTGCGTTCGTAAACAGGGAACGGTGCAATTAAAAACGGACGCGTGTCTTTACAAGTGCCGCCTACCAGGGTGTGAGTTGAGTGTCCGGAACATTAATGGCAACCCACAAACACGTGCCATATGCTCCCCTCATAGCCTCTTTGCACAAGAATATTCTGCACCAGAATTTACATGCAAATCATACATTAGAGCGATTCTTTCATTGATCAACAGATCTTCCAAAAAAAATGTCTATTAGAAGCAGAAGTTGTCAACGGTATCGTGTTTCAGTACGTAAAACCCATTATATAATGTTCCTAAGCCAACGCCATTAAAAAGTTTTGATAGCACATATAATCGAAACATTTATACTAAAATTCTCCCGGCCGTTTGGCAGACTAGGCAGCAGGGACGGATGTCGGTATCAATGAAACATCGAAGTTCTCTCTCTATATGGAAATGTGGCATGTCTCTTGGTCTGATACGAAAGTTGCTGAGAAAAGTAAAAGATCATCTTTTGTCACGATGAACAGATAGGAAGAGTTTGTAGCTGTTATTACGCTCATGGCTCTTAGAAAACTGACATTCATCGCATTCTGCATATTAGTTTGTAGTTAACGGCAATATTGTCATTAAACGAGATTTCGAATTTAGTTTAACTTTATCAAACTGCTTAATATAATCAAATAAATTTGGTTGTATTTGCTGGTCTACATATGCAAAGTACGAAGTTAAATACCCTATACATTTCAAATGTTATGTAAGACAGTATTTCTTAAACGCTTTGATAAATGCGAGAATCTGAGAATTTGCATGAACTCTCTGAAAACGTACATAATGACGTTCTGAAATTCAGCAGCCCCACTCCAAAACGTAGTTTATTGCACGGTGACTCAGGAATAACAAGAGGACCTAGGAACACGTGGTGTGCATGGGTGTAAATTAATTGTATATTGGTGACTAGCCTCTCTACACTTATTCAAAACGTAGAAGCTCAGAAAGAAATATGATTCCAATTAAAAGATACATTCTGTAGGAATCCAGTTGCGTAACATTGTACAATATATGGAAATATCTACCAAGAATACATGTCTAATTTCATTTTAATTACATTCTTTAAATCACGTGGCCATAAAAATTAAGTATTAAGAAAATAAGAAATAAAAATATAACAAACACACACACACACACATATATATATATTCACACACACACACACACACACACACACATGGGACATTTCTTACATTAAGGGAATTTGTGATATTGACCTTTACATTTTCCTGAGTAGTTACTTAACTTGTCTGTTTAATTTACCAATCCTTCGATTCACTAAGATACTATAGTAATTATATTTTTTATTTTCACTATTCAAACTTTATCAATTTCGAAAATTTATTCCAGCCATTACTTACTTTTCTTTTGTGGTTTTCGTGCACGCTATCATGTTAGTGAAAAGTTCAGTACCATAAATCATCGCAAAATATGCACCTACAAGTACGGTGAAAATTGAAAATCTGTACCATTTGGGTTATAACTCTGATTGCACCAAAGGTATGTGGAATTCACTGCTGATATTGGCATTTAAGATTCAAAAACTTAAATCAGAAGCTTATCATTGAAGTAAGAATAACTGTCAAAAACAGTTCTAAATCGTGTCCATCCATTTCGGTTCTCTTTGTTACCAATGTAAAGAATCCGTTCACCTACTGGCTAAAACATGACCAATACTTTGGCAGCATAACTTAGTCAAGTGGCTGGAAACATTAATAGGCCCTTGTTAGTCCTTTTGCAGATTAAAATAAAGTCAGCGCTGGTAAACCACAATACCTCAAAGGGTCCTTCCAGTGGACTCTTCTCAATACTGTCGACCTAACGCCGAACGAGCGAGCTAACAACTTATTTTCCTCTCATGATATGTGCACTTCATTAGGTTGTGTTTGTTGCAAGTTCAGTGAAACTTAAGTTACTTTATAACACTATAGATTCAAATTATAATCAGAATTTAATTCACCTTTCCATTCATAAGAAGGCAGGTCAGGTGATAGACCATATCCAACTCTTATAATTTAAATGTTCAATTGCAATCCCACAAGTATAAGAGGGGAAAAAAATCTTCATTTGACAATTGGTTTGCAGCGATACTCAGTGCATGGTGATCCTCAGTTAGTATCTTAAATTCTATTTGAGTGGCAGTGTATTTCGTGTATAGCTTATCTGATGTGGCAGATTTTGTGTTGGCGTGATCAGTCATTCCCCTCCACTATGTTTCTAGCATGACATATTTCCTTCATACCTTATCATATTTTCAGTTCCGGTATTGATCTCGCCCTTTAACATGTTGAGTAAGCATGGCGTATCTTCAGTCCCATAGAACAAATCTTTAATTGTGGCTCGTCCTTTCTGGAAAAGATACACTAGATATTTAATCTTCAAAATTAAATAAGGCGATATTTCTGTTTTGTAAGTTTCCTGTCATACATTTAAAAATAAATTTTAATTGTTTGCATTACAATTGTTCGTGAACTCATCACGTTTCCAAGAACTGATTAGATTTACACAATTGAATATTGACTTTGTTACTGACATTCGATAAATCGCCAAACAGCATCGTACAATGGAGGATCACTTCCAACCAGTAACGAAAAGGGAAAGCACATTTTCGTGAGATTTGAAAGGAGTGAGGTAAAACTCAGCAGCGGACATCGTGATAGATGTTCACTGTCAGTGCCGGAAAGATCATAATCATGAAATGTTCCACGCTGTTATATACAGGGCGAGTCCTTCAAAATAGGCCCCGTGGGACGCGTGTAACGGATCGAGGGAATGAGGAAATACAGACCAGTGTGACAACAACATATGTCATTTGCACAACTACCTCGAGGCCAATGTCGGCCACTTCCAGCACCTATTCTAGGTATTTTGCTGTCACACTGGACTGTATTTCCTCATTCCCTCGCTCCGTTACACACATGTCCCACGGGGCCTCTTTTAAAGGACTCGTCCTGTAGTTGTATAAAGACAGGCCTTAGTTAGACATCCTCGCCTGGACGCACCATTGCACCTATAAGACAGTAAATCAGGACGCCAGGGGTTGCGTCAAGCATTGCGAAAAGGACCAAACACTATAACCCCCCCCCCCTTCAGCAACCAGGGAAAGAGGACAAATATGTCTAGACACTAAACAACGCGCCGATATAGGCCAACACGAGGCGTGGCGTGTCGTCTTTCCACGTCTGACCAGGGAAGATCAAGCATGTGTGTGTCAGGTAGTCGCTAGCCGCTCTAGGCCGTGTCTGCATTCGGCCGTTCCTGTGGACCTGGATGTATCTGAAACTCGGCGTCAATTGACGTCACATTCACGCCGTCCGAATATGGTCTACACATGCGTTGTCCGAAGTGAGCTTTCAGAGTCTGGCACTATATAGCACTAAATTCGGCATATTATTTGTTGTTGTGTAGTGATGTTTAAATTTGCTGTGTTATTGTTTATTATAGTTCACGAAATGGTTAATTTTAATATCTTCTTACGATAAACGCCTTAACTGTTTTATGTTAAACAAGTTCGCCAATTGACATCCAAATTTTAATCTTAATCTTACGTTTTAAAAGTTTTAGAGCCTTCAACTAAAATTGTTTAGACAGAACGAAGACATCCCAATTATAATTAGGGATGTCTTGTTTTGAGAAAGCCCGCCTTGCACCTCCATTGTTTACGTTAATAACGTAAACACTTCACGAATGCGCGCGAAAGTATCTGAAAGTCTCTTTTTCTATCAACTTAGGACACAACTTCGGACAAAAGTTCAGTTTTCCGATCTCTTCAACTTGGGACACAGGTTGGAACAGCGCCATGACGTCAGAGGGTCACGTGCACCAATCACCACACCCTTGTCCTAAGACGCAGGTTGGGATGAACGCAATTGTAGACAGGCCTTTACTATATACAGCCTCAGGCATCATGATTCATGTAGGAACTGTCCATTTTAGTATATCAACACAGAGGCGTAAGTTAGCTGAATCATGTAACTTGAAGTAACGTAATTTAATATCAGTTGTAGTAGCTCCCGCGAACATTTAATATTATAGTGTCTGTTATTGTCTGTGTTTTACACCTAATTAAACTCCCTCGGTTACAATTATGCTCTACCATCTTGTCATTTCAGCAAAGCAAGCCCCCAAAACCTACCGTGTGTGAAGAAACATAAAAATGTTACTTCATAACATTTCACAGTCGGCGGTGTGACAGCAGACAACGCGGCTAAAGGTCCAGGCAGCGGCGGCAGAGAGTCCAGGGTGTGAGACCCGGTAAGGCCTTTAACACGAGTCAACTTAACTTTTCTGAAGTCCTACATTCTTCTCTTCGCTTCACTCCACTGGCCATATTACCTCATAACAGAATTGATTGTAACCTGTAAGATGTTCAAGATACTAGTAAACATAGTTCTAAAAAATCTCTAATTTAATTAAATCTTCTCATATAAATTCACTTTCTACCACTGTCCATCATTATGTTCTTCCCGCCTATGGTCCCGAGTTTCTTCGTAACAAGGCGTTTAAATCAAACAGGTGTAGTAAATATCGATCCATTTTTTATGAAATGAAAATCTGTGTTGTAATTATCTATGAAGGCAATTTAATCAAATTCATAAAAAGATGACACAGCCAGGTATACATTATTGTATTAGAAAACAGTTCAGTTGCCATTAATGAATAATGGAGGCGTTTGCAGACCCTAATATGAAGAACATGAAAACAATCTACTGTTAAGGGAAGAGGAGGCTTAAATTTATAATTGCAAAAGTCACATTATCAAAAAAACACACAAATATAGCATCCCACAAGAGGCCGAAGAGAAGCCATGGTGTCTGAGCGATTAGCACGCTCGCCTCCCACCGAAGCGAACCGGGCTCAATCCCCGGCCGGGTCATCGGATTCTCGCAAGTGGGAATCGTGCCGGACGATGCTGTTGGTCGGCGGGTCTTCTCGGGGATCTCCCGTTTCCCCTGCCATTCAATTCCGGCACCGCTCCATGCTCACTTCAATCACCCTCATCGCTTCTCAAGACCTCGCTGTTAAGAGCCGCCCAAATCTCTTCATCATCGAAGCTGAAGGCTGATAAAAATATGCAAATCGCTGATCGACACGCCCTGCTTGCCTTGCAGGCAGAATTAGGCCCGGTATCGCTGAATGACACGCCCTGCTTGCCTTGCAGGCAGAATTAGGCCCGGTATCGCTGAATGACACGCCCTGCTTGCCTTGCAGGCAGAAGTAGGCCCGGTATCGCTGAATGACACGCCCTGCTTGCCTTGCAGGCAGAATTAGGCCCGGTATCGCTGAATGACACGCCCTGCTTGCCTTGCAGGCAGAATTAGGCTCGGTATCGCTGAATGACACGCCCTGCTTGCCTTGCAGGCAGAATTAGGCTCGGTATCGCTGAATGACACGCCCTGCTTGCCTTGCAGGCAGAATTAGGCCTCGGTATCGCTGAATGATTTGCAAGTTTTTCGTAGCACAATAATTCCTTGAAGTCCACGTAATTTTCTTGTGGGAAATCCTTCGTGCCTCGGCATAATATTCCGTAAACTATCAGCAATCATGATCAACGTATTTTGAAATACTTAGGACTCAATGCTTTACTGCTGGATTCTACACAAGGGGCGTTCCTAGTTGTATGGGTCGTTCTGTTAGCAGTCGTGGCTATTATATTAATAAAACTATGGGATATTTAAATATTAAGCTTATTTCACGAAAGAAAAGAAAGCCGATATTTTGCCCCATTTTATAAATTTTGTTAGTAAAACCCCCTGTTAACGGTATTTATTGTTCCGTAAAAAATGTTGTTAAGTATAGCCACAATGTTCTCTCTTTTCTATAGGCTGTTCCCGGTAAAATTAGCACTTTTGAAAGCCCTGCCAAAGATATACTTGTAAATCCGTTGTGTATTACTTCATTTTATGCAAAATTACCATTGCCCTGGGACTCATCACTTTATTCATGCGTTGGTCAAATGAAACTGTGAAATTATAAAGAAAGTAAATACTTTACAAAATACAAAATAAATAATTTTAAGTTATCACAAATGGTTACCAAACACCTTTTATTCGACATTAAGATACGGAACTACTTTCTATCCATCATTAGCAACTTTACTGAGCGAATATCACTCAGTGCGCCCGTTATAATACATGGATGCAGAGAGAGTGTGACTTTTTTTCTAAGGATCATTTATAAAGTGCTCACATCATCGTGAACAACCTTTAACCAGATTGCTGTATTAAAACACTACAATCACCATTAAGAATTCTGAGTAAACAGGAAACACGCGAAGTTGGTTAGTGCTATTTTCCATTGCCGCGACTCAACGCTTCCTGGCCGATGGACAGCGCCTTGGGGGCGTCCACGGTATTTTTTGTTTTGTTTTTACTATCATCGGGCGACCGCCGTTGAAGACGACATGTGCCAGTGTTGCCCGCAGTCGGCGCTCCACCGCGAATTATGTGTGTGTGTGTGTGTGTGTGTGTGCGTGTGGCCGTAATGAGAGCTCGTGTTCAGGTGGAGCCGGGTTGCCGGCTGCCCACAGCGATACGGAGGTCATAGTAGAGTACGCCATTGTGACTGCTGGAGCAGGCGCGGCCTTCGGCGATGTGAGGTTTCATCGGCCACACGCCCCAGAGAATGTGCCTCCCCGGGTAAAGGCTGTTCGCGATAAAGTGGGCACTTTCGAAATAACCCTTAGAAAAACTAACTGCCCATTCCTGCACATACACCAGCGGGCGCGCTGAGTGACATGCGCCCGGTAAATTTGGTAACGATGGATGGAAAGTAGTTCCGCATCTTAACATCGAATAAAGAATTGCTAGGTCACCATTTGTGATGACGTAAATTATTTCTTTCGCTTTATGTTTATTTTGTGCATCGACGTAGGAAAATGAAAAGGTTTGTAAAATATTTACTTTTCTAATAAGTTCACGGTTTCGCTTGACTGACGTATGAATCAAGTGATGAGGCCCGTGGTAATGTTAATTTTACATAAGGCGGAAGAGTACACAACGTACACACAAGTAGATCTTAAGCAGGGCTTTCAAAAGCGCTCATTTTACCGCGGAGAGCCTATGCATTCAGGCAGGTCCTCCGAGCGTGAGAACCACCACACATACAAACCGTTACGATAGCATCCCGCTGTGCACGCTACGGTTTATACAACAGAGTTGGAAAAGTAGACCACAAGAAGGTTTATAAAACACAGAGTCAAAACAACGAGCCGCTTCGACAATCTGTAAACTAAAGGCTGTTCACGATAAAGTGGGCACTTTCGAAATCAACCATAGAAAAATTCACTGCCCCTGCAGGAACGTGTTTTAACGGGTTCATTCTGTGGCATGCGCACAGTAGAGTTGGATACGATGGAGGAAAAGTAGCTGCATTTATTAACGTCGAGTTAAAAGTGTTAGGTAACCATTTGTGATATATTTCTTTCGTTCTCTGTTGTTCTTTTTTTTAAATCATCGAAGTGTAAAAATAAGCGGATTTGTAAAATATTTACCCTTCAAATAATATCACACTTTCACTTGACCGACACATGAATAAAATGATGAGGCCCATTGCAATGTTAATTTTACGTAAAGCGGACGAATGCACAATGTGCATAAAAGTAAATCATAAGCAGGGCTTTCAAAAGTGATCATATTATCGCGAACAGCCTATAACTAAGAAATGCGCGAAGTTAAACAGAAAATGTGAGTCCTACAAACCTCAAAAAATTCCTTCTATACACTAACAAACTACTGGGAATCTCCGCCCTCGGTGCACAGCGGGAACCAATAGGAATACATTTTCTGAAATGAGCACGTGGAGGGGGGGGGGGGCGAGAAGTGTGAAGGGAGCCATGGAGCCAGCCAAGGGTGCAGTCGGCGACATGTCACCGGAGCAGCCAGCTGGGGTTCTAACCAGAAGGTCGGGGCGGCGAGTCCCGGGCGAGGCAATGGTGAGTGCTATTCCTTCTATGCTTCTATCTGTTTCCTAACCTTGCCCAATATTCTTCTCCTTCTATCTCTTGTTGGCCAGTCAATCAATTGCAAAGATTTTGTAATTCCATCTTTTATAATGTACAACAACTTAGTACAATTTAGCTTAACTAGTCTTCTTATTTGCCATAATCCGTCCTATATTCCCCCTTTCTACAATTTATAAGATGATATTGTCAACTTATAACAACATTGTATACACCCTGGCGTACTCGCCTGGCTCTCACTCACTCTCACTTCAAAGAATCACAACATATGTGTGTATATATACACCGATTATAGGGGGAAAATGTCGTGTTTAAAACTTAATGGTCGCATATCAAGGACGTCAAATGATGAAACTATAGAAATCAAGGAGACAAGTTTATTTAAATACATCAGTCTACTTCTGAGCGGTGTCCTTTATCGAATGACACTGTTATTTCAACTCTAAAGGGAAATGTAAAATAAATATCCCAAAGGAACATTACGGAGGCAGAGGCATTTCGTCCTGTTGCTACATCGTTGGTGGCTTATCTACCCATTTTCAACTTACGACTGTGTAAAAGTGTCGCTAGGCGATGCGCTAAACTTGGACTGAGAGCTGACGAGCGAGTTTTGTTGCGTGTGAACTTTAGATTTTACTAAAGAGTTGTTGTTTTTTTAAAAAAAGTTTATATTGGTGGGGCGCTAAACTGTCTATTTGCGTGTTTATAATTTAATTTATATTAAACATGTGATTCACATTTGTTTCGTTCCTGTGTTTAAATGGAATTTATTACTTGCTTGTTTCGTTAGTGAGTTTGTATTTGACAGTGTTTAACTAGTATTCTGATGTGCGTAAAGTGACTTTTTCCGCTATTAATATTTCATCTGCGGCATAGGAGTTTCGTGTTTGTAATTCAATCACTAGTTATTTGTTGCGTTTTGACGATTATATTATTGGGCGGGGGTTGTAAACTGACTTTGTACGTGGTTAATAGTTCATGTGTGCAATTGTACTTCATTCATTACGCGTGACAGGTGGTTGGAATTTTATGTCTCGTTGCGTGTGCTCGCGTGTGAAGTGTCTCGTGATTCAATACGCATTTGTTTAATTCGTTGCGTATTTGGTAATTATTTGATATTGCGGGATTTAATATTATTTCCGTGCTATTTTTCGTTATTTTAAAATACAGTGATTTATTACAATTCTCGAATTACGCGTTTCCGACCTCAGCTGCTCGCTATTACACATATCTAGAGCACAGTATAAAACCAAACAGTGAGCTGGATGGGTGTGTGCCCCCTCCCGACATCCCCTCCCTCCCCCCCCTTCCAAGGACCTCAGTCCACCACCGACATCCCAAGCAAAGGGACGTGTGCCTGCTCCCGAAATATCCCCTCCCTCCCCGTTCAAACAACCATCAACCTCAATACACACTCTATACGGCAGACAGACCACTCTTGCCCTCAAAATAAAACTTATGCCACTCTTGCCCCAAACTCAATACCTACTATGCCGCTGTCCACACAGCAGACATCCAAGGGTGAAGACATATGCTGCTTTCCAAAAAGAACCCCTATCAAAAGAATTAAACATTTACACATACCTATTTTTTTAAAATAAAAATAAATAAAAATAAAAATAATTTAAAAAAAAATGATTAAGTGATTAATCCTTAATCCGATACATTAAATTAGCGTCAAAATTTATACAATTAAGATTTTACAATTAAACAATGTGGATTATCTATCAATCCACAAGATCTTTTTTAGACAATCACCCTCCCTATGTCATTATAGTATTGGCCCAAGACCAGCACACCTCTACTACTATGGCTTATTGTCGGAATTATTTGTTTTGTCCAGTACAGTACCTCTAGAGTTCCCTTAAAATGAGTCCGTAATTATTATTTTTTTTTTAAACTGATCCATCAGTTTCGGCTGAATTATGTGCCGAATTTCTCGAAAAGCGAACCTTTAATTTAGTTATCCCTCTCCACTTTCTGAAAATTAAAACAAAATTAATACGATGCTCGTAAGTGTAACTGCTTATAGCAAAACCAAAAACAGTTTCTACTGTACCTATTTCAGGTAAAATAACTCCATGGCGGGTTAAACGTGAACTACGAAGTTTTTCTTCGTATATCACAGACATATTTAAGAAGATCATACTTGAAAAGCGACATTTACTATCAGAGAAGCTTATTAGTGTGAACTTATATAATCAACATATGCATACACACACATACACACACACACCTTTATAATATTTTTTATACTTACATTACTATACATAACGGTTTCCTACCAACAACACCGACTGCTCTGTTCTGATTTGTCGTAGCCTCAAAATTTTTGCTTAATATATAAAATAGATCTATTTTTTTCGACGCCTAAGGAAATTCCACCAACGCACACGACCTGATACGTTCCACTGGGAACTAATATATAAGAAAATACTTTTACATTTCTTCTGCACACGTCTTAACGCATAATTTAACTCTTATGTATTTCTATTGTAAACCCAGCTTTATTTCAGACGTCTCAGCCTACTCTACATTAAGGTGTGGAGGCGCGTTTAAATGCACTCGAATAAATTAATTGCTCTGACCATAGTGAACCGTTGTTACCAAAACGTACAGAAATATATTTAAATATCTTGACTGTGTCCCAATTTCGTCGTGTATTCTGGAATCTTTGTGGTCTCCGAGCATACAAATGGAAAATGAAAACGATTTACGAACACTATGTACAATTTGGAATTATTTGTAGCGATGTTAACTTTGTGGCATATCTACATAATTATAATTTAGTTTTCCTTAGTGTAGTTATGTTCTGTATGCACATGTTTCGTCGAAGGAACAAATACTTTTTTCGATAACGACAACTCGTTTTGTTTTCACGCTTATACTATACGAACGAAAATATATCGTATAACATGTAAGATCATCTTCATAACGAAGAGTGTTAATTCATACGGCAAATGTAGTTTCTATTCGTGTTTCATGGGTATTTATTCATCTTTACCAGCATTCCTCTACCACTTAATAGTTTTAATTTTAGTATGTCAGTACGATACTATCAGTATGTATTGTAGCATATTTTGGATACAGTATTTCTCCCGATATTAAAAAAGGGTTTAAGAAGTTTCCGGTGCCAAAATTCTGCGATGGGCGTGAGTCGTATAACCCTGCCCTACACGATACCCGATTTACGTTAATTTCTATTATACTCATGAGCTCAACAGAAGGCATAAAAGTTTCTAAGGCAGAAGAGAAGTATGAACGCATCAGTTCATGCCCATGCGTTACCTAAAGTGCTAATAGAAAATTGTAAATGGCAGTCAATACAACTAGTAGGCGGGCAGGGGCATAAATGCAATGAAATGTTATTCTGTGACACATCTATGTATTCTCATTTACATGTCCGTAACACTGGTATGTAAATTAACACGTATATTACTCTTGAATTATGACACATATACTTTTGCATATGTTTTAGCATTCTTAATTTAATTGGGGGCCTTTCTGCAATTTGTACATTTATTTCATAATTTTTAATATCTAACGCGAGTTAGGATCCATTAATCTGTTCAATTCTTTTGTGTTTATTTATGTTACTCTATGGTAGGTGAGCGCCTCATTCTGAGCATTTGGTAACTTAACTTAAGTATGTAACTTATTTATTATTCAAGGTGATTGAAGTATCAGAATTTAATATTTTTATTTTAAACTGTATATTTTCTTTTGTTTGCAGTTTTGCATTCATTTTATGCTAAGCTATTGTTACGTCTAAGTAGGCCGGATGTAGCTGAGCTCCATTGTAGGATTTGAGTAGGAAGTTGCCGGAAGTTAAGTGCCTATGGGTCCGGATCTAGAGGTCCGCAGACGTGATTTTCGCAGCCGGTATTTCTTTTGTGAAATCGCCGGCATCTGTCTAACATAGACTGAGTTATTGTGTACCCGAAGTTAGTATTCAGCGAGAGTTAACTTAGTGTCTAAGGAGAGACTAAGTTTAACGTTTGCAGATCGGTTTCATTAGTGTACGCAGTCGACACGAGCTGATGTTACACCGACACACGACGCCATACTGGAGGCGTAAGCTATGTCTACAGATCAAGGCGAGGCCATCGAATTCCTGGCAAATTGCCTTGTGCCAAGTAGCTGTTCGTTCAGTTTTTCTTAATGCTCCTGATTTATTAATGACTGATGCTATGAATTTTCAAGAAATAGTTGTTGAACCTCATGTTAATAACTAATCAGCCCAGTGGCAAGCTTTATCCGACCAACGTTATTTTACCGGAGCAAACTTTGATTCACATTGATATAAATTTAATTCGGAGTGAACAACATTTTTATTATTTACATTTTTAGTGATTTGGACTTATCTTTTAACTGGAGAACAGTAAATTTTTTTCTAAAGAGAATACGATTCTGATTTAAGAATGTGGTATTGTTACCTAAACTTGTAACGTAATTTATGAATGGAGCTCAAGATATACGATTTTATTAAGAGGCACTGGAACTATAAACACTTCTATTCTAACATAGTTTAATAAAATTACGTTTTATTTTAATTAATTGAAAACAGCTTTAAAGTCTTTTTTTTTTAATTTCATTTAATTTTATTTCTAATAAAGTAATCTTTTGTTTGAATGGTGGTAATATTTTAATACTTTACTCTACCTGCAGACCATAATTTTTTTAAATTGATTTCTCACACAGTTAAACAGGTTTTCCATATTTTAAATTTCTCTCTTTTCTGCTTTGAATTAATGATATTTACAGTATTTGGTTTTCTATTTTTTTAATGCTGAGACATACTGAGTTTATTTCTTTTCGTAAAGGTTAATATATTTAAATGACGTGCTTCTTGATATTACTGAGGATTCAAGGTATTGTAAATGCCAGTGTATTAAATGTCCTTTGCAGAGTTCCTGAGTCTACCACACTGCACCAGAGGAGTGTAAATTGTTTGGTAAGAGATACAAGGTATTTATATTACACGAGGTTACAAAGATTTCCCTACACACATGCTGAATAAATATTCTTGGTGTACACATTTTCTCTATTTCTCCACATACAAGTACAGATTCCTGTATACATTACGATTCGTTACAGTGGCGCCCACGCGTGGTGCTTTTTAGCAAACCTAAGTACAAGTTAGGTCCCCATATTCGTTACAATATGTAGGCGCTTTGTGGTACGTCTCAAACGTATGACGATTGTTTCTTTCCCCTAGAAGACTGCATTTATTTAGGTTTCTAAGTACGGGCAATAATCATGTATGGCAAATGATAAGTAACGACACTGGAAAACAAGATACTGTATTCACACGTATGTACGACTAACATTAACACTACTCATTAAAACATTGGCAAAATATGTAAACAGGGTTGTTGCCATGAATTTCTTGGGGGGGGGGGGGGTGGAGAGAGATTTAGTATTTCTATTTGTGGAACACAAAATGTTATAAACATTCTCCATGTTCAAGGAAGATCACACATTTCTTGAATTAAAATAAAATAAAACTTGCTATTTTGTTTTCAAATTTTACTTTGAATAATTAATTTTCATTTCGGGGGAGATATATGTCCCGATATCACCCATTATCCCGACTACGCCCCTGTATTGAAATGAGTATCTTTAATGAGTATCGTTATTGTGCTCTGCGCTACAATATTAAACTTGAAGGCTTTCATTTGTACCTGTTAACATTACTCACGCTATAGAGCCAAAATTATTTACTTTAGAAACCGATCGATTTGATTAATAAGCAACTACTTCTCGTCGATTGTACTGTGCTGTTACTTGCGTATTATTGCTTTAAGATAAAGGTATTCTGGAAATAAACGTTTTCTAACAATATAATAGGTTACGAACAGCAATAATTTATCACATAAAAAAACTTCTTAAATGCCGGAGATTTGAACTAAGAGTCTACAATTTTGAGGCACAGCCCCCCCCCCCCCGAACCACTACACACACACACACACAGAGCTTACAAAATATCCGCGTGGTAATGTATAAATAAGTTATTAATCACAGTTGTCACGAATATTATAAACCTGTGTTCATTGAATTATTATGACCGTGTGAGTAATTAGAAACGTTTCCCGTTACTTATGCGTACATAAAGTTTCATTTTGTAAATACGTATGTTTTTAAGAACTTGTAATCTTTTCGTTAACGGCCATATACTGCTTTATTTAGGAACTCGACTGTCCGCTAGCTTGTCTGTCCCAGCTTGAGGACAGAGCAGACATTCAGAACACGTTCTACTGTTGCGGAGTTGGGACTGGGGGTGACAGAGATGGAGTATGAGTGAGAGAGAGAGAGAGTGGGCAGATGACAACGTGGCAACGCCTCCGACATTCCCCATCCACACGCCACAAAAATGGACTATCGCGACACGTGGTGTTCATCCCTCGGAACTACAGCTTCTGACCTGCTGGAGTGGTCAGGCAATTTAACCTGAGCAAATCCGCTCTGGTAATATCTTTAATCAATGGTTAAAACTTCTACAAATCAGCGGATTTGACTGCACATCTGTTGAAACTGTTCCACTTTAATCAGTAAAATTATACATGCAATTTTATGTTGATAATATGCACCGACTAAACCGAGATTTCAATTGTAACCTAGTGAATTGGACTGGCCTGTCAGTAAAACCTCTGTGCATCCCACTGTTCCGTAAGTAGACAGATGCTCATTAACTTATGAATCATGAAAATAATTCTTTTGATAGAAATCATTGATTCATATTTAGAGTGTTTCATTTGCAACATAAAATCTCTTATTTGCAAAACTTGAAACCATGCATTATATCAGGTAGTAAAGAGATGTTATTGAATACTATTGAATAAAACTATTTTTATAGTTTATTCCTGGTGTATTCCAAGTTTTTCAGTAAAACATTAATAAAATATAGTTATATATTATGCATTTTGTTGTCTCCTAAACATTTCGTGAATCACGAGAAATTCGATATTTACCTATATTAATTTATAAATTATAGTATTGAATTTATAACTCATACGAATAAAAACACAACCAAACCGGTGTTAGAAATGTGTAATAAGAAATTCTTCTCGTCCATAATATTAATTATATTTATGTGTATATTTGTTATTTATAATAATGTGTATATTTGTTATTATTTCTTAATAGATATCGATCGAATTTAATTATATTTATATCTAGAATTATGTTTATTTAACTTAAGTAATTTAAATAAAATATCAGCTTGTGGGTCTGAAAATTTATTTTGTACTTTACGTTATTCTTTGGCGATATTCATTATGTAATATTTTATTTATTTATTTATTTATCATTATATTAGTTTTCAATTTTTTTCGGTATTTTATTTTATTTTTATGATTTAGTTTATTTGATTGAATATGAACTTTTTCCACTGATAGTACTTAATTATTAATAACATTAATATTTGATTAAATATCTTAAATTTTAATAGTATTTGTTTTATTTAGTTCTTCAATAATGATATTATTTGTAGAAAGGATTATATAAAAGGGGATATATTTATTGATAGTTGGTTTTTTGTTTTAATATTTATTTTTCTATGATATTTATGATTACTAGCCCTAATATAATTAGAATTTTATTAGTTTGGGAAGGATTAGGAATACTGTGTGTCGTCCTTTTTGTGTAATAGTTTGCGTGAGGCGGAGGAATCTACTGAAAGTAAAACTAGAACAGGGCTTTAAAAAAGTTTGTTTGTAATAGGATATTGTGGTTTAATTGGGTTTGGTTGCTCTCCAGTAAGGTGGAAACTGAAGTCTAGCGTGACGTAAAAATCGCTCCAGAGCGACCTTGGCTCCGCGCAGGAGACTCCAGGCGCGAGGATGCTCATCTCGCTCGGGCTGTGACGGATGTTCCAGCTCGCCGGCTGGTCTGGCTGAAGAAGGGAAGAGGGAAGGGGTGCCCCCAGCAATCGAGAACCGCTAATCGCTCGGCGGGTCGGAATGCAGTTGCGCTGCCGCTCCCTGGCGCCGGCCACAAGAAGCTCGATCAATCATCACCGGCGCCGGCGATGCGATGCGATGGATCCAGACCGCGGGATGCTGCCCGCGCCCTGACATTAATCAATCTCTTTGTCTCGGCAGGACCGCAACCGCCGTTCCACGGCGGTCCCCCTCCCCTCCCCATCATCCCTCTAGATGGATGTGCATCGTGCCACCAGAAGTACGTTTGTCGTACCGCGATCTGATACAGTCGAGATCAAGGCAATGCCTTGAGTGAACACATCCTCCAAGCATCCCCCATGTGTTGTGGTCACAGTGTTCCATGTGGTGTAGAAATGTTTGGGCGGCTCTTCACGAAGTCTTGACAGCCGATAAGGGTCTAGCGAAGTGTATATGGAACAGCGCAGAAATTGAAAGGCAGGGGAACCGAAGGTCTCTGAGAAATCCCTCAGTCTACAACCTAAGAAATTATTCGTAAATTTACCGTAGTAGAGTATACGCTTAGTGGAAAAGCGAGAATGGTAATTTTTCTCCCTATTCCTTCATTGTAGCTTTCCTACATTTTCTCATGAAACAGTCAAATGCATAGGAAATTTCCCAAATGTGTATATTAGCGACGCTAAACATTCCTATATCTGCAGCTTGATGTGTGGTATTATATTCATAGAGTGTATATGTTGAAAATTTCCATTACAGTTCAGGATGTTTACGAGGAAATATTCCACAGTGTAGTAGCATCGTCCGGAACGACTCCCGCGTACTAAAACTCCGGGAGTTTCCTGCCGGGAATAGAACCCATTTGGCTTTGCTAGATGGTGAGCGCTCAAGCCTCTATGGTAACCGTGGCTCCCAGTGTTTGATGCTGCTATAGGCCTTGTATAGATAGTGGTCCGCGCATTTCGAAAATTATTTCCGTGACAGGTTAGAATTTGAGACCGCATACACAGGTATTCCTTTCAAGATCTGACCATAGTTTTTGGAGAGGCTCTTCAGATAACAAACAATGAGGAGGAGCGTAGCGACTATTCTATGTGCTTCCAATTAGATTAAATATGAAACCTCTCATCCATGGTAGCAGCTAATATATAAATATTTGTGTCCCGAGAATGTAAGTAACTGAAAAGTCTCTGCTGATACAACAATAATTCTCGAGTTTGTACCTCTTCTCTAGGTACAGCTAGAGAAGAAGGTTTATCACAGTGTACTCTGTTTCCTAGGTTACAACGCTCTGACTACATGCCACAAAATTTGTTCCATTATTGATTGTCGTTTGTGTATTAGCTACCGGCCAATTCCCCTGGCCCCACGATAATTGCAACACTCAATGAGAGAACTTTTAGGATTGATTTGTCAAGTGCCAAACGAAGTTTAAAATTCATTGTTTAGGCATATAAGTTTCAGAATGCTACATTATTTTGATAACATATAGGCTCAAACAATTGCCTCCAATTTTCCCGTGTTTGTGTAGAGACAGTCTGCGTTGAACTGAGCATATCTGAATATGCTCCGTGTTCTCCCACATGCGAGAATCCGGGAGTTACTGGGCCGGGGATTGAACCCAGTACGCCTATTTGGGAAGCGAGCATGTTAACCGAATTGGATGTTTATTAGTAGTGATGTCCAAACTGTGTTCGAAAACATTACACTGAGAAATAGGTTTTTGTTGGATGAAAAACATATGTTTGGCGCAGGCAAATTAAATGTTCATATAGGTACAATTAAACATTTTGTTTCCGAAAATGAATAATTTTTTGGTTATTATTTTGATGGCCCAAACAAATATTAGGTTGGCGCATCTAAAGACTTGTTTGACATGCATGAAACAGATTCGATTGTAAAAAAAAAAACGAAGCCTAAGCCAGATACAGTTCTAAATCGTTTTCACCCTAGCACTACGCCCCAACAACCTCAGCTTAAGTGATTACTGATGGAAACGGAATATTTTCATGCACGTGAATTCTAAATCTGAGCAAAGTGCGCAAATCAGTATTTCAAGTTTTTCTGCTTTACCTTCTAGTTTCCTGTTGAACTTGTTTTATAAGAATGACTAGGGGACCAAGCCCGTGACATTTTTTTTGTATTGCCACAGGACTAGAAGAGTTACCATGTTAAAAAATTTGGTTATCATACAAATACTGAAAAAAATATTGCATATATATATGTAGGTAATAATGAAATTTTGGGAAATTAACTCAACATTGAAGTGACTACGGTCCCATTTAATATTTATCTATCCACCTGGCCACTGCGGCCCCACTTGGCATCTCTCTATCCACTGAGCCACTGTGGCCCTACTTAATAAACTCAACATTGAAGAGAGACATTTATAGTAAACAAAAAAAATGATGTTCCATTAACTTCATATCTCTCTGCAATTTTATCTATGCATTAATACAAAACTTTTCATAGAGAAAAAGTAATTAAAAAATGAATTTTTAGGGCAAAAGGTAATGATTACGTAATCTGATCTTGCTGAAATTCGAACTTGACCTGTATTTTACCCTGATGATTCGCTCTGCAAAATTTGAATAACTTCTGATGAGTTTCAAGGAACTTAGAGGTATTAAAGACGGCCAGACGGACAGAGATCGTCTACTTATTATATAGGATTATACCATTGTTGAACATTTATAAATACGCAAACACTGATGCTATTCTGCTACAAGAAATACAAATTATGTACTGTATTTTTGATCGAAATCAATAATTAAATGAGTGACCTTAAAGGTATACTGTTGATAAACTCAATGTTTGGTATAAAGTCTAATTTCTTTTGGCGAAAAACAAAGGTTTTGTGTCCCGGAGCGTTTTATTGCATAGGAGGTTTGATCGCCATCATTGATTACAAATTTTAAATTTTCACAAAAGTTAGGTTGAAATTTTTTACTGCAAGGATGTTACAACCAGTGGCAGATGAAGAACTTTTGTAAGGTATGCAGCTGTGTAATGCTTATGGTTGTTTCCAAGATTACACATGAGACGCTAAAACTAATTTTCGCTGCTAAAATCACTCTACTTGTGTAAATGTGCCTCGATACTTGCTCGTGAATGGACCTTGATAAAGTCTGCTCACGATAAAGTGAGCACTTTTTAAATGAACCTCAGAAAAAAGTAATTGCCCCTAAACGCATATATTTCAATGGGCGCGCTGAGTGACATTTGCCCAGTAAATTTGATAACGATGGATGGAAAATAGTTCCATATTTTAACGTCGAATAAAAAGTGTTAGTTGACTATTCGTGATAACTTAAATTATTTATTACCCTTTCGGTTTTTTTAATGCATCAAAGTGTGAAAATGAGTAGATTTATATAATATATTTACTTTACTAAATATTTCACAGTTTTACTTGACCGACGCATGAATAAAGTGATGAGGCACATTGCAATGGTAATTATACGTAAGGCGAAAGAATACTTAACGTTCATACAAGTAGATCTTAAGCAGGGCTTTCAAAATTGTTCATTTCACCGTGAACAGCCTCTAGCTTAGTTTCACCAGGTTCCAGGCTTCGTATTGGCTACTACTGCGTCTTTCAGAGTGTGCGGCAATGAGCGAGCGACAGTACACACTGAAACAGTTCACCAGACGCCTCTGGTTTCAACATTCTGAATTCCGAAGTGTGGCTGCTCTAAGAGCGAGGTTAGGGGTGCAGACACAGTAAGATTATGCCGAGGCACCACATATTTGATTGTTTCAGATAACATTATCTATTGCTGGGCTGTGGTTCCGTTTTCAATTTCCACTAATAACCGCAACTTCTAACCTTGTTCACCCTTCACATGTATTTAACGTTTCATAATAACTAACATTAGTTATAAAAATGGAAACGAAGCGAATGTACTAATAATTAAACTGAATATTATTTAGAGAGCATATTACAAATTATAAGAAAACTCCCGTTTTATTGAACACTTTCATCCACTTTCCAAGGAAGAATGTGGGACTGAAGGACGCAAACAGAACGACTGCCTACCCTCGATCGTGTGGCGTGTTGTTGCTTGCGAGTTCGATATCGATTCATCACTAGTCGATCCCGTTTGTGTACACTACGCGTGTACAGTACGGGAGTTACAAAAAACTCTGTTACTTGAATCGGAAACGGGAAACTGAGATTTAAATGTGTCTAAATTCAAAGTTAAGGAGAAAAATTCAAAGGGTCAAACATTTCCAAATGTATATTGTAAGAATTGCTTACCTTGCGTCAATGGAATAAACACCACTGGCTCTTGGCCAGCTCTAGTTTCGCTATCATCTCAGGCTCCTGGAGGAATGGATCGCCACAAAGGATGGTCATGGAGAAAGTGGAAGGTTGCTTGTGATGGGGTGGAGAGGGATGATGCTCCGTGCTGGGGTGGGAATCTCCTTTGCCACCCTCCAGCCGGCCAATCACGTGGAGGGTGCTCCCACTCCACCACGTGTTCCTGGTAAAGTTCCTGGTAAATCCAATTTGTGGTGGGCGCTGCCGCTTGCCGGCCCATAAACTTACCATGCGACCCCCACTCTTCGCCGCGTGGCTGTCTTACGTAGATAGCATTAACGTCTCATTAACAAGGTCGTTGGAAATGGAGCACGTAGCTTAGAGAAGCAGGAAAGGGTGAATAAGTTGGCCGCGACATGTTGTAAGCACTTGTCCCAGCATTCCTCTGAAGCGATTCTGAAAACCACGGAAAACCGAAATAAGTATGACTCCCACAACGATTCGAAACCGGGTCCTAACGTACTCAGGAGAGGAGGTTTACCATTATGCCAACTCACTCGGTACTATCTTAGTAAAAATACGTAAAAATTACTTTGACCGACAGGAAGTTATAAACCGAGATAAAAGCATGAAACTACGTCATTATAAGAAAATGAATATTTATATCCCCGCTTTACCCAGAAGGCATTCTGTCGTGAGGGTGAAACGATAAGCATAGTTCCATATTTTGCAGACAATGAAAACAAAAGTCACTATTTTAGGTCGTGTTCTATTCCCTGCACTGATGCGACCAGCTGCATAGCCACCAGATGATGTTCCGTTACTCCGTGCGTTTAATGCTGGCTGGGCTGGAGAACGGAACAACTTCCATGTTCTATTTTCGGGGCATAACTTGAGCGTTTGGTTTACGTGTGGCAAGACATTTACATATACGACGATAGTAAACCAGTGATCCTGTCGTACGGTTTGACAGGATAACGAGTTTACAAATGTCGTATATGTAAACAAGACATGATGAAATTCACCGAATATTAGATATTTAACAGCCACCACGAGTACATATTAACCTCAAAGTCGTACACACAGATGATTAGCAATGCAAAATTATTAGGATATTATAGCTAGGTTGGCATTACAACCTGTTCTATTTTCACCCAATTGTGTTTATTTGCCCTCTGTTTACTTTATTTCGAGGAAAAAAAGGAACATAAAAAATAGGGGGAGCTTTAGTTTAACGTCTTTCGTGAGACGGCATTGTTTTAATGTTTTGACTTTCTTCCGAGTATGTGGCATTCTGAGTTGCATATTGATTTGATCGAGCAGTGTACAATTTTGCTAGTATAGAAAACATTCAAATTAATTTAAATTAAATGAAAACACAAAACGCGAAATATACGCCACTGTTCGTATTCGTACAGATGCAGCAGCCACACACACACACACACTTTGGCCGAAGTTTACCTTACACTCGTTGAATTCACGATATAGACAAAGAAACACATATTAGTTACACACTACAAAAGTATTGAAAGGGCGACTTTTTTTTTTTAGTCCACGTGCATTTTAATAATTACAGTAACGGTTTACAAAATACGCAAAGTTACTGTTATTTAAATTAGCAACCTCTTGAACACGTGTTTTCCTATGGAAATCCTGACATATGTACTTCACAAAAGTCACGTTTGTTCGTCACTAGCATTATAAAATTAATTTGCAGAATCATTCAGTAAAATCAACACTGCGTACGTTTCCTAAAACAACAAACTTGCCCTTTGGTCGCCGCCGATGCTAGCCTCCAAATTAGCACGTTTCTGACATTTTTCCCCCACTGTGACGTCAGTGCATGAAGCATGTGTGCTTCTTCCTCGTGCAGCCTATGCGTGAAATTGGCATGGAGTAGAATGACTTAGGAGATGCACCGATGCGCCTGTGAGAAAGGATCGGAACTACTTCGCTGCGCATATTTCGCAGTGTGAAGGTAACGGAACAGGGCATTAGTTCCAGCTCAGAACCTCCGCAATTCATGTTAATATCTGACAGCACTATAGTTTGGGTCTGGTTGGGTTGAGAGATAGGTCTTGATAGCCGACATCACTATACTGTCATAGAGTATATTATTACACAGAGGGTAAATGACGTGGCGTTTCTTTTTACAAGGGAATATGCATTCTCTGATTGGCTGTCGGGCCACAGTGGTGTAGTGACTAGACTATCGCCTCCCACGTAGACGAACCGGGTTCGATTCCTGGCTGGATCGCTCCCGGAATCGTGCTGGACGAAGCCGCTGGTCGGTCGGTTTTCTCGGGGATCTCCCGTTTATCCCGCCCTCGCATTCCTGCGCTGCTCCATACTAGCTTCACCCTCATCAGCTCTCAAAACCTCGATAATCTCTTCACTCACTCTGATTGGGTCCGCGATGCTCTGGGAATGAGTCTTCTGCCTAATTGGAACATGCCTGCAATAGGCTGTTCACGGTAAAGTGAGCACTTTTGAGGCCCTAGTTACTTTGTTTCTTTCAGCCATTTTTTTAACCCTTCAACCATCTTTTTAAATAAATATTGAAATGTAATTAATAAACACAGTGTGTAGATTCCACCGTACTCACAAGTTAACGTCTAAGGCTGAAATAAAATATATTTATAGACAATTATTCCAAATGAGAAGGCTTTCAAAAGTGCTCACTTTACCGTGAACAGCCTATAATAAACGTTCTCTACTTTTCGGGACTACTGGCTGTCAGGTGAGATAGTTACCAGGCGCTGATTGGCGGAACACGTTTCACTATTTTGTAGACCACTGACGCCATCGTGCGGCACTGTGTTGCTGGAGCGGTAGAATACGCCGCTTTTCCACCTATTTACTCCTTTCTGCTGTATAAATTCTAGTCATTGCTATTTGTGTTTTGGCTTCCGCAAAAGTGACGACACATTATCATTATTAACTTGGTTGGACTTGATTGGGCGATAATACCATTCGTTGTATAGGCCTACGAATGGATAAAATCTGTCAAAGGGTGCACTGGGCAAACTGTAGTCATATGTGAACCCAATGAACGCATGTTTGTTGTATTTTTTTCTGTTTTGTTTTCTGAAAATAACATGCATTGTGCAAGTCTATACTATATATTATTTACATTTTATACATCTATTCTATATCTTACCCAGAAGTAGCATAGCTGTGTGTGGTGTCTGATCAAGTGTAATCAGGTGCAAATATACGATAATGCCACCATCTCTTTCGTCCTCATAAAAATGCCCGCTGATGGAGTCATTCAACGATAGTGCAAGCGTGCGTTTATCATAGAGGTGCGGAGCTAAAGTCGTCGCCAGGTCTCACCCACCAGCTAAGGACTGTCCATTCTGTTAAAGCCTGTTCACGATAAAGTGAACTCTTTTGAAATTAACATTAGAAAAAAATCACTGTCCCTGCCTGCATATATTTTAACGGGCGCACTGAATGACATGGGCTCGGTAAAGTTGGTAATGATTGATGGAAAGTAGTTCCATATACTAACGTCGAATAAAAAGTGTTAGGTAACCATTTGTGTAGTATTTAAATTATTTATTTCGGTTTCTCTGTTTTAATGCATCAAATGTGTAAAATTAGTATATATATTAAATGTTATATTTTTTAAAAAATAATTTCACAGTTTCACTTCACCGGCCCATGAATCAAGTGATGACGTCCATGACAATGTTAATTTTACATAATGCGAAAGAATACACAACGTGCATGCAAGTAGATACTAAGCAGGGCTTTCAAAAGTGCTTATTTTATCGTGAAAAGACTATACACAGACGCTACTCCCATTATATCTTGTACTCGGCAATTGAGTAACCATTTTCTAAACGTGTTAACACTTCCCACGTCTGGTAAGATTCTGTTGCGTAACGATAGCTCGGTAACTGCTGGATGTAAAATTTACGAATTAGAAATCTCTTTGAATTGAAACTATGATTATAGCCGATGAGAGTGAGATGAGGTGAGAATGGAGCATCACCAAAATGCAAAGTTGGCAGAAACGGGAGATTCCCGAGAAAACCCGGTGACAAGCGACATCGTCTAGCACAATTCCCACTTGCGAAAATCCGGGAGTGACCAGGCCGGGTATTGAAACAGGTTCGCCTTTGTGAGAGGCGAGTAATCTAACTGCTATGCCACGGCAGCTCCTTGACGGCTTGAAGAATAAATGTTCTGAACAGCAGATCATTCCATTGCGAAATGACAGTGCAAACAGACATTTACTGAGAAACAATCTCAGCAAGATAAGAAGACTAGTGGCTAGTTTCACCATCGTGGTTCGAAACATGATCCGAGATCGGATCAAAGATTGACACAAAAAACCGTTGCACCATTCGAGTTCAGAGCTTGTCTGGAGATCAAGATGCATTTCATTTCAAACCCCCAAATTTGGCGGTTTGAAATTTCGATCAGAGATCAGAGAAGAATACAATTAATTTGAATATGGATTACGTGAATTCGAAATCACTGTTAAAAATATTTATTTTCTATAAAAAAATTAAGTAATACTTAATTCGTTTGAAAATTGATTAGGTCATTGTTTAACTGTTGTAAAATGAAAATTGAGACATTTTACAAATGATTGAGATGAAATGCATTTTTTAAATTAAAGATGTAGCTATATTTTGTAAAGATGGACCGAAATTCATGCTTATCCCTCCGAGCATACACAACGTACAACAGGAAAAGCCACTCAGAATATCATAAACTGTCTTAATTTTCCTCACAAGCTAACTATCAAATCGAATTTTTTGATCACGAAAGGACAGCTGTCGCCGACAAATGTAGTTTGGATATTCGCCAGCAGAAAGAACTAACTACAATTGTTTTCTTGGCAAATTAAAACAACATTACACGCTCTTGGATATTATTTAGTAAAATTCGTAGAACAATAGTTCACTTACTACAGATAAAACATCGCACATATAGTTCTATATACGCTACATAATTCAATAACATTGGTATTAAAAATAACGAAAAATGTGTGTGCATAGTTTTTCCAATCAAACAAAACAACCTACTAGGGTCTTCCATTCCTTATCTTTCTGTTTCAAATATAACAGCTCCGTTTTTCAAATTCAATGAAATACAATTTGTTTTCTATCAATTCAACGATTACTCTCTTCTCCTTTTCTGTAAAAATGTTTAGTTTCGAACCACTTGCAGCTTCATCCATATTTTGTCTCCATAAAATTAAATAATTAGCAAGTGCGGGGACTTAAAAGAGAATATTAGGTAAACACACAGATTACAATAACAAAACGAGTAGTCAGAACTTCTACAGTGAAAACTACGCCTACATTCATGACGTCATATATCATGAACCAATAGCAAAATTTGCCTCATACTTAATCCCGATCTCTCAGTTTGGAGCCAAGATCGACGAATCGGAGATCCAGAATCGTGCAATTTCTTTGGTGCAGCACTTTTACAACGTAATCAAGATCGAACTGAATCCTGGTTCCGAACTAGGATCATTCGCTCTCGTATCGAGGAAGATGTCGGTGCAACGGGGCACAGGCCTACCACATGCCGAGGTCATCAATCGTAAAATGAACCCCCTTCGAAGAACAGTTATAATTATAGATTCACTTCTTCTGCAGCATGTCATCTAAATGCATCGCTTTGGTTAATGTTTTACCAGCGATGAGAATCGAAACCCGCCAAAGTAACGCCCTGAACAGGCAATAATAGCTAGACAGCACAGCATTTCGTATTACTTTTATGAATTTCATTCGCACTCTCCAGCAGAATGACTGGCGGCATTTGTCTGGAGACAAACTTTCTTAAAAAAACATATCATTACGAAAGTAGCAAGTATTTCGAACTAGCAGAGAAGGAACGAGCCCTGGGCTGATGAAATGTTCCTAAATTCTTCTGTAGTGAAATTCAAAAATACCTGTATAAACCAAAGTGGAGGTGGACGGTTCATGAATCACACCTGGGTTTTTTCGGTATGCAAGTCCTTTGTTTTATCTCATCAACAAGGCGGGCAGTCCATTTTTTGAATGTTCACTTTCATGGAATCAAAATTCACGTAAAGAACTTTTGATCAAGTTTCCCTCACATCTAAAAACTACAGAGCAGCCATACATCAAGCGGACAGCCACTCCAGTTTTCTTATGTAAACCTACCTCTCACATGATGACTTCAAAACTTCACATTCCCCAGGCATAGATAACGACGTGAAGTAGGAACACTGATGAACGGTGATATTTCAAAGGCCTATTGTCATTTATTTCCTGTATGTGATATCATACTGGTTTTAGTGTGTCGCCCAATTGTGAACTGTGTTGTAGCATGTTTTAAATAAGCGTTTTTATTTTTGTCGAAACTATTAAACATTTTTCAAGTATGTTAACCTACGAAAAATACACATCCCTCGCGGGGATGGAATATTATTTCCAAGATAACATGGATATATTAAGTATTATTTTAGATGCTCCCCCCCCCCCCCAAAAAAAAAAACTTTGAAACAACATATCCACACTTGTCGCAAACAATAAATATTATGATGAACGCTATATTTTGTCGTTTCGTTTTCACAAGAAATAAGCTTTAGGATGCGTGTTCAGCAATAGTAATGTGAACCATTCATAAAATCAAACCGTAGCACGGTTCAGCCACCAATCAGGTAACCCCAGAGACGATCGTTAGGCCGCGAGACACACAGTGTTCATTATCGGCTAAAAATACGTTCCTGTATTTTTATCAACAGAGATTTTGTATTTTCCAAAAACATAAGCGAAACCAGCATAAAAGCATGATCTGAAATAAGCAACAAATTTCCAAACGATAAAATAATACGGTTACAATTTTAAATCCCACAGGTACACGACACATGCCAGTTCAGAGCCGTATACGTAGTGGCGATGGCGTACTTGCCTCTCTGATCCCTCCCGCCCTTATGAGCGATAAACACGAATACAGCTCTAAGAAGGCGACTGTTAAAAACATCACACGACGTGTGATTCGCAGTTCGCTTGCAAGTAGTCGCAACGCGCTGTTACGTTTTTAATTGGCGTGACTTTAATGTGGATAATTACATTTTATATGGAACGTACATATTGGGTTTAGGCATGCTGAAAGATGAACTCGATTATATTAATTCATTATCACCCCTGTATTACAATCAATATCAAATTGCATCTCGTTACAATATGTTTTGCAACTAGTTACAGAATGTTAGTTACTTATTAAATCGGAGGAGCTTTCGTTAAGCTTACTTGATTACATTGCGTTGGGTATTATTGTGATTTGTTATTAAATTACTTGTTTATATAAAAGGCCACCCTGACTAGTGTACTATGGTCCGACTTCACCTTGTCCACGATGCCGTAGGATGAAGACTAGACGCATGTCGGCGGACGGCACTCCCTCATCTCTGGACGTCTTGCTGGTGCAGTGTCACGACGACAAAGATCTCGTTCGCCAGGTTTCCAGCCGTAATATCTGGCGCACTCGGCCTGCCTGGCGGGGTTTGTTTAGAAGCGCTCAATACTTCGTTCCACTTCTTCGCAATATGTTTGTGCTACCCGCAATCAGACTAGCGCGTCTGTTGCTGAACGTAACAACGCTCGGTTTCCTCCGGCTGAACTGTGGTTACTGGGTTCCTCTGCGTGCACTGTGTCGGTACAGTATCGAGCAATAACCTGACCGCTTTACAACAGATCATCACCTGCCACGTGGAATAGCAGCCGTGTTTACAATGGCCTGCGTTTTACGGAAGCGTGCCACGGGACTGTAATTCGTCTCAAACAAGCCTGGCAGTGGTTCTTCCTCTCGGATCTCCGGGTTTGCAGCCGTGTGTCTGCTCTCAAAGCAAACCGGGAATTAATTGCGGCATAAAGACGTAATGATAGAGCAGGGGCGCCGGCGGCGACATTGCTGAATTTCCAACCCCCGCCCTCATTCCGCCCCTCTCCCCGCCACACACACACACACACACACACACGCCAATCAATCCCTTCTTCCAGCCAAGTTTGTGCGCCGGCAGGTCTTATAATGTTTGCAAAGTTTGTCATTAACTGTTTGGGAAGACCCCTTCCCCTCTTCACCCGGGTCGCTAATGAGTGTTTTGGAGTCTTTGAGGGAACTGACTCCCCTACACCCCACCCAATGTTGTCGTTCCTCTGCTACGCCCCTCTCCCTGTGTGTAGTCTTGAAGGTCCGGGTGGGCGACTCGACTCCTTAGTCCTCAGCCCTGCTACTTAGGGGAGTGCCCGTCGAACATACCTTCTTGCTCAACAACTTTCGTTACAACTAAACACTCTGGAGGGGGTTAGTTTGCCTTTCCTGCAGCGCCTTCACTTCTTCCTTAACCAACCCTCCCTGCTCCTTACACCTGCCCCTGTAGCCGCGCCGCCACAAGCTTAATTAAATCTCTGCGGGCCTAAACAGAGGCCGCCGCTCGCTCTCATCAGTTCTTTTTCTCACCCTGCCTAGCACATCGCCGCGAGGGCTGGCATTAATTACCTCTGGAGACTCCCGGGAACCGCGTTATCTCCTCGTGACAGCGGAGTGGAAGCGCCGCGGAGACCGAGCTGGTAGTGCACTTCGTAACGTCACGATGACCTGGGGTTGAAACCCGGAGGAGTCGTTCCTGTATGTGCGAAACATGGTGGACATGGTCGTTGTCAGGTGGGTTCACTTGGAATGCTTATCCTTCCTTACCATTGCAGATCTTCGTCGGTCTGTTTTAGAGTCAAATTCCATACAATTCTTCACAGATAACATGCTCTACACTTTCGAAGGGACATGAACTAGCATCTGAACATCAGATATTAAAGTGACAAACTTCAGCAAGATATTACGTTGTTGAAGTTGTTAAGACATAATATACGAATAGATGGAGGCATGTAGAAACTGTAAAGGAGATACTGATTTGTGGAATGCACACACATATCTGGTAAAATTGAACACATTTTCAACTATATATATTTAGAATATCAACATATGTCCGGATATGGATGGCAAGACTGCACTAAAGTAATTAGTACCGGTAAACATTATATGGCATAAAATGTATCCACTTTACAACATATGCTCAAAGTGGCCACCATGTGATACAATGCAAGCGTCCATACATCGTATCATGGATTGCCTCATTCTTTCGAATATCCATGGCCTGAACCCGAACAGAATCACAGGTTACACGGACACACTCTTCAAGGGTCTGCACATTAGGAACTGGCTCCGCATACACGACACTTTTCAGATGCACCCACAAGTAAAAATCAAAGGGGTCTAAGTCTGGTGATCGCGCGGGCAGTGCAACAGGGCCTCCTTGCTCTAGCCATCTTCTGGGGAAGCTGTTGTGGAGGTGTTGACGAACATTATGGAGGAAGCGGGCTGTACTAAAGGACCCATGCTCACACAAACGCCCAAAAATGGCTGCAAAGGTTTTATGATTTGGCTGATGATGTCTGTGAGGGTATGTGGCTTGGTAGATCCGTGCGGCCTCCCGACCATGTTCCTGCGCTCGACCGTATATGATATATCTCGGCTTGTTCCTGGAAAGAATAATAGACCACTGCACATCGCTTTGGCTTCAGTCACACAATATGCAATACACGAAAGCGCATTGTAAGTGTTGTTATGGGAGAATAGTGCTGTTCATCAGTGCCATCTTACATGGCAAATATGCATCTCCAGACATATGCTGATATTAAAATTGTTGTTCCTTTTCCGGTCACGAATCACCTCCTGGCGTTTGTCCCTTTAGCGTCCCTTCATCCTGTACCTCGTTTTCTTCTGCCTTCACCACTGCCTTTGACAGTAACCGTGGTAATGCAGTTATAGCCGCCGGCTCTCTAACTCCACCCTAACGGGTTAGATAATTGAAGGCCGCTCCTCAATTAGCCACTGGAGACCTGCCTCGAGTAGTTTGGATTAGGAGAGTGGCGAGAACCAGACAAGGGGCAACACCGGCTCTTATAAAGTCCCAGCTCTTATCTAGTCCCATAAATGACAAGCTAAAGTTCTCTGGAATGCAAATTCATGCTAATTGATTGATCGCTTCATCCACTTCTTATTTTCCGTGATAAATTCACGTCCGGTAGAAGGATGAGGTTAGAATTGTTCACTTGTAGGAATATGTAGAATATTATTCTACAAACCAGAAGCACGCAACCTCTTTGTCACCACGAGCCTAATAAAGTAATCTTATATCTGCACATACACAAGATTGCAAAAACTGCCCATGATACAGTTGGCCAAAATAAAACAAGGCACTTACAAAGGTATGATTTTATATCATAGAAATATGTCAGAGCTCTTGATACAAATTTCCGTAGCATATAGGATAAAATATTCTGGAAACTTTGTAATAATCATTGTTTAATGGAAAATATTACACCATTAATTTGATCTACTTACTTGTAGATTTTGTTATTAAGTTACGCATTATAACCTAACTGGACAATATTATAATTTTTTTTTCACACAATAATTTTGTCACAACGCATGTACGACCTGGCAAAAAAAAAAAAAAAATTCGCCACAAATCACAGAAAAGTGAGCATTACTACTTTCACAAAACTTTAACACTTCACGCTAAGAACACCAAAGTTCTTGTTTTATCGTTAAATTTACGTTGAAATATTAATTTTTCGAATTTTGTCAATTTAAGACGTAGTAAAAATAATTTCAGTCTTGGTGCAACATCCATGACAGTCTTGTTGGAAAGGACAAAAGTTTAAAAGGACAGGTCAATGTACCAAATAACAAATGTCGGATGGACAGAACTATATAGTTCGGCGTATGTTCCAATTGGACCCGGTGATATGTAGGGAACTGCACATGATGATGATGATGACGATGATAACGCTGATCATCCAGGTAGGTATATGTTACATATTTATATTCTCAGCTATTTAACGCTTACGAGCATTCAAAACTAGCTGTTAGCAATTCCTCAACATTCACAGTACATTCAAACCAGTTACTTTTATTCTTGTAATCCAATAATTACGTTCCCGATTGTCAGCCAGTTGGATGGCGAGTTAAGTTTTTCGCGAATAAAGTGTACTTACAAAAAATAAAAAATCCTGTAATGTTGTGAACGAATCAATATTTATATTTTATTTGTTAACGTAAATTGTTTACTAGGTATATTAATGTTCTTAGCGAAATTATATATATATATATATATGCGTTATTCGTGATGTGGTTAAAATACAATTTCAATCAGTTGTGACAACTGAATTTAGGAGACATGATCCGTGCAGACTAAACTTCAATATACTACTTTTAAAATGCAGTTTTTATTGGTTGTTTGCTGTATGCCTTTGTGAGAAGTTATTTAAGTACTTAATAGGGTCAATCAGAATTAGATTACTGCAGCAATGATCGTCTGTGTTACGTGGGTTGGCATTTACCGTGTGGGATTTAAAACTGTTCAATAGCGAAAATCGATCTGAGCTAATGTGTTTTTAAATTCAAAATCCGGGAGTAAATGTATTGTGATCTTTGAATGAAGAGTGCATTGGGGGCGAATGACAAGATGGAGATTTTTGGAGACTCGCCATTGCGATGCAGATGTCTTTCATGGGAAAAAATAGGACTGAGCACGAAAAAAAAAAAAAAAATTAAAAACGCAAGCAACCTACGGGCGAGAAAATAAACATATTTTGTCAGTGTTGTCCTAACTTTGTCAGCAGGATTCTTGTGCCTGTGTTGGTTCTATGTGTTACCTGTATATATATATATATATATATATATATATATATATATATATATATATATATATATATATATATATATATAAAATTATTCGCTATTCTATTTTTTGACTTTCTTCCTTCTTGGAATTTTCCAGTGTAATATATATATATATATATATATATATATATATATATATATATATATATTTGTCGTCCATAGGTTGCTTGTCTTTTTTAAAGTATATTTTCGTGCTCAGTCCTGTTTTTTTTTTCCATGACAGACATCTGTGTCGCAACGGCGAATGTCAAAAAGTCTCCATCTTGTCAGAAAATGTAATGTCCAGAGCCACGAGCAACCACTCAGCGAGAGGGTCAGCCCGAATCAAAGGAACCGACTAAACATATTACGTATACTTTATACTTTACTATTCTGCGATGTAACGAAATGTGTTTCTCATGTGTTTGTTTCATCTATAGCTAAATTACCAAAACTTTATTTCGATTCGTTTGGCGATTTTATTGAATTATGTACATTCGTATCACAAATAGTTTTTCCACTAATTTGAAGGCAAATTTTTTTTTTTTGGTCGGAAGCAATAAGGCGGTGACATGTTTTATTTTCCTTCATGAGTAGATGTATAATGCGGGTCCTGGACCACCCCACTTTTTCCAATAATATAAGCAAAAATACAAGAAAAAATAGCATCAACCATTATCGATATCATCCTCTGTACCGATAAATTTGCTTGATTCTCTTGGAATTGTATTAACTGTTGATATTTTCTTTAAAATTGATTCAAAATCAGCTTATATTGTAAAAGGAACCTTCAATGTATGTTTGTAATTTAAAAATTTTATTTGGTCTCCTTTTGGAGATAAAGTGATTTTTACTTCTTCATTTTTAGAGCAGTCTTCTGTATTTTTATTTAAATTCTCCTGAGAATAAAAGAATTGAAGACACATATCACATCTGTAAGTTTTTCTTTTATAATATTTTTGTACAGAAAGCAGTTTCGATAAATCTTTTATCCAACAATTATGCGAATTTATATTTTTCAAATTTTAATTTTCTGTAAGTTTTAGGGGATATACTGTAAACTCATCTTCAATAGATTATACATTAATAGATGTATCAATTTAATTTTTCTATTTTTGCTATATCACAAATTTCAATAGGATATTCGTATTTATCTATTGCTTTATCTATATCAAGCCCCACATTTCTATATTTAGTTACTCTATCCGGATGATTGTCTGCTGGAAACAATGCTGATCTTATTACCCAAAGATAACATTTTTGATCGCCACTTTTCACATTAGAGCACTCTTTTTTATTCTTATTCCTCTCTTATGATTTTATAAATCTTTTTAAATTCTACTTCTTTTAGTATTCTATGATTAAATAATTGAAATGAAAACTGTTTTCTTGAATATTTTCCTGCTTGTGACGACACTTGGTATGTAATTTAATGCTGGTTTTCAATCCTTTAATTTGAGAATATTGTGTACTATCTCAAATACATTATTTTACACTGATCGTAAAATGTGATTAGGCTCTACTAAATTTAAGTTATTTTCAATGTTATATCTTGATAACCTACCATTAAAAGCTTCATTAACTGTGCAATTTTTATTGGTTCTTCTGCTTCGTTTGTTAACAAATAAATTTTCATAAATGAAAATATTTCTGTTGATTCCTTTTTATCTTTGGGATATAATTCATTGATATTTTGTTAGCCAAAGGTAATTTAGTAAAAACATCCTTTGTTGTCTGTTCTTGTACCCGCTGGTATCTATTTCTAGGTTTTACAAATAGATTATTAGAAAATGAGAATGTTTCTTTTAAATGCTATTTCTCTGGTTTTACAAATAGATTATTAGAGGCTGGAAATATTTTTTCAATTTCTTTCTATTTTTAAATATAATTAATTGATATTAATATTAAAAAATGGTAAATTTGCAAATTTTATTTCTCTTTGCTTATATATATTAAATGGTATAATAGCTGTAATTAAATCATCTTTCCTTAGAGTATACCAGTACCTAATTAAATAATCACTCCTTAGATTATAGCTATAATAATTTTTTTATTGTCTACCAATAATTCTTATATCCCCCACTGTTTTCTCACCAAACTCAACAGCAAGATTGTTCGCCTCCATATTTTAAAGTTGTATTTAGAAGAAAATATATTTAATTAAATTTTAATTTTTATGGGCTATTTGGTACCTTGCTTTCCTTTATCAAATAACACAAAATTTTAGTTAATATTTATATCAAAAGTAATTATTATTAATTGTTTATCTTCCTACTTTGATTATATTGCTACGTATATACATTATAACAAGCTTTACATATTGTTACATTTTTATCCTTAATATTTTTATGAAGATAAAATAGTTTTATAGATTTATTCTCATGACACACTATACATGTTTTTGTTGGATAATTATTGTGTTGAGTTTCATTTAAATTATTTAGTGCTGTACTGTGTAATTTAGAATTTTTATGCATTTTGAGAGATTTATTATAAATATATTTTCCCCATTCGCATAATATACTCTCATTATTTAATTTATAATGCTTTGTATCCTTTTCAATGCAGCATTTTTTACAGATGTTATAAAGCATATCTTTTACATTTTCATTAACTTAGAAATTTTCTATGTTTAATACTTTGCCACACTTTTTACATTGCTTAGATGTGGTATTATTTTCCATTTCGTTGGCGTACAGCGTTTCCATTTTTATTTGTTATTTAAAAGGAAAAAAAAATTAAAAAATAAATAAAAATAATTTTAGTAATAAAAGTAATAAACTAATAATAATGAAAACAATAAATAAAAAATAATTAATTATTAAATTCAATATTGAAATTAATATTTATTTTACTTTTTACATTGTGTTCCATTTGAATAAACATAAAAATGGAAGCGCTGCGCGCCAAGTCTAACAACTTGTTAGAGTTGACAAAACTACAGGATGTAGAATAAAATAAAAAGTATGTTGCTACAGATTTTCAATTATATGATAGTAAGTTTTGAAAAAAATATTTGTTGTATTTTTTAATCAAAGTTTAAAATTACTTTACCAGATCGCTATGTAAGTCTGTGTGATAAAATGCTTTAAACTTAATAAACGAGAATCGAAATTTTATAACACATAAAGGCTTAAAAGAATTTAAAAATAGCAAATCTATACATTAATTAGAGTTGTCTTAAAATATATAGACACAATTAATTTGTATCTTTTTAATTGTTTTTTGATGAAATTTGCTTGTTTTCGATTGTTTTTTTATTGAATTTCAGATTTTGATTTTTTGTTTTTTTCTTGCACTTTCATTACAAATAGCAAGAAATAGTTAATGCTATTTTTCTTATACTTTGGGTGCAAATGGCCGGTTTTTATAGCATCGAAATTTCTGCACGCCCCCTTTGTGAAATATTGCAAAATTTTTGAGATTTCAGGCATAAATTGCTTTATTTTCTATGAAAATTGCTTGTTTTTTTAAAACAAAAAATGATTGTTTCTAGCAATGAAAAAAGTTGTTTGAAAACGATAAATCTGCTTTTTTTTAGATTCATTTTTGCTTGATTTTCATCGTCTTTTAAAATCAAATTTCAGATTTTAAGTTTTTAATTGTTTCCTTTTACTGTTGTTACAAACAGCAACAAAGAATTGATGCCATTTTTCTTTTGTTTTTGGCTGAAATTATTGGAAAAGTGGGGTGGTCCAAGCCCCGTACTATACATCTACTATCATGGGCTCAGAATTCCTGAGGTGCTTCCAAATTGGCTGTGGTTGGATCGTGAAAGGAACTTTAAAAGAACAAAAATGCTTAAAATTATTACCTGCTACGAAATAAACTCGTAAGATTCACGGCCTTGTACCGCAGCATATATATATATTTTTGTTCCAGTATGTTCCCAATACGTGCAGCCATCGGCTGGTAGAGACTCGAGTATTTCATCTTCAGTGCCTGCTCCAGTAAAAAGCCTGCACGCTCTCCTGTCCTCTTTATTCTCCGCCGAGTTTACCGGCCGCGAGTATATTTCACGCCTGGAATTACGTACGCCGACGCTCCGCCTAATCCCCAAGTTCATCCAAGTTTTAATTGCATGGAAATTGTTTCGATTTATAAAGAAAGAGCCGTGTGAGGGGTCCGTGCTCAATTCTTCAGGCGAATTAGCGAGGTGGTTTCGGAGCAAAAGAAGCCCATGTCCCTCTCTTTATGATGATCAACTCAAACGGATGAACAGTAAACAAGATAAAAAAAAAAAGAAGGCACTGATAATCAATGAGCCTACTTTCCTTTACATGGGCGCAAATAAATTTTGGTAATGTTCTTGAAAGCCTACATGAGAGGTAGGTATTGGAATCTCGTTGTCAGCAATACTACGAGAGATAGAACCACGCACGTGTGACACAGTGCAGATACAATTAAAATATACGAGTGACCTAACCGGGATTCAAACTCAGAAAAACTAGTAAAAAGCTTGTAATCAACGGCATCACGCATTGTAGGATTCGGAGAATCAACACTTCGGATGTATTCAGTCAAATGATAGGGTTCACTAATCTGAAATTTACTCGGTCATCATTTTGAAAATAAGTGACTGAGCCACTTAAACACATTAATTTGCATGGCCTTCCGTAACGCTACTTGTGTAAAAAAATTCCATGGAAAATGGTTGATTGACTCCGAGATACGGTATAAGAACCATATTTTCTTCAATTTTAACACATTTTACAAAATTCCTTTAAAAAAGGCTCTGTACATAATATTTGTAACTGATAATGACAGCATAAAAAGTTTGATTGAAATTATTAAATTGTTAAATAGATATGCCAAAAATTCGAAAATATTTATATGACCGCTTTTTTTTTTTTTTGATAATTCCTTTCCCCATTTAAAGCATGCAACTATACTTGGCCTTCTGTAGGTGTACAAAATGTTATGGAAATTAATCCAATTACCCTGCAAATATGAAAAAAAAAATATTTAGTTGACTCGCCTCTCACTACTTAGCAAAAATCCGGCAAGGACGATCTCTGTTTACATATCGGTTTATTATAGATAAAATATACAAAGTGAAATTTAAATATCTTACATGACTTCGCAGGTATAGTACATTAAGTTAAATTTTTGTATATGCACCATTCCGAAAATAAGAGACTTACATTCTTAAAACATATAAATAATTATAGCCTACCAAAGTACAATTTATCCAATTTTGAAAGAAATCTGTTGATTATTTCCTAAGATACGGCGTAGAATTATATTATTATACATGGGGGTTATCTTACAAAAAAGCGTAGAAATTAGGAGTTGAAGAGACAATTTTGATGAATACATCTGATACGACAGCATACAAAGTTGAGTTGAAAGTTTTGCAGTTTCGTAGAAAAAAAGTTCGGAGTTAAAATGTTTATATGGCCGCCATTTTGAAAATAAGTGTAACTGACCCACTCAAAATTGTTCAGTTTACGTAGCCTGCCGTAGTGCTAATTGTTTGCCAAATTTGGTAGAAATCAGTTGTTTTTTCGAAGATCGATTAATTTCAATTTGTCAAGTGATAATATTTAACAAAATGGCAGACAAAAGAGATCTTGTGTGTACTTATTTGATTATTGTAATATATATAATTACAGGAAAACTGGACTAATATGTGGCACTATCTTACAAATAGGCAGAAAAAGTACGGTTTTTAGCTTACTTGATGCTTGTAATAGATTCTCTTAAAATACAAAATTTAGTGGAAATTTTTAAACAGTATGGTGGTTATAGCAAATAAACCTTAATATATTGATATGGCCACCATTTTGAAAATAAGTTCTAATAAAGTTTAATCACTCATATTTCTTATATACCAAAATTGCGAAATTTGGTTCAGTAGTTTGCGAGATATAGTGTAAAATATCTATTTTACATGCGCTGCTATCTTTCAAAGTGGCCCACAAAACAGTTTTTTGTTTATCTTATATGGTTATTGCAATACATAACATCAGCGTACAAAATTTGGTTGAAATTGGCCAAATGGTGTGGTAATTATAACAAATAAACCTAAGATATTTCTATGACCACCATTTTGAAAAAAGTGCACAATAAAGTTAATTTTCCCATATTTACTTGACCTATCATACTGTTACATTCTTGCCTAATTTGAAGAAGTTTGGTTCAGCACTTTTCAAGATAAAAAAGGAAAGCTTTATTTCTTCATGCATCTCTATCTTCCAAATAGCGTACAAGATTGGTTGTAGTTTGACATATATTTTGCTTGAAATAGATACTGTCAGCATACAAAATTGAATAAAATTGGTCAAACAGTATGGTAGTATTAATGTAAAATATTTGTATGGTCGCCATTTATAAAATACATGTCTAATTAAGTTTAATAACCAACATTTAACTGGCGAATCATAGTAATTACTATGTGCCAAATTTGGCGAAAATTGGTTGAGTAGTTTTCGAGATATAACGTGGAAGCTTAATTATTTTATATGGTGCTATATTCCAAAATGGTGGACCAACAACAACATCCACCTACGAATTGAATGCATTCAACTTGCACTGTGGTAACAATCGGTTGCATGTCGAGCTATGACATATCGCCCTAAATATTAAAATGGCCTTCATTTTGAAAGTATGTGTCTGGCGTGGTCGAAAACTAAAAAAAAAAATCAGGTGTGATTACTAAGTACTATAAGTGAACCGAATTTGGTGAAAGTCGGTTCACGTGTTGAAAAATTTTATAGGTTAGGATTTTGATTTGGGCCGGGGGGGGGGGATGACGAGGCACACACACACACACGCACAGTCACACATATACACAGACACACAGATAGGAAAGCGATCATAAGACTTTCTTTCCTTGGGAAAGTTGGCTAATAAATTTACTACTACTAGAGGAAGGCACTTTCAGATCTTGCTTTGCTCCGGAGAGACGTATAAGAGAGGGAGACAATGTTATTCAATTTTTATCCCTTTTACACTATTTTATATAAAACAAATATATAAATAATTTTATATTAGTTGTAATTAAGTTATATTTAAAAAAAATTTCTCGATGACAATCTTACTAATACCTGGAAGGCATACTAGGGACTGGACTACAAAATAAATAAAAGGACGTGTCTCCACTTACTACCAAACTCATTAATGCGCAGCCCGAATAGACGATCATATAAATACGAAAATAAAGGGAGTATTTACGAGTTATGACAAGATTTTTCGAAATTCGTGATAAGAAATGGAAACTCCTGTAGAATATTACGTTGGCCCAACGGCTGCCATATGGTTGCAAAAGTTGGACTGGAACACACACATGAAATCAACGTTGGCCCAATTAAAATGAAAACGAAAATTGCTCTCACGAAAAAGTTCACGGAATAGATCGGGAAAGATTGATTTGATAACAAATAATAGTGTAATAATCTACTGTTTCCTTTTGTTTTGAAATGGTGGATGCCAGAGAACATTAATAACCTCGTTAATTGAAACCACGGTTTTTATATTCTAAATCATTTATTCAGAACTTATTTTAACTCATAATATTTTTAATCCTTATCAAGGAGTTTAAAAGCAAAATGTATGTATTTCGAGCATGAAGTTATTTTACATTACGAAATTTACCTATAAATGTTTGTCTTTATATGTGTATGTTACTGTACAATTTACAATGATGTTATAGAAACTGGTTTAAAAGAGGGGAGTTCGTATGACCACTGAGTGTAAAGGTCGGAGTATGCTTTATAGTTTGGATGGATGTTCGATCGTAAAAAATGTTTCTATTATTTTGTTCAAGATTTTTTTAAAAAATCGTGTTTAATTGTAATTTTTTTTTTAAATTTCTTTAAGTAACGGAAGTTCTACTGCTCAGATTTAGTGAATTTCTTGTTACTGAAGAAGTAGGTGGATTACTTCTACAGATTCCTGAGTCAGCAGTTTCAACACTTACTGCGACTGAATATATGGAGGATAGTCTATATGTACTTGCATAAAAAGGAAAGAATTAAACGTTTGAGAACAACATATTATTGAATTTTAATCGTCGGTTAGAATTTATTTACAATGTCACGTAACACTGTAAACATATCCTTGTTTAGTGCTTGGCATTGTGTACGTAATAATGTAACTCACGTTGTCTACAGACCTCTTGGTGCTATCATCCCTCCTCTAACAACCTGCCGTATGTCTTCGGGCAACGAAGGACAACCCACCCTCCTCTTACATCAGTCTGAATTCATCTCTGGCAGGGAGAACAAGAAAAATATGCTACGGTTTTGTTTAGATGAGTGATAAACAAATGGAAAATGTATATGATCGATTGAGTAATATTGCGTGTTTTTTTTTTTTGCAAGAGGCCAGTGGTTTGATCGCTGCTGCATCAGGAAGTTAGGCATTATGTTTCCTGTGTTATGATAGAGATAGTAAATTATGGAACGGAAATTTAGGATATTTTCTTAATTGGATTCTTTACTTAACAAATTCACTTGGATACGGGGTGTATATGGATGTTTGTGTTTCATATTTGACAAAAAAATGTATGTGGAAATGTTTGCAAGGAGGGTAAATATGTTCAGTTCGTGTTTTGATAATGATTTTTTAATAAGCGTATAAGTATATGTTGTGGGATTAACATTTTGTCATATCCCTCTGCGAGATTGTATGTGGTTACCTACATTTTCTCTGCTAAGGGAACTTGGTATAATGCCTATAGGCTGTTCACGGTAAAGTGAGCACTTTTATGGTCCGTATAAATTTCTCCTTTAATCCGATTTCCCTCTTTCTGCAGCTTTTTGATATAAAACATTGCAATGTGACCAACAAACACAGTGTGTACCTTTCATCACCCTCTAAATTTAATGCATGAGACTGTAATAAGATATATTTATTAGGGGTTAACGCCTGTTGGACGGTCCTTTTAAAAGTGCTCACTTTACCGTGAAGAGCCTATAGTAAGTACTCAATACAGCATTCACGTGGAGTGAATTGGGAAACCATCGTGGGAAAAGAAAGAACTTCGAATGTTTTGGAGGGGATTCGAACCCACGTCATTCCAACTATATGTACAAATATAGTAATTGTCTTCACGTGATAAAGGAGTAAGATAGAACTGTTGTTTATTTATTGTACATAAAAATGGTCACGAGAAACTGTTTTTAAGAGTTTTTCATAATTACCAATCTTTTCATCTTACATGTTACATCATATACAAAAGAGTTTAATTTCCAAGGGGATGGTATTCATAATGTCAGATTGGCCTTGTATGTTACTTCACGAAATTATAAAAGTTTAAGTAGTTTAGGTACTTTCTTCATTCTGTGTGTGCGTGTGTGTGTGTGAGCATGTTTTTGTAGATATGTGTTTATATGTAATGATTGGTAAAAGCTATTTTTAGGTATTTTTTATAGGTAAAGCATATGGCCTCTACTTGTGTTTCCTATTTGAAACAATAGCAAATGAGGCAGTAGTTACTGCATCATATTCTGTTAAGGTAGAAGTAAATATGCACTCCTCAGAAGAAACTTTGCAGTCATCAATGAATTTACAAAAAAAAAAAAAATGTTTCTATGAGAAGGGGTATCTCGATTGGGGGGAACTTAGAAAAAGATTAAATGTTGGGGGGGGGGGGGAACCATTACTTTTTATAGTTCAATAAAATATGTGTAGGGTAGTTTTATTTGTAAAATTGTGTAAATGTTGACGCAAGTAAATGCAAGGCGAGTGGTGTTGGAGAAATAATAATCCCAGCAAGTCATTCATTTTTTGATTGTGCAGGCAAGATCGGAATTTGTACTGTTGAAAGTTTCAAAAAAACTTTCTAATAACAAGGTCATGCTGTGGAATGTGGTTTGCACAATAGGCAGACCACCACAGTTGGGTTTCTAATGCTCTCCTTTGCATGTCGGCAAGCCATCCTCATGTCTACCATTCGAGAGATCATATCTAAACTGAGGTTTATAATACTATCCTCTCGGTAAGGTTGCTAGAGACACATGCTGTCTCTTGCCCTGGATGTTATTTACGCGATATTAAATTAAAATTGACATGCATTTTGTAAAATGGCATATGCATATTCACCCTCGCCAGAATTTGAAGCACTGAATGTTATATTGTAATTCTAAGTACTATCGATAGCGCTAAAATAGGAATATTTAGGTGAATATCTTTTAAATTTGTCTGAGTTCGAAGCATGAACTGATCCAGTATAAAAACTTAGTCTCGTTGGGAGATGAAGCAAGGTTTAAAATTGTAGTTATACTAAATGGAAATTTCTGTTTGATTTGTAAATGTATTGGAAAATTGATTATATTAAATATTATTTATTTTTTAACATAAAACAATAATGTCAATTTTGTTTTCTAAGCATATCTGCAGAGAAGTGGGGTTTTAGTCAGTGTAAGGGATTTAATTATTTTATAAATAATGTTATCAGGAAACAAGTTAAAAAAATATTCTTTATATCACTATACTTTAATTAAATACATGTGTAATGCAGTTTGTGATATCGTAAATTCAAAGACGAGTGTTGGTGTAGCGTTCCCCATCCAAAGCACTCACTTGTGTCTGTCATTGTTCTCCCTTCCAGAGATTAATTCAGACTGACAAAGGAACAGGTTTGGCTAGTCATTTGTTGCCCGGTGACCTAAAGTATGTTGTTCGAGGAGTGATGATTATGACACAAGAGTTGTAGACAGAGTGCGTTAGGTAATGGAAAGGCATATAACTGTCTGTTCTGTAGTGCGTTTGATAATTACAACATGGTATGCATATACATTAACCATAAATAGCCAAACTATTGTTTGTTGGAAGTGAGGAGTCCTTTGGGTAGGATGTGTACTTAACCCCAGTGCTTGTTCTTTGTGTACATACTAATTACGCACATATATTCACCACGAAAACAAACTCTAACTATCCCTGATGGAAATATGAAGCAATTAGTTTTGCTCAATATTACAGTTGTCTTCAAACCTTGTCAGTAGTGTTTCATCGTTCGATAGGTAGTTATTTTCAACTCATTATGCCAATACTCGTTACATGCAGTTATTTTACTATGTGTAAACACTCTTGTTAGTTATTAATTACTATAACTGCTAATACTGGCAGTGGTTTGTTGAAAACGTGTTTCTTCAGAAGATCTCATGTCGAGAAGGAGCCTGCACCAAAGGAGATCGGTGAGATTGATCCAAACAGCATAATCTGTTGGAAGACTTTTCCAGTTCATGAGGGCAAGGCAGACAACACTGCTGTAGTTAGTGTTTTTGGTAATGCATCTATGTGTTCACATATGAATATGAAGATGGAACTTGGTGATCAGATATGGTTGTATCGGATATTAGATGGTACTACTGGCGACATGCATATTCTTGGTCATGTGGAATTGTATTTCAATCCGTGATTATGTGTAATGTATTTTTTATTTTGTAAATAAATGTTTTGTAGGTACGAAATATACTGCTGCACTTTTTCTTATTTTTTATAATCCTTTCCTTTTTATTAAAGATGGGGTTGTATTGAGGGGGGAATATGTGAACATACATTTTATACTATCAATATATGGAGTGATATAAATACACGTCAAGGACATCACACTTAATACTCAAAAAGTTCACACTTCAAAAATACTATTATTAAAATTAATAGCGAAACTTCCTTAGGGAAATGTCCAACATGATATACAGAAATTACATTAGATTGACAAAAGACATGCAAGAAGAGTTAAATTCATTTCCCCCTCTTTTCCACTCGATGTGATCCCTTTGTTAAGTTGGTGGATCAAATGTTTATGTTGGCCAACATGTTTGCACTTGTGTGCATGTTGCATGTAACAGGATGATATTATCCATTTGCAATAGTGCATTGCGCTTGGTTGTAATTGGAAATTGTTTATCGCCCGGAAGTTGTTTATCGCCGGAAGTGGTGGCTTGGTGGGGACCGGGAGTACATCCGGCGATAAGGTCCCAGCACATATTAGAGATATGGAGCGCTGCGCGGAGTGTCACCATTTCCCGATGTAAGTGTATACATCTAACCTAGCCTGACATCCTCGAAAAAAAATTTTTCAATTTCTCTCGAAATGTTGTTTAGGTTTTTTTATCCATCAAAAGGTTAGCCTATGCAGATACCACTTAATCACGGCATTCTACAGAAGCATGCGACAACTTTTCAGCAATTTATAACACACCTTTGATAGAATAAGTATAAAAAAGAATGTATTGGACACATGCGGACATGTTAGGCCCTGTAGCGACTTGTTCGGTGTGTCTGCAATATGTGCTTTAGGGTGTTCCATTATATCAGGTTGGGTAAAATCTAGCGATATATGTCATCACAGGTCCATCTCGAGTGGGCGGTCCTAGCGAGAGGATGTGTAGTTAGGGTTTGTACATTGTAAATGTTCATTGCGCGATTAAATATTCATTGCACGATTACATATGAAGACTATTTGTACATTTACAAAGTTATTATGCACGTGCATACTTAACCATTGCATGATTAAATATTTCATTGCATACTTAAATAATCTAATTATTCGTTATTTATTACACATATTCACCTTAGATAGTTGTCGAACTCTCGCCCCCTCTTCCAATAACTCCAACATCGTCATTTGTGACGCGACAGTCGAAGGGAAAACATCTCACTCTCTCTCCAGCAGACGAACAGTCCACATGGGTACTCGGTAAGTAATTACACGTAATTACCCTCGATGACGGCACGAACCAGGAACTATATCCTCCCCTCACCCCTTCCCATTCCAGTGTAGTTGTAATGCGATTAAAATAATTTTTGATTTTTTTTTAGGGGGAGTCGATCCGAGGTCCGAAACCTTAACCTTGGACCCCCTCTTGCCCATACTAATCATTAAATTATTAAAAACGATTTTTTGCACTGATGGGGACTCGAAACTAGGTCTCATAATTATCCGTGACTGGTTGGCACCTGCTGCACTCAAAGGCAAACTATCGTTAATGTTATATCATTGTACACATCCGAACTATTACAGAACGTTTTCAAACGATGTATAACTTTGGTTCCGCCTGGATGGATGAGTATGTGGGGTTAGAAATACGATGGTTTAAGTTGCACCGGCGGAATCAATAAACCGCAAGGTGAGTAAAAATCCTCCCCCAGCATGTCACTATCATCTTACATCACGACGCAAATTATATCATAACAGCTTCCTATGCCGCATCTAAGCACACAATTTCATGGCACTAAACACTACACTCGAACTCGGACACAGCAATTCTTTATTTTCAGTCATTACAGGAAGAGTCTTGTGAGTGTTTACGATATTTCGAGTGTGATATAATCGGGCACCAAAAATTTTAAAAGCAATATTCCCGGTCAAGTTTTATTATGAATTTTGGTTTACTTAGTATTTTTAGAAGCCGAAATTACTAAAATGTTGTTAAAAGTTTCATCTGTTGTGCTTATACCAGCAGTGAAAAAAGAAATGTCATAAAATATCGTGTAATAACTACACAGTATTTATATTTTAACCCCATATATATTTCGGACACATTGCATTCAGAAAATGTGATATAGGTAATAATCTCGTGTAAGTTGGTCTAATTTACTTAAAGAAGTAACCCACAAAAATTACCAAAATTAGATCAAATCGTTTCACAGAGACTTTCTTCTTATGGTTATTAACTTAGATAAAGTATTCGTTTCAAGTGTTTTACAACCACTTAAATGTAATTCCTCATTTGTACGAGTCTATTATTTCATAGCGCGTAGTTGCTGGTTTAAAGTTTTTCACAACATATCTGTATTTACGTTCGTGTGAACTGAAATATATTTGCTCGTTTTATTTATTTCCGCTTGCACCGATTCGTAATCTGTCCGTCGAACAAATTCGTACCACGGACAAATATCCCCGCGCTCACGAACATTTACCATCGAATCGTATTTCGCGGGAAGTGCCCTCGCACCATTCATTTCCTGGTGTCTGTTATCAACTGAGCACACCGTTGGAAAACTAATTTTAAAACTCTGGGCCGGACATAAGTTGCTAATTACCCCCCGCCACCCTTTTTTTCTACAAATCAACCCATACACGTGGCCATCCCACTAAACGCAGCCCGCTCGCTGCTCTTGCTGCAACAAAATGCGTGACAAGCAACACCGCTGGCGATATAAAAATAACACAGCGCTGGTGAAGTTTGATGCATACGTCACGAGGCGGTATCTGTAGGCATAAACTGTTTATATGCTGTTCGCGGTTAAAATGAGCATTTTTCTTAAATACCTGCTTAAGTTCTAGTTGTACGTACATTGTGTATTATTCCGTCTTATGCAAAATTAACATTGTCATGGGCTTCTTCACTTTATTCATGCGTTGGTCGAGTGCAACTGTGAAATTATTACAAAAGACTATGTTTTGAAAATCTGCTCATTGTTGAACATCGATGCATAAAAAATAAAAAAGAAAGTGAAAGAAATAATGTAAGTTATCACAAATGGTTACCTGACACTTATTATTGGACGTTAAGATATGGAACTACTTCCCATCCATCTTTACCAACATTACTGGGCGCATGCTTCTCAGTGCGCCCGTTAAAGTATATGCAGGAAGGGAAGGTTACTTTTTCTAATGTTGATTTCAAAAGTGCTCACTTTATCATGAACAGTCTTTAAAGTTAAATGAGTACTTTTTAAATGAAACTTTAAAAAATTTCACTGCCCCATAACTGCGTATATTTTAACAGGTACACTGAATGGCGTGGGTCCAGTAAAATTGGCAACTACGGACGTAAAGTAATTCTATATATTTATGTTTAATTAATGGTGTTTGGTAAACATACGTGAGTGCTGAAATTATTTATTTTGATGTTTTTTAAATACATTTAAACGTAAGAATTAGCGACATTGGAAAATATAAACTAGTGCAATAGCTTCGGAGTTTCTTTTGACCGTTGCATAAAAAAGAGATAATGCCCATAGTAATGTTATTTTTACATACCTATGCCTTAAACATACATACTGTGCATTTAGCATATAAAGACTATTCACGATAAAGTGAGCACTTTTGAAATCAACATTAGAAAAGAAGTCACTGCTCCTACCTGCATATAGTATAACGGGCACCCTAAGTGACATGCACCCAGTAAAGTTGGTAAAGATGGATGTGAACTAGTTCCTTATCTTAACGTCGAATAAAAAGTGTTATATGACCATTTGTGATAACTTACATTCTTTCTTTCCATTTCAATTTTTTTCTAATGCACGGAATTGTAAAAAATGAACATATTTGTTAGATGTTTACTTTCCTAATAATTTCACAGTTTCTCTTGATCGGCTCATGAATAACGTGATGAAGGCCATGAGAATGTTAATATTATATAAGAGGAACGAATAAACAACGTGCATACAAGGAGATTTTAAGCAGGGCTTTCAAAAATGTTCATTTTACCGTGAATAGCCTCTATTAAGCAGGGCTTTTAAGAGCGCCAACGGATTCGGTGGCGTAGTATACCAACTCTTACTGTTATTGCTGAGCTGTTGTGACTAGGACATAGATCTATAGACACGCCTGGCATCACTATGTGCCAGCATTGAACAGGCTTCGCTCTATGGCAGCAGACAACACGTTACTCACTGCTGGCTTGAGTATATTACAGAGGACTGTGTAGTCTAGCAGGCTGATAAATTATCACTACCCGAAATACGCGTAGCTCTGTCACTCTACCTACGGGCAGGGATCTTAAATTTTCGCAAAGAGTTCAATGCAAGCTAGAATTCGGTATCCATCATACACACCGGCGGCTGACCTTCTGTTACTGGCCATCTGTCTTTCTGAGTACACGTTTGTCGTTTATTTGACAGGATAATCACAAATAGGTCACACCCGTGCTGAAATAACGTGAGTGAGTGAAGGGATTTGGGCGGCTCTTAACAGCGAGGCCTTGAGAGCCGATGAGGGTGATTGAAGGAAATATGGAGCTGCGCAGGAATGAAGGGGCGGGGGAAACGTGAGATCCCCGAGAAAACCCGCTGACCAACGGGATCGTCCGGCACGATTCCGGAGATCCGGCCGGGGATTGAACCCGATTCGCCTTGGTGGAAGGCGAGCGTGCTAATCGCTCAGTCACCGCGGCACCATGAAATAATGTGATTCACGGGACGGCACCGAAGACGCGGTAACTGCTGAAACAATTCAATAGTGACAGTAAATCTGAGCAAATGTGTTTTGAAAATTTTCACGAAAATCGGGCGTCCCGAGTATATCGCGAGCTGATTTTAGAACAAGCTAAAATTTAATGTCTTATACAAATTCCACAAACTGCGATTCGTTTAGTCGGTGCTGTCAAAGCGTTAAACATTTCTACACACACACTACAGCTAATTAATTAACACCGGCCTTCTCTGAATAACTACAGCGCAGTCATTATTGTACGATAAAATTTTTACGTGCTTGGTGTCAATCTTGCTAGAGACAAATGTTCGGAATGTTCCTGCATATACTTCGAGATTGGTCGGTCGCCTACCTGCAGATATTTTAATGTTTCTGTCTCAGGAGGAAGTGAATGATAAGGACGACAGTGCTTTACGCGAAATAACTGCGCTAAAGCCGCTAGTGCAAGGCTCTGAGATGGTGTGCAGTGTTATCAAGCTGCGTGGTCTATGATACTTCAAGCGGTGACGGGAAGTCTGTAGCTTAGATCAATACAGGCCCTTATGGTAGATTTCATCGTGTGCATGTAATAGCCTGTGTTTCATGCAGTGGCGTGTAGTACGTATTTTTTTTTTACAGGGTAAACAATATCTACTAACGAACGCAACTTCCAGCTTTGCTTACCCTCCAAATGTAGTTACCGTTTTATAATACCTTACATTAGTTGTAAAAGCAGAGACGAAATGAATGTAATAATAATTGAACTGAATATTATTTAGACAGCATATTACAAATTATAAGATGACTTCCGTTTTCCCCGAGCACTTTCTTCCACTTTCCAAGGGAAAAGGTAGGACTGGAGGACGCAAACAGAACGACTGCTTACCCTGGCGAAGGAATGCGGTTGTGTGTCGTTGCTTGAGAGTTCGATTCATCGCTAGTTGCTCCCGTTTGTGGAAATACATACTAGATGGCAGCACTATGCGTGTACAGTACGATAGTTACAAAAACTCTGTTTCTCGTATAGGAAACGGCGAAACTCACAATTAATTTAGTGTTTAAAGTTAAAGTGAAAGCTATAAAGGTTCAATTATTTCCAATATGTATTGGGTACGTATTGCTTACCTTGTGTCTACGGAATAAACGCTACTGGTTTCGTGTTACAGCGGTTCGAAAAAAAAAAAAAAGCTTATAAATGATGTACGAGGGCGCAAAACTGATATTTTTAACATGCGTGAATTAACTAAAGTACTTTTCCGTGCTCGTCTGAGGAAAGTTTTATTTTCATACGTAAACACATTGCAGACATCTCTAATAGTTTCGTACTACAGCACTATTTGTGTGCAGGGCATTTCCATGCCTAGTAAATAGAGACATTACAAATGCCTATATTTCACAGCACTCTGCTTACACGAACTGAGACTTCTGTTCCTTGGCTGCTGCCAGGTTTAGGACATATTCTACTGTTTGACTCGACAACACGGAGAAAAAGCCACCCTAGGATAAACGTTTACCATTCGCTCAGATTTCTGTTGGGAATATGTGGTGGGCGTACTTACAATTTTACGCGACGAATAAACGCGACTTATTGACACCTAGACTGTCTCTGAGATATAACACCAAGCGATAATATTTCTGTTAATAAAGTTCTTAAAAAAAAGTTGTAAATTTAACCACTGAATTCTAACAACCGTGATCAAGCATTGGTATTATAGCAATTTAATTTGATATGCAAAGACTACACTAGTTATCATGATTTCCACGTTCGTATCGACAGTTATACAAATTTATTCACGAACTCAGTTAGACAGAATTTCATATCTTTAATGGGACTGGCGGTGAAATAAAGTTGTGAGGATGAATTTGCTGTTATATCTTGACTGGTAGTCTCGACTAAAGGCTGTTCACGACGAAGTGAGTACTTCTGAAATCAACCTTAGGAAAAAAGTCACTGTCCCTGCCTGCATATATTTTAATAGGCGCACTGAGTAACATGCGTCCAATAAAGTTGGTAACGATTAGTCGAAAGTAGTTCCATATCTTTAACGTCCAATAAAAGTATTAAGTAACCATTTGTGATACAATAAATTATATCGTTACTTTCTGAATTTTATGCACCGAAGTGTAAAAAATGAGCTTATATGTTAATATTTACTTTTCTAATAATTTAACTGTTTCACTTGACAGACACATGAATAAAAGGACGAAGGCCGGTGGCGATGTTAATTTTACATAAGGTAGGATAATACATAACGTGCATACAAGTAGATAATAAGCAGGGCTTTTAAAAGTGTTCATTTTACCATGAACAGCCTATAGCAGTGTGTTGATAAGATGAAGGAGCTTTTGTTCTAAGTAAATAAAGATAACTAGGAGGCAATGAAGATAACTAGGAGGCAATGAAGATAACTAGGAGGCAATAAAGATAACTAGGAGGCAATAAAGATAACTAGGAGGCAATGAAGATAACTAGGAGGCAATGAAGATAACTAGGAGGCAATGAAGAAGTTGTGTCTGATTTACGCTTCAATTACCAGACACTTGGCGGGCTAAGCCGTACGCCGTGTTTAAATTTCTTGGACCAACTTTGATCACGGGCTGGGTAGAGGCCACGTGGTATCGCGGTAGAGTATCTGGCCATGTGCGGTATAGGCTGTTCACGGTAAAGCGAGCACAATTTTAGGCGGTTATAAAATTTTCCTTTCACCCAATTACCATCTTCCGGCTGCTTTTTTAAATATAAACATTGCAGTGTGTCCAATAAACACAGTGTATACATTTCGCCATCATAAAAATGTAATGCCTGAGGCTGCAATGAGATATACACAATCTACCATAAAGTAATTGTAATTGAGCATCCGTGAAGATAGGTAATTCAGTACGTCAGTTGACTTGTGTTTCACGACCTTCGGCGTAGGACCGCTGGTGTTTGTCCGTGGTAGCATGAACACAGAGGTCTATTGTAACATCCTGGATAATGAAATGCTCCCAACATTATGGCGTTTTTACGGAATGGACACGTGTTACTTCCAGGATGACAATACCTGATGCCATGTTTCAAGGGCTACTATGCAGTGGTACGCCGACAACAATGTTCGCCGATTGGACTGGCCAGCCCATAGCACCGACCTCAACCCTATAGAACATTTTTGGGACGAATTGGATCGCCGGGTGAGGGCTCGTCAGGCGCGGCCAAAATCCATTGCTCAACTCATTGAATGGTTGTAAGTGGAATGGCGACGAATCCCAGTGGATGTCCTGCGAACACTCGTAGAGAGCATGCCAGGCAGAGTGACTGCTGTTATAGCAGCAAGAGGAGACCCTAAGAGATTCTAACGTGGTTACAACTACCTAGCAAACATTGTGGATTGGTGCCCAATTACGTTTTGGTGGATAGTGTTTTTATTGGCGGTTAATGCCTGTTGGGACGGCCTTTAGAAGTGTTCATTTGATCGTGAACAGCCTATATCTGCCTGGAGGTCGCCTCAACGGTCGAGTGAAAGCCGTGAATGTACATGTTGGGTGGCGAGATGATGGCGCGAAGGCAGCCTGATTGTCGAGGCCCCGGGGGTCAGAGGTCGCCACACCGCAGACCGCACAGCCCTACCAGCGAGCAACCGCTCCACACTCCTCTGGCGCCGCCCCTCATCTATCATAGCGCCACCCCCGCCACCAGAGGTGCGTGCATGTGTGTGGGGCGGCGTACCCCGACAACGACGCTGTACCTCGTATGGAGACCCGCCATCATTAGTCCGCCCGCGCCGCGCCATCAAAGAAGGGCTGTTCCCCTTACACCGCCCGCCATCCATCATATCCGGGTCGAAGAACACGCGAGAATACAGACGCACAAAGTAGGAAACTGTACAGAAGCGTGGCGGTCCCTTTCATGTAATAGAACGCCGTCGCTCATTTGACGCGCGAAGAATTAGAAACGAGTGTGTGTGTGTGTGTGTGTGTGTGTGTGTGTGTGTGAGTGAGAGAGAGAGAGAGAGAGAGAGAGAGAGAGAGAGAGAGAGAGAGAGAGAGAGAGAGAGAGAGAGAGGAGAGAGAGAGAGAGAGAGAGTTAAGGAGTTTTTGATTGGAGATTAAGGGTACTACATACTCAAACATTTTCCGTGAAATCGTTGTTTGCTCGTAAACGCGTGTCTCGGTAAATAAATGTTCTGGATATACGAAGTTTCGCCAGAAAGAATGAAAAACTGTTGTTAATGTTGCTATCTTTTTACTTTTATCATATTAAGTTTAAAGGAGAAAAAAAAATTGTGAAAGTGGTAAAATATTTTATTTTTAAAACTTGCCTATGAAGTTTCTTTAAGCGTTAAGAGATATAAGTACGACTATACGCAGGTAGTTTGATCTGTGTACTTTCATCGCGTGTAATAAAACCCCACTGTTACAGATCTAGTTTACACAGTAAAGCGGTAGGACGGAAACACTGCACGCAGTGCGCGTAGGAGCGATGAGGCGCTAGGCGTGCGTGTTAGTGTCGCCCGTATCGCTCCCTCGCTTCTTGACCTCGAACGCGCTGAAAGCGAGCTTTCAAGCGCTGCTAAGGGTGAAAAGAATTGACGATGAAGCAGCGATCGAATTCACAGAGCGGGGGGAATGTGAGTGCCACGCGAAAATCCATCGGCCGCTGCGTTTCCCAACACGCGAGAATTCGGGTGACCTAATCGGGAATCGAACCCGATTCGCCTTGGCGGTAGGCGAGTGGTCTTAGTAGTACACTTCCATAGTACACATGTGGGAACATGCCTTGTTTCCGACAAGCTACTGCGCGTATATGACGCTTATATTAGACACTTTCTGCTAGCCTACAAAGTTAATTTATAGATGCTTACACGCTTTTGCAGATTTAGCACAATAAACTAAAACGTTTTCATAACCGCCATATTCAATGATAATTCCTGTACAACTGTAAAATTATATATTTAAGTGGCCAACTATATTACTATTCCTCTCCCAAATTTGGTAAGAATTGATTGGATGATACGCGAGATATAAAAATAATTTCTTGTGACTATCTTACAAAATGGCTGACATAAATTTTTATCTGTGTACGCATATGATTGCTGTAATGCATACTCAAAGGAAATAGAGTTAAATTAAAATTTGTTACATGGCTCTGTAAGACTTTGCTAAAATTATCCTATGGTTGACTTTTGAAGATTCATATCACCACTGTTAGCCCCACAACTGCTGGCGAGTGAATTTACTTGGAGAATGATGCGGCCGGCGAGGGGAGATGTAGCTGTGTGCGGAGCCTGATTCCGTACTAAAATCATTCGTATCTGTATCATCACGTGCTCGTTTGCCCCGATACGCGACGAATATACTTGTGACAGTTTGCACACGGACAGGTCGTCGCTAATATCATCTGGACAATACCAGCAGACCTTGAGAAGGCACCTACACTGTGAAACGAGTGTAAAAATTCATGTACAACATTTTCGTAACCCTACATCTTCTGTGTGTAGTTTGTAAAAACAAGTACAGTACGTGTAAATTTACAGCAATGTATAACTTTATTCATAACACAGTACAATGATATTATAAAAATCACAGACCTATGGGTATATTAACAATGAGGGGTGTGTAAATTTACAAATTTGAAAGAACGTGTAAAAATCCACGAAAATGAAGAATTAAAACCAAAATCTGTGTATTTTTACAACTACGTCAATGTTGTATTGAAACATGTACATCGGTGTAAAAGTATATATTATTCTATTTCATGCAAACGGTAGTACAATCTTACTGTAAAAAACACAAATGTACTGGCATATTGACATTTAGAAGGGCGTGACATTACACATTGCAAAAGTATGTGTAATGTTACACTAATGCAAGGCACTAAAACCTTACACTCTAAATCGGAATCAGTTATTTTTTTACTGATTGTCAGATCAAACTGCTCCATCCGTAATCTGTAGAAAAAAAATATCACAAATTCATCAGATAAAATAAATCTGCTAATTAAAGCAGTAGAAAACTAATTATTTATAGTTGTTATTAATAAATAAGCACATAGCATTCCAGTGTGATGTAAGTTAGGTACGATCAATGTGGTCGTAGAACACAAATATTGTCTGCACAAAAACATTTTTGGACGTGGTTGGGCTCGAACCTCCGCCCATAAAGCAAAACATGCTGAAGCTTTCGTGATCAGCCATATCCACTGCCCTACTTTACCACAGCCAAACGTGTGCTCGTATTATGGGTACTGAACCACAAAATGTAATGTCAAATATTGCTGTAAGTTTCGTGATGTGAAAGTATTTCTTGTTGTCGAAATATATATTTTTTCTGCGCAAGTATGTACATGTCTTTTCAAAGTTCCACTGTCTAATTAGCACAGTTATTGCTAGTCAATCTGTCTACTCAAAATAACAGTTTCGTTCTGTAAAATATCGTTGCATTGTAAAATGGCAGATATATATAAAACACCAACAACACCGTTAAAACCACTATATTTCTCTTTCAAAGCACACAATCTGAACAAAACTTAACTAAGAATGACTTTCGAGCCTTACAAAGACTTGTACCTACGTACGCATATTATGTGTATATTTCGACCACATGAAGTACTTTCACATTACGAAACTTACAGCCGTTCGCTATTGTAAGTTTATGTTACTGCGCAAATGTATCAGAGTTGATAGAACCTCAGCCCAAAAGAAACAAGAGAATGTGTTGCGTTTAGGGGTGGCGGTTCGATACCATCCCCTTCCAAAATTTCCTCGTAAATGTAATAATTTTGTTTTGCGACAAAATACTTGTATACCGAATTTATTTCAAACCGTAATGCACGGTTTTCAATCCTTATGCTTTTTATTAATCGGCTATAAATAACTGATTTTCTACTGTTTCTATTAGTGGATTTAATTTAACTGAATATATTAGTAGTTTTATTTTCTACTGATTCCGGATGGAGCAGTTTCAACTGACAGTCAGTAAAAAATAACTGATTCCGATTTAAAGTGTAAATTTGTGTATTTTTACAACCACGCCAATGTTGTATTCAAACACGTTCATCAGTGTAAAAGTACATGTTTTCCTGATTTCACTCAATAGGTGATACAATGTTACTGTAAAAAACACAAATGTTCTGGTATGTTGATATTAAAAGGGCTTAAAATTACAAATACGTAAGTATTTGTAAAAGTACACTTATTCATGGCATTAAAATCCCCCAAGTCTGTGTTTTTTACAACCATGCCAATGTTGTATAAACTCGTACATTGGTGTAAAAGTGCCTATATGTTTTCCTATTTTACACTAAATGTAGTACAGACTTACAGTAAAAAAATAACACTTATGCATTGGCATATTGACATTAACAAGGGTGTAAAATTACAAATTCGAAAGTATATGAGCGTATATTTTAACATGAAAGTTTACGGTAAAATTATATTTTTATGCATAATTTCCTAAAACGAGTACAGTTATTGTAATTTTACTCTAAAGTTCCTGCGGATTTAAATATGACTACAAGTATTGGCTTAAAACATGCTATCTAGCGTGAGGGAGTAGAACTACTCCGAACTCCTTTTGTGTGTTCAAAAGGAAATCTCAACTCCCACTGATGGAATATGCTGGCACATAAGTACCAATTCTATAATTGAAGTCAATCGTTATCCACAAATTTGAGATTAATTTCTATAATGCTGTTAATATACAGACATTTTGTAATTACGATTGCAGTGAATCTGCGATTTTACTTTTTTGGTATTGAGAAAATACATATACACAGTGATGAAATTACAATTACGATGATTATGTAAATTTACAGTACGTGGCAGGAAATCTGTAACTTACATAGTCAAATTACATGCATGGATTGCATGTTATTTAACATCATTATAAGACAAAATTACAAACTGGTATTGTAACATTACACCTACGGTGTACATGGAATTAGGTATGATGAACATTAAATCGTATCAGACTAGTGTTGTAAAATTACCATAACAATGATTGTGTTATTTTACAATGTGTGGCAGAAAATTGGTAGCAAACATAGTAAAATAACATGTAAAGAGTACATGTGATTTATTGTGATGATTAGTAAAAGAAACTGCTAGGTATGATAAAATTACACTAACAAAGTTAGTGTAAATTTATATTATGTGGCTTGATATTGGTAACAAAAAAAGTAACATGACACATACAGTGTACTTGCGATTGAACATAATGATTAGTAAAAATAATAACAAGTATAGTAAAATTACACTGGCATTGTATTTGTAAATATACATGAGACACACAGTAAAAGTACACCTACAGAATGCACATGAAAAAATACACGAACATTTTTGGAGATTGTGCTGCCACGTACATTTGTGTAAAATTACACAAAATGTTTTTACAGTTTAGGGAGGCAAGCTACCAGCGCTTGTGGAGCTTACAGTAACGTTATGCCAAATGTGGTAGGAATCGCTTGATTGCTTCCCATGGTATGACAAAAAATGCTTAGGTGTGGTGCTATCTTGCAAAACGGATACAGAAATTATTATGTGTAAGCATCTATGATACTTGTAATATATATTTTCAGTAAAATAAGAGTAATCGAAATTGGCCTAACTCTATGGTATATATAGGAAATAACATTAAAATATTTGATCATACCATTTTTAAAATAAGTGAGTTATCCATTTACATCGCAGATGTTTTTAAAACCTACAATTGTGGTCCTTATGTGGCAAATTTGGCGAGAATCGTTTGAGTAGTTTTCGAGACACAATATAAAAGCTTTAATTTTCATTTAGTGCAAATTTCGAAAATTGGGTATCATCAAATATTCTGTGGTTACGTTGTGCGCTGTAAATATACCAAAATATTGATTAAGTCGTTCAACTGGTTCCTGAGTTATGATACAGTACAAAAAATTTTAAAGTGGCAGTCATTTTGAAAATAAATACCCAGCTTGGTCAGATATCCTTAATTATTATATTTTATCCAAGTTGCCTAAATGCGTTAATTTTTTTTTTAGGACTATTCATATACACAGCTACACACTGAGATGCACGTATAGGCACACATGCACACAAAAACACCTTGGCACTCTGACAGGAAAGTGATCTCATAAGCTTTGCTTTAATTCAAAATGTAGGCTAAACATTCGTGCATCTCAGCGTTCGTGTGGGTAGTCCCAAAACTTTCGGTTTCCCTGACTCTATGGCAGCTAAAGTTTCTTCCTAGGTGCATATACAGGGCGAGTCCTAAAAGAGGCCCTGTGGGCCATGTGTGTAACGGAGAGAGGGAATGAGGAAATACAGACCAGTGTGACAACCAGATACCTAGAGTAGGTGCTCGAAGTGGCCGCTATTGACCTCGAGGCAGGTGTGCAGACAACACCAAAAGTTGTGAAAGGCACGGGCGAGGACACGCTACGGGATGGCATCGATATTTCCCCCGGAGCCTCTTTTAAAGGACTCACCGGTATATGGCATGTTGTTTTCAGTCACAATTCAGATACGGCTTGCAACGAAGTACAATTCTTCAACGCATGAAAATGAATCCAGTATTTCACCAACGTTTTGAGAAATGTAAATAACGGACGAAAGGTATGGATGGTAGGTAACAGCAGAAATTGGGATTTATAGACAGGGGTACAATCTGTTTCTCTTCACGCCCGTGACAACAATCTGTCGCCACTGTTCCAGAAGTATCTCCGATCCAAGGAAGATACACATGACCAATCACAGGGCTTCTGAAACCCGGGTGTCAGAGAATGTTTGTTGAAGGGGGGCCTGGTGTGTGTATCGCCCAAGAGAGCGGAAACAAAAGCTCCAATGGATGAAAAGGAACTGCTCATTTCTCCCTGAAGTTCCGGCGACTGGCTTAACCTTTCAGACGAACCCTAGATCCGCAGCCGGGCTCCATACGTCTTCCTCTCCCCCGGGGGGGATCTAGGCACTGTGAGAGAGGGGTGGAGGACGATCAATCGCCCAGGGCCCGGCCTTCTTTAATGGGGCGCGCCTGTGCGAGCCGGTGATAACGCCCGGCGAGGTTATGTATTTCTCACGGTCCGCTGGCCTCTTTGTCCACCAACACTGTTTTCGCGCTCCGCCGAGCAGCGCCCCTGGCGACCGGCGGCACGAACTACGGCCGAGCGCTCCACCGTCGCCTTCTCTCCAGAACAAGGCAGTTATCTGACTCCGCGGGGAACAAGAACTGATGGAGGATAACATCCACGGAGTTATGGATAGTCACGTGGCAAGGCAGACGATACAACTTGCCTCGGGAGTGGTAACAAAGTCGCTAAGTGGGAGGCGAGCACACGGAGAGGGCGTAAAACAAGAAGGTGACACGCGATATAAGGTTTTTTTTTTTTTGTTCAGGGCATTCAAAAATATTTCAGAACCAAATTCAAACTGCGTTCGAATACAGACACGAAATTTAAGAATAAAAATAGTGTTACTTATTTGCAGTACCATATTGTAAATATTTCCAGGGTATATCGATGACTGCTGACTACACTTCACGTAAAACCGGAGGTTCTGGACCCCATAAGCCATCTATAAATTTAATTTCAGTTTTTGTTAAAATATTGAATGTAAAAATATTGATAATACTTTACTTTAGGCACACATAATCTCTTCCAACATGCATGCCACTCACATAGCCACACCTACCTTCTGCAGGTAGTGGTCGGGAATGGTAGGTATGTAGAGCGTACCTACCTTCTGCGGGTAGTAGTGGGGAATGGTAGGTAGGTAGAGCGTACCTATCTTCTGCGGGTAGTGGTCGGGAATGGTAGGTAGGTAGAGCGTACCTACCTTCTGCGGGTAGTAGTGGGGAATGGTAGGTAGGTAGAGCGTACCTACCTTCTGCGGGTAGTGGTCGGGAATGGTAGGTAGGTAGAGCGTACCTACCTTCTGCGGGCAGTGGTCGGGAATGGTAGGTAGGTAGAGCGTACCTACCTTCTGCGGGTAGTGGTCGGGAATGGTAGGTAGGTAGAGCGTACCTACCTTCTGCGGGTAGTGGTCGGGATTGGTAGGTAGGTAGAGCGTTCCGTCTGATCGACAGTGAGTTCACTGTAGAGGGAGCAAGATGCTCAGATAAGTAGAAATAGCAAGGAACCATCACAGCATTCACCCGGAGTGTTTTCAGGGAACCGTAGAAAACTGAAATCGTGATGGTCGAACGTAACAATCGAATGTAGATGCACCCGAATGCGGGTCCGCATTTACCTACCACTGCAACACGTCTTTCGCAGTGCGATAAAGTTTATATTCGGAGGGACGTACTTGGCATCATTTAAAATTAGTGTCTATTTCAGCCATAAATTTCAAGAAAACTATAAATAATTTCGAGATCGTATTTGTTCTGTACAATATAAAATAAAAAAATCGTTGTAACTGTGGCGTAGGAACAATAGACTTTAATTTTGAAAATATAAAATTTTACTGATGTAATATTCAACAAACCCGAGTTTTGCGAAAATAATACATTTCTAATGAACCTGGTATGCTTCTCTGGGAGGTAAACACTTTAAATTACTGCCGAAAATAATTTCACCATTTATCAAATATTATCATCGTAATATAAATGACAGGATTACTTTTCAGATAAATCGATATAAACATTTGTAAATTATTATAATCTAAAAAATATATTCGTTGGTAGATCTGTTATGCACTGGAGTGAGACTCAGGTATATGTGTTACTAATGGAAGATATTACGTGGCTGTGTTTGCTGAAAGCAGTGACCATGCAGGTATGCTACTTGTACTAAATACAGGGCAATGGACTAACGAAATTTTTACATTTATACAAAAGTCAAACTACTGGAGCAGAACATTGCCGTAATTGATCACACTCGAACACAATTTCTTTAACTTGTTTTGCATGTGCAAATATATGAGTCAAAAATATGCTTTGTCATGTGGATCTTTACTACACTCATTTATTGTACATAAGTCAACCGGGAACGAAAGTGTGCACTAAAACTAATTCACTTGCAGTGAAACCGTCTTAATTTTACTCAGTGGTTTACATCGAGATAACGCATTAGAATTTATAAAGTACTAGCTGTTACCCGCTGCTCCACCTGCGTGCAAAATTAAAACATTAATTATAATGATAATTTGCTCTATCTTAATATATATTCCCTACAAAACTGTAAAGTATCATATGTGCTAATCCAGATTATAATACACCCCTGTACCAAATTTCATCCACATATATCTAGCCGTTATGACGCGATTGAGTAACAAACAAATTTACAAACTTTTGCATTTATAATATTACTAATATCATGTATCTGTGGCACACTACCGACCAACACGTCTGATGGTGCTCGTCTGAATCGCGTCGCACAACCCTCTGTCTGAACGGACATCAAATGTTATTTTGATATGACATTTGTCAAACATCGATTGCCTACCACTACATATTTGTTGCGTTGTTAACAAATGTTCCTTGAATAAGAAATATATAAGTATTGTTTGGATTATGAGATCGTCTGTTAACAGTTATTAATATTTTAAATATTGTATATAGACCAGCAAACACGAAAGGTAGGGGTTAGAGTCGGCCAGATGAAAGTTAGCCGACTAACTACGGCCATTTGATGCCGGCCCGCTGTCTTATGCCAGAAGCAGGCCAATAAAAATATGGAATAGCAGCTGTTTGCCGACAGTATCAAAAAAATTCCTGTAATGTAAAAGATAAGATACAAAATAGATAACTCTTGCCGGCCTGCGATGGCTGGATGCCACGACGATGCCGCCCCTGCGGGAACTGGATGTCGCTATGATGCCGGGCCTGTGACGGCTCGATGTCGCTAAGATGTCGAGGCCTGCAACAGCTGGATTTCGCTACGATGCCGGCCTGCAGTGGCTGGATGTTGCCATGAAGCCGGGCCTACGGCCGCTAGATGTCGCTACGACGTGGGGCCAGGGATGGCAAATTATTACCATGAAGTCGGGCCTGCGCAAGCTGGATGTCTCTACAATGCCAGGCCTACAGCGGCTGGATGTCACTACGATGCCGGCCCTGCGGTGGCTGGATGTTGCCATGATGCCAGGGCTGTGGCGGCTGAATGTCGCTACGATGCCGGGCCCACGATGGCTCGATGTCGCTACGATGCTGGAGCTGCGGAGGCTCGATGTCGCTAGGATGCCTGGCCTGTGACAGCTCGATGTCGCTAAGATGCTGGGCCTGCGGCGGCTGGATGTCACTACGATGCTGGGCCTGCGGAGGCTGGATTTTGCCATGACGCCGGGTCTGCGGCGGCTGGACATCACTACGATGCCGGACCTGTGGTGGCTGGATGTTGCCATGAAGCCGGTCCTACGGCAGCTAAATTTCGCTACGACGTGGGGCCTGCGATGGCTGGATGTCTCTACAGTGCCATGCCTGCGGTGGTTGTATGTTGGCTTAATGACGAGTCTGCAGCGGCTGGATATCGCTAAGATGCCGGACCTGCAAAGCTGGATGTCACCATGATGTCTGTTCTTTGGCGGCTTGATGTCACGAAGGTGCTGGATCTGTGGTGGCATTATGTCCAGATAATATGCAGTATGACCATGAAAAAACTCAATATTATCAACTTAAAATTTTAGTAATTGTTCTTTCATACTTACATATGTTCATTTCATTTACTTCTCGGCACATTTTATGATATGAAAATCGTTTCCTTGCCTAGTGCATGTTTCGAACCTAACACCTTCGAGTTGACAGGCCAGCATGCTAACCTATAGTCTCCACAGGGTAAGTTGCTGTCTCTTCCAGTAATTTTGAATATACCATGACACAAATTACTATAAAGAAATGTATAAACTTCACGAAAATATCAAAAATAATTTTAAAACACGGACTATGTAATATTAATTTCATCAGAGTCTTGCAAACAAATCTTTTTTTGTACATTTTAAATATATATGTCCGATGGTTGTAAAAATGAAAAAAAAAAAAAATTAAAGTAAACAAATGACACATATAGAATCTCCAAATAAGCCATATATATAATTCTTAAAAATAAATACATCATTGCATGTGTTTAACATTTCTTTCAATACGTATGAACTGTTATTTGGTGACTACGTATGTGTCAAGCAGTAGCCCGTGGCATTAATTTATGTTATATATTTTTCATCTTTACAACTTAGTTATTATTTGTTACTGCATCTTCAGTAAAACAGAAACATTTTGTATTTGACACTAAGTTATTCAAAATATATAATGAGTGAACTTTTTATTCGAGAAAAGTCATGAAATACAGTGCGTACAAGTCGAACAATATTTTGTACAAATATATATATTTTAAATTTGTGGAATCAAACACCTTTAATGTTAAAAGTTTTGGACATCAACAAACAATGAGTTACAAGAAGAGCAACAAGTTCTTCACTACCCAGCACAAAGTCACACCAAATGAAGTATTTATAGTAACTGGCAAACATATTTGAACCATTATATGAAAATATGATCATATAAAATACCCATGTATTTATGTGCTGTAGTGTACTTAATTTATTGAAAAAATTTAGCAGCCATTAGTGTAACAGGGTGCCATAGAGGCTGCCGTAACTCTATTACCAAGAAACAAAATTCTAGAACGAATCTACATGACACTCAGAACATTTATGTAGGTCTATGTTATATTAAACTTATGTTAGATATTCATGTAAATGTAACTGTAATTCATAGACATTAACACAAAGAGTTAGGTACAGTTTCTAGATAATTGACGTACATAAATGCGATGTACTACTGCTATACATAACCATACAGGACTTCATAACCTTAATCGGAATTACATTCTCAGCTGTTATATATATCTGAAATCGAAACTTTCTGGAAATGAAAAATTCAACATTTCTGTGAAATTGTATGTAAGTGTATACTTTATATTTACATATATTAAAACTGTGAGTTATGTGTTTTTGTAGATCCATTAAACATATTCTTTTATCATTTACTATACGTTTGATATACATAGCAATTGTCTCGAAAAAGTTACTGGTCCGGAATAGATAAGATGTTAGCCATCTTACCGAAAAGACAAAGATGCTGTATTGGAATCGCCCCATAAGATGTTTTGAGGTATTGGCGACCAGTTGGCTGTGAGATATCATGCCGCCGTAGTTGAGGTAATATCCAGCCGTTATCCTAAACGAAACAGTGGGCCGCTGCATTTTTTTTTTCTATCGACGAACTTTCTGTCTCAAAGAAGACATCATGCCATTAACAGCCAGTTAACATCTTGCCTATTTTCCAACAGTTTGACCCCAAAAAGTGATCATGCTTATATCTTTATTGCGAGGAATAGCCTTGTCTCGATAACCTTCCCGGACAAGAATTAATAAGATGTTTGCAACATCACTGACAAGTTACTGTATCGGAATCGGCCCAGAAACGTTTTTAAGTTGCTGATGTTTGCTTCCTACGGACATTATTTCGGTGATATTCATTTGTTATAATAAATAACACACCCGGACATCATCTTTATCGTGACGATTAGCAATCTGTCTCAAAAAAGACATCACGCCGTTGTCATATGGCTATATTCTTTCATATAAACGATAGTTGCCGACATTGTCAGTATCGGGCTGATGATTTGCCAACAGGTCGTGTTTACTGAGGGATCATTAAAAGTTATTATTTTTTTTTCTCCTAAACTTCGATGTTCAACAGGTTTTCCTTGTTTTTGCTCTTAATTTGTTTCTCTTTCAGGGCAATTTATTTAAATAGCTGATAATATAAATACTTTGTATTGTAAGCCCGAAAGAGCAATTCTCGGCTGCATGTAATTTCCTTCGAAGGTAAATACAATCGTGCGAATATTTTGGATTGTCAGATTTGGATAAATTAGACCAAACAAATAGTGAACTAGCTGTTTGGAAGAATATTGAATTGACTTTTTGTTAGGTTATTTTATTTCAAGAGTGACACTTAAAAAAAAAAAAAAAACTGTTGTTTATGTTAAATGCAAGATTCGGACTACGATAGCTTGTAAGTTAATCAATATTTCATTTTGTTGCTAATTCATCCAGAAGAAAGTTTCTCAAACATACCGAATATCTACAGAATATTTTGGCATTTGCTAACTTCTAATATTGGTCCAGCTTTCTTACTCCTACTGAAGCATTGTTTTCAACCTACCCGGAGTAAGTCATGCGCCTTCGAACACGTTCATATTCAAGTTCATTTATCAAGTGTTATAATAATCTAATACCAGTAATATTTCTGGGGTCTGCGTTAGATCAGAAACGTATTGTACGGTCACACTTAAAAAGGCCAGATTTAAGTTCAATTTACGCGCTAGCTGACTTTTCCATTGGGGTCCTTTACGTGGAAACCATTTTTAAATAATTTAGCTTTGCATATAATAAGAAAAATTATACACCTTCTATGCCTCGTGCAACAGTCCTATGTTATCCGCGGGAAACTCGCTTGTAAATTTTTATTCATTTTACTTTGCTTGTGAATCTACAAATGATAATATTTTGTTTGTTAATGACCACGGATGTCACTGTGGAAAATGTTTATCTGAAAACAATTTCGCGAGTTGTTTAACGAATTCGTTTTGGACGCTATCGTTTAGCTGCAGTCAGTGTGTGCCATTTTTGGGACAGATCTATCTACACATTTGTGTATAACACGTTGGTTCAGGTTTAGACAGCGAAGTTGCATGTGTAAATTTGCGAAATTATTTTAACGCAGTTCGTCACGATGGCGTAATTGTGGTTAGATATATTCTGTAGTTCATTAAACATCGCCGAAATAATAGCAACAAAGGAAAATATGCGTTTATTCCTAATGTATAGCTTTGTAGCCTAAGGTTTATATTTGATCAGCCGAGATAATTAAAGTTATAATGTACTTGTGATTAAAATATATGCGGGACTCCTTACATCAGTATTTTATTTTATGAAATGTTTTTGTCGAAAATGATTACAAAATTAGTGTTCAAAATTAATTAACTTACACGTAATTCTGAATCGTAATTTGTACAAATAACACTAATCTAATTACGGGTTTTGAACTAAATTTAAAAAGCCTTAAAATGAGTAAATGTAATTAATTGATTAAAAAAATTGAAATATGATGTTTTCGTTTATCATATATTGCATTTATTAACATTTTCCGTCGTACATTAGTGCAAGTTTTAATACATTTCATAAAAATTCGAAAACTATTTATACGGAAACATTCCGTCTGGCACTATTTCAATATTCCCGCTAATTTGTAACTCGAGACTGCCAAACATAAGCGGGATCCAGGCACGTCAACTTTGGTCGTGCGACACAAATCCTTAACAACCAGCGTGCAAAATGGGCACAACAACCATGATTTACATCGCATATTTCAGGCAAGAAAATCACGTATTTCGGCTTAGTCCCTCCGACTCTTATGTTGCAGACACCAGAAACAGTTTTTAGAAAAGTACTGGTTTACAATAAATAATATTTTGTTTAATCAACTAATATACTATCGCTTCAATATATGCAATAGTTTATTTGCATCGCTATAATAATTTCATAATAATTAATGGACGATAATTTTTTTTCCCACCATACAATCTGTATATATTTGCATACACGACTTTTTTATAATAACGTTTAACTAACCGTTTTAGTGGGCCGTTGACTTTCCAAATATCACGTTAGAGTCAAATTAAAATCTACTGTTTATTATAACATGATTTATTTCAGCAAGCAAATCACCTTGGACCAAAATTGAATGTTTTTGGTGGGCTGTAGAGTAATCGGGTGATCTGATTGCCTTCGTCTGAAATTTCGCTTCGAGAGTTTGTTTGTAGTTTTCAAGGCCATTGTGGTAATAATAGAGATTGGTAGAGCTTTAAATGCGTGTAAACAATCCGAACTAAACAATTACAACAGAAAACATAAAAGTAGGGTTGCAAAACTTGAGAATATTTGTCATCAAATATTTCATATAGTTGAAACGGATTTTTTTCGAAACATTCGAATTTCTTTAGCAGTCGCGTTAGTCAAGAATTTTAAAGCTCAGAGCTTGCACGCAAAACTTTTGAATTCGAAGTTCCAATGTGTTGTAACATTTCTTGTATAAACGGAAGCGTTTAATGTACGCAAAATCCTACAAATATTTAGTTTGAGCAACCAAATATTACGAGTTTGATGTGACCAAATATGATATACGAAGTAAGTTGGTTTCAGCAACAGAACATTTAATTCCGCTATACAATCAATTACTTTGTTTACCCCAAACAAACCTGGTTTTCCTTGACGAAACCTTTTTCTCAATGCGGTAGCAGAGGGGTGAAAAACATTGTGAAGATTTATTGGGGTAGTTGGGGTAGGATACTGTGTAAATAATTTTCGCAACTCCAACTGCGTGGTTATCTGTTAGTTGAACGCATGGCCCTGCAATCCTAGTTCACACAATTAGGCCTACTGTTTTGTCATAAGGAGTGATGAAATGCTGCACACGTTTGGAGGGTATGCTAGTGCAATTCGTTTTTCGCGATTAAACTCTATTGCTCATAACTACAGAATGTGATACATAACAGGAGAGTTTGTCTGCTTCATAGATTCGGATGTATGGACACATGGCTAAAAGCCTTTTTTTTGCAAGCTGGCAATTTTACTCTGGTTCTTGGCATTGCGTTTTTGTGTAAATACATGCAAGTGTTTGGATAGCAAACAGAATTATGTTACTCTGGTAATGTTCACGAGCCGACACTTAATACTCGTATAGGTTCAATTTATATATATATATATATATATATATATATATATATATATATATATATATATATATACGCAAAAGTGTATCTTAGACGTGGTGTTTGGAAATAGCTCTGTTCTCAAAAATATTGTGGTCTTAGCTATCGTTTATTAGTGCAGCTACTTAACGAAATTCACTAGGACAATGAAAGTCGATCTGTTCTGAAACTTGGCATACGTGTTTCGTCTGTAATATCTATGCGTGTGTTTTCCAGTCATAGTACTTGCAAGACCATGCACAGTTTTGGAGGCTGTGTTGGCGTGAAATATATTCACGACATTCCACTGAATGTAATAATAAGTCCCATAATTAAAAAAAAAAAACAGATAGGTGTGTTATAGAAAAATACATTCACGGAGTACGACCTACTATATGACATTTCCTATCAACGCAAACTGATTCTCTCCTATCGAAATGAATTGTTACACACTCGCAGTGACTCCAGCTTTACGATGGTTAAATAAAAGTAGACGGAGACTAGATTGTTTTCGTTCCTTTAACAAACAATATTTGGAAACAAGTTGTGAAAACTACTCTTGTGATAGCCTAACTCAAATATTTGCCTTAACATCATTGCTTAATGAAGCATACATAATTGTTAGTGTCTTTACGTTCATAATAAAATTATCATAACGTCTGACACATAATACGACAGCACAATTGTGTCTAATTAAATCTAAACTTTAGTTGAACACAGTCCACTGCAACGTGTTTGTAGGCTGGTATGAAATATATTCGCGATATGCCACTGAATGTACTAATAATTCCCATAAGTTAAAAATCAGATATGTTTGGGAATGAGTAGAAAAATACATTTACGATGCACGACCTGGTTCTTGTTGGTTTTTATTAAAATTAACTTAGCGACAAGGTTTCAAAAGAATGATTGTAACAACACAAACATTATTTTCGGTCCACGTGCATGTGTACAAGACACGAGGTTACGTTTTTTTTTTGTGAAGTTGCGGGAGATCGAGGAGAAACGTCGGTTGTTTTGTGTGTCGGAGCTCATCAGCGCCACGCTGCGCAAAGGCGAGGAAATGTGTCGAGCGGGATATAAAAAGCAAACACAAGTATAGATTTCCCCCCTCCCCCCCCCCCCGAGAAGCAGGAGGCAGGAGAGGAACTCCGCAGGGACCGCGCGAAGAATTGCATTCGTTAGGATAATTAATTCTGTTTGCTGCGTTCTCATTTTGTACCTCGCCGCGCGATCCCCCCCTTCCCTTCGCCACCACCAGTGGCTCCGACAACTGCGAAACAACTGAGACAGAAAAGAGCGAGAGACGTTCGCGCGAAGTGTGATACACAAGCCAGATCTGAAGTGCGGGAAACGAACTCATTCATTCGTGGCACTAGCTTCGTTCTTCTCGTTAATTACGAAGTTAAGAAACACCTAATGTGGCCTAAGCTGAAGTGACAGATGCAACAAAAATATTAAAATTAAGTTCTTAATTTTCTAGTTCTAGGCTCCGTACATTTTAATAAAGGTAAATAGAATTTTCGAGAAGTTTTTGGGAACCTTAACAGGTTAGCATCTCATGTGCCTTATCACATGTTGCATTATCGCTTTCAAGTATTTAAAGACAAAAAAAAAATGTAAAAAAATTATAAAAAATTATGATGTTAATAATATGTTTTTAATCAAGCATTCATTTACGGGATTATGTAGCTACGAAAATAATAAAATATAAATTATCATCTTAATGCAAATGAAAGACTGTCTTGCAGTTGTGTATGTACTGTACGCGTATTTATATCCAACCTCCTTATGCCTCGGAACGAATGAAAAACCAATAGTGCGTTTGCTCAATTTGTTAGCCATATTTGAAATTGAACGACGGTCTAACAATAGTCTTAAGAACAATTAGCGTCCAGTAAATATGTTAATTTTATTATCCTGTTGAAATGAAAAAAAATTTCAACACCATATATTTATGAAAAAATCGTTAATGAAATCATGCTTCCGTTTATATTTCGGTTACTGAACACACAAAATGTGTGTGTGTGTATATATATATACACACACACATATTACCTATTCATATACCTGTGTGACTGTTCTTGTACACTGACGTTTCTGTTTCTCAATTTTCTGCTATCTTCACAGCACAACTCTTGCGAAATCGATATCAGCGTAATAATACCTAGTTTATTGAAGAGTTAAAAAAATAGTTGTTCAATATTCCGTTGTGTATCTCGTTGTTTGCCACTCTGTAGCACTATGCGTAGGTCTTGAGTCCCACATGTTCGGAAATTAGTACGAAAAATATGCGATAGCTGGAAATACCTTCAGATCAATGTTTTATAAATCACTGAAAAATTTAATTGACGTTTATCGCCGAATAAATGTTTTCATTTGCGAAATCCCTGTAATGAAGATACTCAACTCACACGAGAGCAAAAGGCTCTTCCCAGTGAAATTTGGAATTGTAAGGGAACTAGAATAAAGTGTTTACTTGTCATGTATATCGCTGAACAGTAAGCTTAGTCATGCGTACTTAATAACACTTTATGGAAAATTATAATCATAACTACGTGAAGAGTAATCAGGTCATTGTAATTGTATATATGTTATTTCTTGCGTGTACATTTTAATGTATGTGCATCTATAAGTAAATATAGTCCCCTAAGTAGTACATATTGATTTTGAAAGCATATGAGTATAAAATAAAAAACTTTCTAAGTGTTTTTTTTATTATGTTGGCTATGCAAATAAGAGAAATTTCCTAATTAAATTTAGCGGATACGATGTTGTAGAAAACAAGGTGCTATGTCACCACTCAATTTGAATTAGAATGTCTGATTAAGAAAAATAACTCAACAAGAGACAAAAGGAAGTACAGTTCAATATACAATCCTCGAAATATTTGCACCATCTGTAATCGTGTGCCTAGAACAGACGTTCGCTGTGGCAGCAGGCGCACCACATAAAGACATTCAACAATTCTGGCGTTGTACTTATAGAACGTACTCAATGCCACGTGCTCGCAACCCATGCACAGTTGTGCTAAATAAAAATTACCTAGCAGCTTAAAATGACATCGCCGCGGTACTACAGCAAGCAAACAAAATTAAGTGCCTAAAATGTGATTGAAAATTACCACGTTATTTTGGTTCAAGTTTATTTAAATATGTGCCACTTAATTTGATCAAAACTTAATTTTTCGTAGGGGTTGATTATATTTATGTGACCACAACCACACCCTGTTACGACTATTACTAAAACAACGACTAGTATATTTTCTTCGTGGAACAAATTATGACACATATGATATCCATCTCTTCTGTGCGTGCTCCTATTGACATGGCTGATGTTCGTATATGTGGAGATATCAAAATAAAATTTTGGCAGTACGAAATTTTATTTTCCTTCAATAAAATTCTCAAGGATATATAGAATGAAATAATTATTTACTTCCTGATGAGCAGGTGGAAGTTTCTAGTATTCACCATTATAAGTTATATATTGAACGTAGTAATGTTAGCACATTGAAAACGAAGTGTATTAAAAATTGATTCGTGAACACATTAATAAAATGTTCACCCCTAAATAAGTTAATTTGTATACACGTAGAACGTAATACTGGTCTGACGGTGTGTGTTTATTATTATAATACCTCATAGTTCTATTTTTCTGATCTAACATTAAACCTGCAAAATATATTCCGAAGGAAACTTTACATAAACTGACGAAAACAGAATTGTTTTTTACTCAATTCGTAACACTAAATTTACTTTCACGCTTTTATAGACTGTTCACGGTAAACTGAGCGACTTTAAAATCAATCTTTGAGAAGTGCCTCTGGCCTTTCATGCACATGCTTTAGGAAGAATACTGACTGGAATGCGTACAGCAAAGTTGGCAACGTTGGAGTTTAGAAGTTACACGTCGTGCCATTGAATTAAAAGTTATATGCTCACATCTTTTCAAATTCAATTGATTACGATTACTTTAATTTTTTTAATTCACGATAGTGTAGAAATCTGAAAATCTGTAAAATATTTACTCTCCTGAATATTTTACAGTTCCACTACGCATGAATAAAGTAATGCGGCCCAAGGGCAAGTTAATTTCAAATAAGGCGGATGAATACACAATGCGCTTAACAAAAGATACGAAGCAGGGCTTTTAGAAGTTCTCAGTTTACCGTGAAAAGCCTATAAAAGGAACTCACGCTTAATATATGTGAGACTCTTTCGTAGAAATGTTATACGAACTTCCATAATACTATTTACATGTAGATGGCGGAAATGACTGCTGTTTACGACACATCATGTTCTAAGTTTATATTTCATGTGTTATAATTCGTCATGTACAGAAGAAGTTATCAATTTTTATATTCTGTGCTCGGAATTAGAACAAAAAGAATCCCTTTACATTTAAATACATATAGTAGGAAACTGGAAACACAATATAACGTGAGAAACATTTAGATAATACATAATTTACACACGTCAAATTACCTATAGAGTTAATGTAAATTTTTATGACAGTAAGAAAAAGCTTGATCTTCAAGGTATCACAAGTAAAAACAATGAATAATTTATTATTATGTTTTAAAAATACTGCCAGCAAACAAAGTAGATTTGAAATTAGTATAATAACTCCGTCAACAAGAGGATGCAGAATTTAGCAGACAATGTAGTGAGGTGATTCCTTAAGCAGAATTAAATTGAAATTGTATCGGAAACTTTCTACCTAAATTGAAAATTAAGGGTCGTATGTGCGTTTGAAAGTGCAGATTTTTAACCGTACTTTTTCAAAATATCTTAAACTAAGGAGAATAAAATATTACAATTTTCCTAACGTTGTATTATGTTATCGGCAACTTCCACATGAGAAATAACTCTCATCTGTACCTCCCACGGCAATGAAAATAGAATTTAAAATGCTTAATTATGGTTTATTGTGCAGTATGGCCTAATTAGCATAACATGGTCGTGTTGCTGGCACTGCCTAGAACCCACTGTTTCGTGTAAAACGAAACAAATATTACGGAGGCAGCGATACAGTTACAGATATGTATATATAATCATTACTTTCTGCAGTGCATCACACAGTTGTCAGACGCAATGTAGCATTTTCAGTAAAGTATGCTTAATTATATATGGTATACGTTGATTTTAGAATATGTTTGAAATGTTCTCGAACATTGTTTGTGCAGTGGGCATGGAAGCTTATGATTGGTACATGTAGGTAGTTTTGCCTACATGCTAGGCGCTGTCATTGGCGCATGTATCTGTTATTGTCTACATGCTAGGTGCTGTAATTGGCGTATGTAGCTATTATTGCCTACATGTTAGGCGCTGTAAAGCTGCAGTCGAAGATTTATGTGCGTTTTACATGAAAACGTCGATTCTTGGACAATTACATTATCAGGGTTTTTTTTTTGTTATTTAGGTTATTGTGCCCAATAAACCAGCATAAAACATTCATGATTCCTGACAGTAAAATGTTGAATGCAATAATATGGTGGAAACTACCGTTATTCTAATTAGAGTGGTAGGTATTAAGAGATTTTTCTCTTACGATACCAATGAAATAAAACATTGTCCATAAAAGATAAGTTTAATTTCCCTTAGTCTACAGTATTTAGCAAAATTGCGCTTAAAAATCTCGATTTTTAAATGTCTTATATTCCGCTTAGTGTTCAGTTTAGATAGAAATACTCTTGTATATTTTCTACTTTACTATGCTTTAGGAATCACTTAGTAAAATTTGTGTGTTAGATTCCGAACCATGCCGTATATTGCACACTCAAGTAAAATATATATGTTGTCATCAGCTTTAATATGTGCGACTAATCTACAGATGTAAAATTTTCTTAGCGTTGCGTACCAAGGCACTATTTGGTGGTATTAAGTAATTAGTAGTGTCAGCAATAAGATTTTAAAACTTTATTTTGTCCGAGCAGCATTCTCTGCTAACAAACTAGAAATGGTCGCAAAATATACTATTTGCATACAAAATTTTGCTATCACATTTGGTGCTGTCGATAACATTATCTCGCCTGAATATAGTTGAGTTCTATGGAGTTTGCTGTAACTTACAACATACGAATTCTTTGAAGAGACGAGCGAAGAAATATCACTTCGCCATCAACAGTGGTGTTTAGACTGCTCGTCTCCCACCAAGGCGAACCGCATTTGTATCCCGGCGGCACTGCCGGATTTATGCACGTAGAAATAAGGCCGGGCGATGCCACTAGTTGTTGGGTTTTCTCGGGGATATCCCGTTTCCACCACAATTGAATTCCGGTGCTGTTCCATATTCATCTCGGTTCAACCTCATCGGCTTTCCAGACCTTGTTGTTAAGAGCCGTCAAAATCTATATACTCCTTACTTATTAGCAGTCTTCATAGTGTTCTTTGCTACGTAATATTAGGCGTAGGTCTGCGACACTCAATGAGTAAATTAATCAAATGTACATGATGGACGGTTTATATTTCTAGTTAGGAAAGAACATTTTATTGACACTCTTTAAACTCTCTGTTATACAGGTTTAGTCGTAAATGCATGCTAACCCGGATTCATTTGGACAATTTGATAGGGAAACATATATACCTCATAGGGCCAGAAGATTGCTTTGGAAATATGTTATGCAACTATAAAATGGAAACCACTTGCGATGAAGCAATGTAAATTTGCATACAGGCATGAATTTACAGGGTTCATTACCACACCAAACGGCATTACGAAGAGTACATCCTTGCTTACATTAATTAGGAGTTGAAACTCCCAAACTGCTTACAACATTGCAACCCTGCACTTGAATCATTTTGACATGATATGCTAGTAATCAGCGATGAAAATAACATTGGAAAGGGTTGCCTTAGTGGTATTCGCCAATCCCTACCGTTTCCTGAGAAATATTATGTTAACTTTGGAAGTAAATTATGGTTGCCTGGGAGGAAGGCGGCCTGCTTCTGTCACTGTGGTCCAAAATATACTAACTGACAACCTGGTTCATGGTTTTGTCCTAATGCTGGTAAATGACCTCTTAATGAATGGTGGTAGTGTGAGGTAGTACAAAAACACTAACACTGGTTCTAAGAATCAGTGATTTATTTATAATGCAAATAGTTTACATAGTTACAGCATATGGCCGAAGTGTGAGCCACCCATCTCTATACGTGTGAACAATTGCGATGCTCACATGACTGGCGCCTCATGGTGCAACATTCCGGGACTAGTCTGTACGGTATTGTATGCATTCTGAATACATTTCCAGAGATCTTCTACTTTGTTCACGCCAGTTGCACACACATGTGTGTCTTCAAGCAACCCCACAAGTGGAATACGACTGTGTTTAGGTTCTGTAATCTGAATGGCTTATCCACTGGACCACCTCGGCCAATCCAACGCGCTGGGTACCAAGCATATATTTACTGCCTTGCTGCGCGACTGATGTGTGTGCCGGTGCACCATCGTGCATGTACCACACGTCTTCTCGTAGTTTAAGTGGTGCACATTCAAGCAGTTGTGGCAGGTCGTCGTCCAAACTCCGATGGATTCTACGTTCAATTGGAAAATGTCGAGATGAAAACTTTTCGTTGTATCGACTACGTCCAGCTGTTGCATTGCGCATCATTCCACCATACGTGAGATGCATGTCCGTCAGTTTCTCATTACTGCACTCCATCACACACGTTGTGAACAACAGTCTGCTGTGGAAACTACCAACGCAATTCTAGCAGACATGCAACTTAGCCGCCGCTTGGTACAACAGGAACCAATGGAATGAGACACTTTCCCGCAGTAACTTCTCAGACGTCTACAACCTTATAAACCTGTTGCCTTAGGATAAGGAGTATCAGATCACACGCCATACACGACAGTATTAGAGGCTGTCTAACTCCAAGGCAACCATTAATCTGTGTTCCAACTTAACATGTTTTTTTTTTTTTTTTTTCAAAGAAAGGGTATGGATTAACGACAGCTATGAAGGCAGCTTTATTTTTTCATACAATCAGCACGTTCTTTCCCTTTTACGTAATTGGTGACGTCATTGCTTATCATCACTTGGACCACTCTGGTAAGCATTTATTGGAACATAAATTGCAGGAAGAAAATAAAACAAATGTTGTTGGAGTTGGGAAATAACCCAAGTAGGAAACAACGACCAGATAGTTGACCAAGTGTTGCCAGAGGTGACAATGTTCGCATTTATGACTGTTAGCATTTCGTATATGGTTGAAAATCAGGACGTATAAACAAAAGTGACAGTACCTATTTTACAAATACTTCTAATGAGGACCAATTCTCTCACGACGATTGTTACATTTTTCATGAACAATTAATTTTAGTAATCAATCAAAACAATATCATCCGATTTTTATTGTCTCGAATTCACTGGTATTTTACTCTACATAGTTCATGAGTTGGGTGTGAGTGGAAGGTGCCTGGCCAAATCTCATTACATAGTTAGTTTCCGACAAAATAACTAAGATTGTAAAGCGGGGCAAGTTGGGTAGTAGAAATGGTTGAATGCGACGCAGGCTCGTATAATGTTATTAGTTTAGTATTCATGCACAAGCCGTATAAATTGTTAAGCAATATATATTGTTTAAATAAGGCATAGATTCTCCAGTTCGAGGACCGAAACCACAAAACCATATTAATTTACTCTTGGTCTTAGAAAATTATCGGATGGCGTTTTCCGAGTGATGGGAGAAAGAATATAAAGAACGACATCTATAGAAAAAAAAGACAGTTGACAGTCTGACAGCGAGGTGAACAACGATATGGAAGCATTCTCTTGCTATGAAGTGAAGAATAATTGCGAATACGAAGGCCTGCAGTTGATCTCAACAAGCCGCGACCTGCATCATCGCTACCTTGTTATCGTCAGTGCCCAGAAAACACGGGAAATACGGGCCACAATCGGGCCAGTAAAAGCTAGTCGACAAACTCCAGCCAGCCGATACTGGCCCGATGTCATATTTCAGAATCGGCCCGATGCAAATATGGACAGGCGACTAACCGACAGTGTGATGCCTGCGATGGCTGGATGTCGTTACGATGCCTGGTGTGCAGCGGCATGATTACCAGGAATAAGCAGTATAAGAATGAAAAAAAATTCCTTAACTTTTCAATTTAAGATATTAGTAATTACATTTTTCTCACTACATGTATTTATTTCAATTACTTTTCACCACATTATATGATATGAAAATCTTTCGCATGTCTAGTGCAGGATTTGAACTTAAGACCCTTGAGTTGACATACAGACATGCTAGCCTATACACCACGGGGCAGCTTACTGAAGGCCTCCAGTTATCTCAAATATGCCCTGACACAAATAGCTATAAAGGAATGTATAAATTCCATGACAATATAACAAATAATTTTAAAACACAGATTATTTAAAAACTATTTATTCACAGGCTTGGCAAGAAAAAAGTCTTTGTTAGTTTTTAATATATCTGTCACATGGTTGTACAAGTGAAAAAATTGCAAAGTTAACAAAAGCCATGGGCTACCGCGTTACACATATATAATCACGAAAAAATCATGCCAACGGTGAACACACTCTCTCAATAAATATGTCATACTATTAACAGCTAGCTAACATCTATCCTATTCAAAACACTTTCCAAAAGTTTGTCGGCAAATAGACTATATATATATATATATATATATATATATATATATATATTATATATATATATATATATATATATATATACACACACACGTAACGTTTTCGAGTGAAGAATCTATACCACAATTTAAAAAAAAAAATTTTTTTTTATTGTGGAAAAGAGCCTTTACTCGAAAACGTTACTGGGCTGGAACAAATAAGAGAATGGCCAGATTACCAAAAAGACAAAGCTGCTATATCGGAATCGGCCCGGAAACATTTTTAAGATGCTTGCAACATGTTTGCTGTGCGATATCATGGCAATATATTTTCTGTGATATTCATCTGTTATCCTAAATAATACATCGGGCCTTTATCTTTATCGTAACGGCTAGAAATCTGTCTCGAAAAAAAGACATCACGCTGTTGTCAGATGGCTATCTTCTAGCGTTTAAACTACAGTGGCCGGCATGTTGTGTTTGCTGGGTGTCGATTCTGCAATCGAGTTTACACATATAGTCAAAATGCGCGTTGGCATAAGAGAACGGCCTATACGATGAGACCATTTCGCGCGATGAAGCACCACGACAATGGTTCCATGCATCTATGCAATGTTTTACAATGAAGGATACTGATATCTCCAAGAGTTCGTATATTGTGAGCCATCTAGTGTAGCCCGCAATAACTCCTGCTACATCGATAAGTACTGTTTCCGCAGATGATTATGATGGGACAGTTTATGATAAAGACGGAATGAGTGAGGTACGGTTGGCAGTAGAGTAGGTTTGCGTAAAATGAACACTTGCAGGACTAAATACTGATGAGCATACAACTCCTGCAAAAGAGAACTAAACTTGATATAGAATACTAAACAGAAAGTAAAGACGACAATGAAGACTGTGAAATTATTCTTGAAGACGATGATTCTCTCAATGCACTGACACACACCTCCAACACTTTCCTTAGACAAGCGTATTGGAAGGAGGCAGGAGATGATGATAATACTAACTACGTATTTCCCGAAGACCCGAATGAACTTGTAGAGAGACTCAGAATTTTGATCGTTAAGCAACGAGGTGGGAATTACTTGAACATGGAAGAGGTATGTTCGATTATTAAAGAACTTACGAATAGGAGCTACATAAGATGATGTGATGAAATAATTTCTTCTGAAAATGTAATTTCAAAATAATAATACTTTTTTTTATAAAATTAATGTTTTTTTTTATTTGTCTTATGTCACATTATTTTATCGCTCACAACTTTAAAGTGGTTCTGTGAACACTCGACTACGAATGAACAACTTTATAGAATAATTTTATTTAATTATTTTATATATTAAAAGTTAATGGATAATTGACTACATAAATTGAAAGATGGAAAGATTGTGGCGCTAAATACGAAAGATTGATGGAAATATTTGGTGGATTGGTAAATGGCGATGCGTATTGGGAACCCTGCTAAATTTATTGGCACTTTTATTGCAAAGTGCAAAATACAGTTTACCCAGGAACTGAATGAATATACATAGAGACTATGTCATATATTTTAGAAAGTATAAATACACACCTTCTATAAATTTTAATTTCATTAACTTTCTAGACTTGGAACAGTACAAACATATTACATATTACAATGTGGCATTTCAGTGAAAACACTGCCAGAGGCAGTTTTCATGGAACGACGCTTCAAATAAACATCCTAAATTTGCAGTGCTGGTTCTCTGCAACTACAATTGGCTCCATCGATTCATCGATACATCGATCCATCGATCCATTGATCCATCGGGCCACTGATCCATTGATACGTTGCCCCATAGCTCCAGAAGTTTGTAGTAGTAACATATGTAGTATCAAGCAAGGTTTTACTATACGCATTCATGTTGAAGATGAAGATATCTCCCCCGAATCACGACATAGAAGCCTATTTTCGAATACAGTGCGCTGCATTAACACAGGAGCATAGGGTTGCGGCGAGACATGTGTCCTGCTGAGCCTGCTGGAAGAAGAGAATGAACTTTTGTTCGAGAACTTGTACCTGTATTCCATATCGCTCCAACAACCGAAATACCGGCGATTAGCACGAGTACTGCAGGCTGTGGATGGCATGGGTTGATTCCCATCCAGTGATAACGAAGCCGTCGTGCCACCGGGCGAAGCACTGTCAAACTCGATATTTATTTTTGATGACATTTCCTGCGAGAAACATATATGTATTCAAGAGTACTTTAGCATTGGACGTCATGTAAATGTGGACTGCGTGTACCTCGGCCAGACTTATTCGTACATATCCAAACAACTGCTTCGCCATGACGCTAATGTGTAGGTGCTTTTTGGCATTGACGAAATGAATTTGCGACATGTGAACGCCGACCACGTCAATACGGACATGACGCCATTGTATTTTATGTGTCTGTATGCCTTATGCTGGAAAGGCAATTACGAATTTCGACGATTGTAAAAGACTGGCCTCTATACAATGGGACGTACAGGCGTGGGTTCGATCATTGCCGTCTGTCGAGAATGAATAACAGCATATTAAAACTCGGGCAAAGTAGTCTCAAGCTGCGTGTTCGCAAAGACGACGATAGAGGCTGTCTCATATCAGGAAATGTTGGAACATGTGATACTAGGTTTACGTGGCGGGGCCCGAGAAGAAGAAATGGCTTAGCAACTTGTGCAAAACCAAAGTTGAAATCGTCTATGTGCAGTGCGGGTATGGCTGTCCTTTGCTGCGCAAGCTGGAATATCGTTACGACGACTAGCACCGACACTTCTGTGACAGGTCAGAATCTGACTGGACACGTGCGCGGGGGAAAGGACAGCTGCTCCACAAACGGTGTGCCTGGTCCTTGGACTGTAAATCTGCTGCCTTTGACTAGACACGAAATCGTCCGACTCAAAGAAGATAAATAAATATTATTTATGTTTTTGCTGATTATATATACTTTATTATGTGTACAATACATTTTGTGTAAAAATATGCTCGGTTTTATACTTAAGGTAAATTTTGCATAGTATTTTTAAATAGGAAAATAGGCTTACTATATTTAAAATAAGAAAAATATTCACAGTCCTATACAAGTGTGTGTGTGTGTGTGTGTGGAGTGACTACAATACGTACATGATGGATAGGTTATGTTAGTTTAAATGGATGCTGAGTAAAGATGGGAAATTAGTTCCTAAATAAAAATCCGTAAGTCTGGGATAGTAAAAAAAATTATTATATACAAACAAAAAAAGTAAAACTTAAAATAAATACTTATATATGCATCAGGAAAAAAAATCTAAACGTAATTATGACTATAAAAACCAATACATAAAAATTATATATGTTAAACATTTCAATAATAAAAATATACAGAACAAAATACCTAATAATTATATGTAAGTAAAATCCAAACCATATATATGTACGTTAAATCAAAATAATAAAGTTTTTTTAAAAATATATGAAAAAATTGAAATTATACTTAAAAATACTCGAAATTATATGCAAATAAACAATGTAATACTTTAACAGTAAACTTTAAATAAATACTTGAATAGTAAAATACTTAATAGTAAAACTTGAAATAAAATATTTAATAATTAAACACTTTAATAAAATTATGCCAATTAAATCTAAATAAAAAATAAATAATTAATATATTTAACCTAAAATAAATACTTAAATAACAAAACTTAAAAAGAAATGTCTTTAATGACAGACTCTGGTCCCAGCATATTTCACGATAGCCAAGTAGTATAAGGCATTAGTCTGGGGATCCAAAATTCGGCAGTTCAATCCTGCACTATTCCAGATGGTATTTTCCATTATAAAAAATTGAAACACCCCTAGTGACGAACTCTAGAACTAATTGAATGAGAGCGACATGAGTTCTCCTAGCAGAAAATTCTAGAACCAAGATTGCAGAGGATTACATGCGACTAATCGAACAAGAGCAACACCAGTACTCCTAGCAGCAGCCGATGTAAACAAATGTGGCGATCGAACAAATGTGAGTAATTGGTGGAGAGAATGTGACAGATGTGAGAAACAAATGACAAAAGAAAAATAATATAGTGGTGGAGCGAATCAGACTAATTGGTCGAATGAATGGGAGAGAAAGAGAGAGATAGGGAAAGGAAGAGAAAAAATGGGAGCACTCTGAATAATTATGGAATGATAGAACATGAAAAACAACACGAAATGATAGAGCATGAAAAATGATATACTGGTGCCAAAATGATGGTATACCGGCTGCCAGATGGTGGGATCCAAGATGGTGGTCGCTTGACCAGATTGAGAGAGCAGGAAGTCCAAAATCAAAAAATGGCAACCAGCTTCCAGCTGATCCACTGATCCACAGCCTGAAGCTTGTGCACTCGAACATACTTTTCCAATTTACTTTCCTTAAACTGTTCCTGCGAGTATGATTTCTTCTGTTTCATTAGGAAGTGTCTAAGGAACATGGATGGTATAGTACAAATAACAATCTTTGTGTTTATTATTTCTATGTAACTATATATAAAATGTATTCTGTAATTATCTACCCTTGACACACCGTTCTACATGGAACTATTGTGATCTTTCGAGGCACAGATGCAATGTGGTAAGCATCAACATCTCGGAGAATAATACATACATATATATTCTTATGAAGTTCAGACACATGGTTTTTCCTTGACCCAAGGAATCTTCAAGACTGAATCCCACAAACCTAAAAATGATTTTAGCATAAGTAAATCACTGACAAAAGCCAACAAGAAATTATTTTCCAAGTAAATTAGGAATATCATTTGCTTAAATAAGTTCAGAAAACATAAAGAGTGCATGAAGTTTTATTTTATTCATTTTCTGTTCTTTGGTTTCTTTGGTATTCAAATATGATTTGATATGAATACAAATATATAATTTACACCCATTATGACAAAACATTACAATGACACATGACCTTTAAAGACTCTCTGTTAAACCTACAGCTGCTTAAAAAAATATTATAAATTCTGAATAAAAATTCTATCGTAAAACATGTTACTCATAATACTCTCCCCTCACTGGAACTCAGATACATATATGGAAACGTGTATATAAACTTATAAGCCCATTTTAATTACTGAAAACATCGTGAAAAGGGCACTTTAAAAATCGTAAAGCCTTTATACTTATCAAAATATACCCACCAGTGATAACCGAATATACATTACATTTTTCAGCACAAACAATTCAATGGCCATATAGGACAAATGCGAAACATATGTTTTATTATGCCTTTCATGACTAAATTCTCTAAAACTTGCATTGGACCTGGCATGACAAAATGTGTTCAAACTTGCATTCACCTAAACTATAGTTTAATAGGCCTTTCATTGCGAAATTCTCTAAAAACTTTCATTCAATTAATCTGTAGTTTAATAGGCCTTGCAATACCAAATTCAGTAAAACTTTCATAACGTTTTCAATAGAATTTCTTTCATGATCAACAACAAATTTAATAAATATGGCTATAGAACAAACATAATGAACGTCCTAAAACTCCAGGGAATTGACTCGCCTGCCATCAAAATACCATATTAACAAATTTACACTTCCATTCTTATCCTCTTTTCCTACCACCAAAGCAGCTGCTTTACATATAGATGCCTTAACTTCGAGGACAAAAATATAAATTCCTTTTCTTAGTAGAGAGTCATCAGAAATATTATCTGCAAGAACATTGATTGTAAAAACCCATGTTAGGACATCTAGCCTTTCGTCAAAGTGGTGCCATAACCTTCTTGCTTGTGAACCCTACCAAGAAATTATCTTGACTAATTACATAACTCTTATGATGATGGTGCTCCTCCGAGGCCGAAATCGTCTGACCCCAAACGAGCAAATAGACAAGGCATATATACTATTACATTGCAATTATTACCTGGAGGGGTGAGTCAATTCCAAACCCAATAATAATCAACCACTTGCCCTGCGAAGGCAGAAACCAATAAAAATGTACATACCAATATTTTAACTACGATCGTTACACTTGGTAGAAGGCGATAACAATAGTCAATAATCAATATAACCTAGAGGGGCAAAAGTAATGATTGGCGAATTTAATTCAAAATTGCCAATGCGATGGCCTTCTGGGTAGATAGCTACCACGCTGTAAGTTGCTGATACTCTACAGTAATTAAATTATCATGATACAACTTATTATAAGTGAATGTATAAATTCCATGGCAATATAACAAATAATTTTTAAACACTGATTCTTTAAAAACTGGTTTTTTTCTTTTCTTCAAAGGCTTGGAAACAAATTAGTTTTTTTTTTTTGTTTTTAATATATCTGTCAGATGGTTGGAGTAATGAAAAAATATTTCATAGTAAAAATGCCATGGGCTAGCACGTGACACATATATAAACATGAAAAAAACATGCTAACTGTTAACACATGGTCTCAAAAAAGAGATCATGTCATTAACAGCTAGCTAACATCTTGCATATTCAAAAAACCCTTTCAAAAGGTTTGTCGCCAAGTAGACATCATATTTGTATATTTATTGTGATAAAGAGCCATGTCTCGAAAACATTAGTGGGCCGGAATATATAAGATGACGGCCAGCTTACTGAGAAAACAAAGATGCAATATCAGAATCGGGCCAGAATAAAATTTTTGATATTGGCGATATGTTGGCTGTAAGATATCACGGCTACATAATTTAGGTGATATCCATCTGTAACACAAAAAAATTCAGTGGCAGTTGTTTTTTTTCTAACGGCAAACATACTGTCTCAAAAAAGAAGTCATGCCATTGTCAGATGGCTATCTTCTGCCATTGAAACGACAGTTGCCGGCAGTACAGGTATCGGGCCGACAATATGCCGACACTTTGCCGACAGGTTGTGTTTGCTGGGTTGTCTTTTACTCATGTTGCTGAAATAAACAAATACAGTATTATATAATGAGTCACTTTCAACTGGCAACTGTCACTTCCTCATGAAAGGTAAAATGACTTTAGATTGCAACCGCTGTCAACATAAGGCTGCCTTATTCTTTTGCGCATCCTTCTGGGCATGTCACGTGCAGTCCCACCCAGCTGAGAAAACCTTTGTCTGCCAGCAGGCCCATGTTCTTAAGTCCAGCGACACTCGACACCCCGCTTGACCTTGAAAGGACAATGAAAAGCAGAAACGGAAGCAATCTAAGCGACACAGTCTGACATCTGAGAAGTGTAAAATTCAGATTGCTTACCCAACAGGGCACTAAAACACTGGATTAATCAAGAGTATGTTGCACTTTATAATTAAGTGATAATACTAATCTTTTTATTAAATTTTAATATTTTATATCCGAACATTTCATTTTCCTTGGGCGGGGTATATATCCCAATATCCCCCTTTACCCCCTTGTAGGCTCCGCACCCGATATACACCCTTGAACCCCTTGAATACACACAGTCTCTATCTTTCTCACACATCCAACACAAATTTTTGCATACCATATATAAGAACAGCTGGATTTTCCATACAATTTATTACAGTGTACACAAACATATAACATTTGTTTACTTACTTTGCAATCACTTCTGACCTAGATTATCACACCCTTATGAATCATTCGTCTTAAAGCTAACGATAACTCAGAAGTCAATGTCTTTCATTTTGCGACATTTTTTGCATAATTTTCACATTAATTTGTGCATTATTAAGATTTAATCAATATATTACTATTTAAGGAGGACATCTTTAACTAGATATTTATAAAAGGATTATTATGATAGTACATATAGATTGAATATTTAGTCGCAACAAAAAATATGAGATAGATGATATAATCTCATACAAGCTTGTGCATAAAAAAACATTTTTATAGATATGCACATTATAACTTATGCAATGAAAAAAAAAGAATATTTTCTAGGTAAACTTCTTTTTCGTCCAATCCATGTTTATGCTGTTATTGTGAATTACATATTTCAGAAAGTAATTATAGCGCTAGTACTAAATATTCCGACCAAGTTCTACGTTTTTGTAAAGGTATGAAGCAAGTTAATGTTACAAAACATATTTCCCAAATAAAAAGCTATTATAGTCTATTCTGGATTGGAAGCAGCTTATGAAAATCAACCTTTGGAAAAAAAACTCTAGGCATAACATGTCAACTTGTTTTTTCAATAACCTGTATTCCACAAATATATAACACTGTAGATAAATTTAGAGTCCTGTATTATTGAATAAATGAAATTTTACCTTAATATCTTCCATAATTTGTAATAGTAATTTATTTTTAAATATGAATTAACATCAGCGAGAGCAGCGATGTATTGGCAACAACCGGTGAGATAGTTCACAGTAAAAATATTATTTTAACCTAGTTTTTTGAATAATATTTGAAAATTAAACGGTGGCTATTGAAATATTTAGATAGCCCCGATGGCAACATATATAATTTTTACAGTTCAAAATATCAGCGGAAAATATCGTGAGTAGACCGTAATTGTACGGTGTTGTTTTATCGAGCGAGAAAGCATCTGAAAAACTGTCTACTGGACGAGGCTTGTCGCTTTCACTCTCTTTCTTCTTATCTTTTCAACTCCAGAAATTTCACTTCACTAGTAAGCACCTATAATATACATGTTTCGAATTGTAGCATATTTCATACTTATTACAGAAAAATAATGGTTTTTTGAATTTTAAATTTACAACTGAAAAGAGATTTTAATGTTTAAATACTGAATTAAATATACTTAGAAATGATGGCGGGGCAGTTACCAAATGAAGTTGGCAGACCTGGCGTGCCATGGCATGGCGTGTTGCTTTTTGCCAAACGAAACGTAAACTATTCTTACTCCGAAAAATACTTCAACTTACCACATAACGTTTGTAGACACTGTGTTTTTTAAACCTACCTAGGCAAGTTACGATGTAGTGATAAATCTGTGTTTTCACGGCAGTAATAAATATACTGTGACGTGTGTGTCGTTTATCATTCCGTCTGTGAAATGGCGTGCCTTTGTGAATCGTGGTCAATACGCTTGGTTTGTGTGTGCGTGATTTCAAGTATTAGATTAGCACTATTTATACGTTTTAACTGTGAACTGTTTTTATGACGAAGTTAATTATTTAACATGAACGTTTGTTTATTTATCACAGAGTTGTACCTTTGCCCTGGGGGTTTTGAAACAATGTCGCTTAACGTAATTTGCCACAATCCCAGAAGAAAAATATCAAGCCCAGCCCGGTAAATTTCAATGAACTTAATAAACAGTAGGTAGCAATACATGAGCGGAAAAAAGTTATCGTAATCTTATTTGTGTGCATGTTCACCACTATCTTTTACAGTTTGTATGACAAAAATTAGCAACACGAGTTGCGTGCTGGAATTCAATGTGCCTTTTTCGTTTGACTGGTTGTTCCTTCGTTTTAATATTTATTCCAACTGAGGCCGTCCTTTTAAAGAAATGACCCAACACATATCAATAACAAAATGATAATTAGTACAGCCCTTTACCTCGCAGTTGTAGCGGTGTTAAACACAGTCGCGGCAAAACACTACCATGCATTACATGTATTGGAAAACAAATATGTTAATGTAAAATAACCGTAAGAACTGTCATCAAATCAGGTATTTACAAAACGTCATAAAGCTGACTTAGATAATGTTAGAGGCCTAAACTGTGAATATTCATACGGAATGGTTTTTGGAATATGACAGAATTCTTTGAAAAACTGTAAACAGTAAAAAACACATTTGACAGGTATAAAAGCAGAACTCGCATTTCAATGTTTATTTTTAGACGTAGCGAAAGTATACGAACATATGTACACACACATTGGAATGTAAACATTGATTTTGACATTTGGGGGAATGATACGGAACGGGCATGGTAGTAGATATTTAGCAGGGCTCCGAGAAAGTTTCTTCCAATGGGGAATGGACTATACATGTATTTATTCGCACGCAAATCAGTACGATTAAGTTTAAAAATTGCGAAAAAGTGGCGAATATTGTAGATTAAAATTTTCTAATGCCTATTTGTTCCGGCATATAGCTAACTTTGTAGGAAGACGCGAAACAATGTGTAGCATTACACTAGCTAACGGAAGTTAAAAATAATTTAATGTAGTAATTTTCCCTTCTTGACAAAATTATTGCAACAATTTTAAAATGTATTTACCTTATGCAAACCACCCCATCTGACTGTACGTAGGCATATTTACGTATAGTTTATTTATGTTTACGTACACCAGGCATTTAATTATTACAAATGCACACACATACGGTGAGTATAAGAAACACATATACCTTTCTTATCTTAAGAATATAAATGTGTATGTATTTGTTGTTTTAATTATATTTATCTCCTTTAAATTCTCTGGCTTAGTACACCTTATTTCTGAAACACATACGTAATGTATGCATGTCTTGCACACGTTGATTGTGTTTACTTTCAATTTGCAGTCAGCCATATATTTGTTAATACTTACAAATATACTTCATTAACTAAATGTGACATTTCCTTAATTGTCAATGAATCTCGTAAACAGTGTGATAAAACCAACTACATAACTCATTATTCCGATTTTAGTTGTATAGTATCTGTTTCTCAGTGCAAGTTTCTTCATTAATCTATAAAATTGTTAGTTTTAAAATTGTATGATACAAGTACTTCATTGCTTTTAGTCAAGCAAGATCCGAATTGTAAAATACTAAAAGTCGATAATTTAAAGGTTTGCGTTATAGTTATGATAATTTCGCATAATCTAACAATGTCCCTAATGAAATGTGCTTACGCAAGTATTTATGACATATAACTGCGCTGTTATGAAATATATAAAAGTAAACTAAATACAATAAGCATCCAAATAAATATACTTTTTTTTTGGTACAATTTACATCGTTATTAACTGAATATGTGAAGGCTCTATTTTTAACAAGTATTGCCATTTTAACCAGTAAATAGTAAACTAAAATACGTAATTATAATAAATACCAAATTGCAGGTTTGCCTTGTATTTTTTGCTGTAAGACTGCATCATTACAAGCACACAAATTTATTTATAAAATAGTGACAGTTTCGGGACCATTTCTGCCCTAGCATTGCATTAAATTAATTATAATATCTCAAATAAATGATGTGTGAAAATAAACGTCAATTAAGCTCCTCCATCTTGACATATTATTTCTCCGAACGAGTTAAATAAGTGATCCACATTTACTGGAGTAGTCAAACTAATGAGAGTTACGGTTTACAGCGTAATGTAGCGTTATATAAAATCAGTATCATATTCGTGTATGAATTCCCACAATTCCCCTTGACCTCCGCATGCACAATACCAAAAACCGGCATGTTTGTTCAGAATTGATGATTAACTGAAATACGTTCAATTTGTCAATATTAACATGTGTGATTGGAAGCATTTTCCACATGTTAATTCTCCGCTTCACAATTACAATTATTACCCGACCAATTCAAACTCACAATTGTTTTCTGGAACATTCGTCTACAATGCAGTTTTCCTACCAGTAAATATTTTATGTGCTGCAGGATATATGATAAATATTTGAAATACTTTAATCCCAATGATACATTGTTGTGAACATAAGAAGTATTTGCTGTCTATGCCATACTTCTCTCCCGCCTTCAATAAATAGTTTCTTTAAATAAAGCCTACGAAACAACAGGGCTTTTTGACGCTCATGAAAGCAATACTTTTAATCACCTTCCTGTAGTTATGCTATTGTAATTAAGTTATATACTGTTCACGGTAAATTTAGCACTTTCGAAAGCCGTGCTTGAGATCTACTTGTATACACTTTGTATACTACTAAACCTTATGTAAAATAAACATTGCTTTGGGCCCCATCACTTTATTCCTGCGTCGGTTAAATTTAACTGTGGAGTTGTTAAGAAAGTTAATTCTTTACAAATATGCTTATTTTTACACTTTGATGCCTAAAAAAAAACAGAGAGAGAAACAAATAAATTGAAATTTTCAAAAATAATTTCCCAACACTTTTCATTTGGGTTTGAGATATTGCACTATTTTCCATCCATCGTTAAAACTTAATTGGGCGAAAATCACTCAGCGCGCCCATTAAATTACATTCATGTCAGGGCAGTGACTTTTTTCTAAGGTACATTGCGAGAGTGCTCATGTTATTGTAAGCAGTATTTACAAAAGTTTCATTGTATTTGTTAGTGCATGTACCTGCCCGCATCTTTCACGGGGCAATGTAAACATTAGAATGCTGTCAACTACATTGACACGTCTATTATTACAGCCAACATAACAACACGACTGGTAACTTAACACAGACATTGTCACCTCTATGACACATGAACTTAGTATTCTCAACTGCAAAGATAACTCCCGGAGACGGGGCCGCCTTCAGCAGAACATTAAAGAACACGTGGGTGAGGCGAAGAGCCGACGGCCAGGGTGATGGCATTATTTGGCTAGCTGTGAAACTGGCAACACCGCACGGGTGGCGAGGTATTTCTTCTGCTGCGTCGCCTGCTACCTGCTACCGCTCAGACTAGAACACTAGCGCTCCTCTCTATCATTACAAGAACTAGCACAAACAACTGGTCAGACATTTTCCTATCCAGTGGCCAATCTAGTATAAATATTTACTCAATAATGTCACCAACGTCCAGATTTAGCCATGCAGGTGCGTTGAGTGAAACAAGGGGGTTATTTCCCCAATATTTATATTCATGCGCGCTAGTTAACTTCACCCGGATTTACGCTGTCCGTGTATTCGAAAACCCCTATGGATTCCTGTCCCAAATTATATTTCAGTTTAACTTTACGTGGTGCAGTGTCGTTGTGGTATATAGTCTATGTTTATGATTTCTGTTGAGGTCTGTAGCAGCAGTGATGTTTGCAGCGTCAAACGTCTACCGCACTACTTTGGTTCTCGCGTTATTTGCTGCCATGAATTATTCACCCAGTTTAGGTGATTTGTTAATATACAAGAACTGTATCGGATTATCTTGTACTTTGCCTAACTTTCATACAATCTTTAGAATTTTGTAATGTCAACACGTGATTTTCGTGCTACGTTAGAAATGGGCTTTGCCTTGCCTCAATCAGAGCAGTCCCTCGCGGAGTTTGGTATCCTAATTCATTTTCCAATAGTTTAATCATTTTGATATTTTCCCGTGCATATGCCTTTTGTAGGCCCAGTTTCGAGTGCTCGTCGTGAATGCACAATGTATCTTGATATTGTTGCGAATGTTGGCATAACTAAAAGGGTTATTTGGAAGGCCTGTTTGTTGATATATTAAACGGAATTCTTTATATTCGAATGCGGGTTATTAACACCTACTTATCTGTATAACGTTATTATTTTTAGATTATATTGCCAGGCCATACATTACAATTCGGTTGGAAAATGGATGTACATAACGCAATCTTAGGGATATTGAGAAATAGAAAAGAGATTGTGATCTCCAGTTGTTAAATAAAATATTTTGTAGTGAACTTTCTTACTTCTTGTTTGATATGACTTGTGCATAGCAAGCGCCTTAAGTAGACATATTTATGGTTGTCGTTTGTATATTTGTGAACATAATAAAACAAAGTTTAACTTAATAAATACAAAGTCTGTGGAAATAATAAATTTACATGATAATTCATATCAAAATTTGAAGACCAGGCAATTATTAAAAAAATACATGTTTCTAACACGTTAAGTTCACTACAATGAGCATTGCAAAAATTTCATTAATAAAATAAATTTAATTTATTTAGTAGTACGAAAAATATGAAAAGCTCTATAGAGTGAATAAAATAGTTTACGGGATTTTTTTTACTCTTTGATTAACGTCATTTGTACAAGAACAATAAAGTAGTATAGACCAGAAGTTGCTATGTATGTAAACAAGGAGGAGTCAATAAGGAAAATTCCCCATGCGCTGAAACAAATATTTCTGCTGTGAATCTGGTCATGGAACATCTTCAGTTGTTCAGCCACATCCCCGTCGACTGGTACCTCTAGCAGTAGGTCCTGTATCATGTCCATGGTGATCCTGACCTCCAAGTGGACGTCTCGACAGCTTGAGATGATGACTCCAGTTTCGAGAAAGGACAAGAAAGATCTTAAGAGATGAATATAGCGATACGACTTTGATCTGTGGGGAAATAACATCTCTATAAACAATCCTTTGTGAATACCATTCGTGATGATAAACATACCGCTGAGAAGAATTGATAGCACTTGAAGACCATACGCATCGTTCATCGATAGAAGGCACTTACACACTTTCTCATAAACCTCTCTTATCTGAAAAACTTCCACTGCAGATGGTGCCGTTCTATGCTCTGGCGTTTGAAACTGCAAACTTGGTTGAAATCCAAGTGACATGACACTTCGTGGTGAGACAGGTTGCTGTGAAGAGCAGCTACCTCTGTTGCTCTCTCTGGTAGATGCCTGCGTGTGTTTAAAATTCCTTATCTTCCTGTTCAACACCGCAAAACGCTCTCTTATCTGCAGCACCCAGTACGTGTAATTGAGTGAAACTGTCATAACAGTGAAGTGGTAAATATTGAAGCCAATTAAAGAGATGGCTTTATGTCCAGACATATTCCACATATCCCATAAATTAATACACCATGGAATGCAATAGAAAGTAACTAATAATATCAGGATCCTTAAAAATATTTCAGGTCTACTTTTGTCTGTTTGGTGACGGTTTTGAAAGACATCCTGGTCCACATCTAGCAACATCTGTACTATTTTCCTCCTACTGTTGTTGTTGACATTCATGCTTACAAGACTGGTTATAAAGGCGAGATGCAGTGAAGATATGTACAAAACAGCTGACCACAGAACTGCACCGTCACTTGAGTACAATTCTATGTATGATGTCAGTTTAAACAACCAACAAGTAGTTTGAAATATAGCTATTACAATACAGTAAATGAAAAAAAATACAGATCTATTGAATTTGACTGTGACATTATTTCCTAATCTCTCAGCCACTGTTACGTCAAACGTCTCCAAACCTGCTATCTTGCACATCGTCCGCAGGATTCCTGAATAGCAGAACGCATGTTCACTGTATGAAGAATTCATTGTCACCTGAAAAGAAAACAATATTTCTCTTTATTTAATGTACACCACGAAATAAAATTCTTAACTTTATTTCCTCGCAATTTATAAATACGGATACACTAGAATTTATTCTTCGGATTGAATTACCAAAAGATAAAATGAAACAAAAATTTCATAAATAGTGGAGTGAAGATAACATATTAACTACGAACGACAAGAAATTGTCACAAATAAAATATAATGTACTGTTTAGGACATAAACAGCGTAATAGTTTGTTGTGCACTGCAGCTGAGCCGAATAAAGATTCCTCATCATCAATCATACCTACATGTATGAAAAGAGTAGATGTAAAAGGCATGTAACACTCGTGTTATTTTCTAGGGGTTTTTTTCCTTGGAAACAAAAGAATTCTTCGGTTTACAAATAATATCAATACTTATATTCATCAAGCACAAATTACGCTTCCGCATGAAGGCAAATAGTGGTGTAGTGGTCTCAATATTCGCCTTCGACCAAGGCTAATGAGGTGGGTTTACTGGCGGGGTTACTCCAGATTTTCGAATGTGGTAATTGTGCCGTTCAATGCTGCGGGTTTTCTCAGTGATCTCCCATTTTATCCGCCCTGACATTCTCGCGTCGCCCCGTTCTCACTTCGCTTCACCCCCATCGGCTCTAAAGGCCCCGCTGTTTTCAGCCCCCCAAATATATTCATTCGCGCTGGTAACGAGCCGGCGTTATAACATGGCATGTTCATCTGGTGCAAAGCTGCTTCGGAGGTAAAGGCTGTTCACGATAAAGTGAGCATTTTAAAAACTAACCTTAGAAAAAAATCACTACACCTGCATGCATATATTTTAATGGGCGTACTGAGTGACATTAGCTAAGTCAAGTTGGTAACGATGTATGGAAAGTTTTTCCATATATTAATGCTGATTAAAAAGTGTTAATGATCCATTGGTAATAGTTAAAAACGTTTTCTTTCGTTTTCTTCTCTTTAATGCATCGAAGTGTAAAAATGATAAATTTGTAAAGTACTTATTTCTTAATAATTTAACCGTTTGATTTGACCGACGCATGAATGAAGTGATGAGGGCCATGCAAATGTTAATTTTACATACGGCAGAAGATTGCACAACGTGAACAGGCTATATTTAATTATATTTTATTTAGTTCGGAAAGGAAATACTACTATCTGTTAAGTATAAACTTCCTTTAATACTATTTTATTGCGTAAGAAAACCAATAATTAAAAAAATTATTAATAAGGTACGGCTTACTTCAGAGACAGTATTATCAATTATATGTCTCACAGCTGCAAAAAATTGCGAAAGTCTTGTATGATAAAAATTTTTACATTGATTAATTTAAAATTAGAAATGATTTAATTTGTTCATAAATGATTATATTGGTCGTTTTATCTTCAAGGCTGCACGTTCAAATGTGATAGATACACGATAATACCGTTAAAATCCACACTTATAACATTGGACTGCATTATGAAATTATCATTTCGAATTTGTTTATTACTTGTGACAGAATGAAGTCAAATTACGTTCAGCAGTCACTTTTCTCGCCAGCTTAGTGATTTATTTAAATGTTCTGATTTATATGAAATATCTGTTTCGTGTATACTAAGTATGGATTTCCACGCAACTTCAACAATTATTTTTACGTATGAATTCACACAAAAATATGTCTACTTGAATGTATAAAATTTAATATATATTTCTTCCGCCACATAATTGTTTTCTCTAACGTGGGTACTTGTATTTCCTGAACACTTTGTAACTCATTAGGTTTTACAAAAAGTAAAAACCAAATATTATAAAGAAGTCATATAACATAGTTCACGTAATCCGACGGTAACTTATCGAGATCAGTCAAATACGTATATCTCTCCTGTCTGGTATCCAACATGGCAAATTAGGTGAGCATGACTTTCATTGTTTGTGAAACACAATGTAAAATGTTTTTTTTTAATTTGCCACTATATTAAATAAAGCAGACTTACTACAACACCCATTTCAAAATTTTATTCTTACACGATGTTCTGGCATCATACAAAATTTTGTGTCAATCGGTTGAATAGTTCCCGATATATGACATATCATCCTTAATATGAAAATGGCCATCGTTTTGAAAGTAAGTGTCCAAAATGGTCAATAACGTTAGCATTTAGGTGACTTTAATAAGTTCTATACATGTACCGAGTTTCGTCAAATTTGGTTCAGGAGAAAAAATTGTAAAATGGAGAGGGCGAGAGACGCATTAGAAATAAAAGTTTTGCTTTATATTTCGAACTACTACAAAAGCAATTTTCACCCACTTTGGCAAGTAGGTGTTCTATGTTAAATCATATAAACGTAAGTGATAGCATTTGATTATTTACTTAATTTCAAAATGGGTGCCATTAAAAACTTCAGGACTTTATTGCTATATCTGCTATATAATTTAAGGAATTTTGACACAATTTGGTATTCTGAAACTATCTATCACAACCAACATATAGGCGAGCCTATTGACACATTGTCAGCCATTCTATAAGAAAGTACAAAATTGATATATAAAAATTTAGTCGTATCTTGGCAAACAATGAACCGGTTCCTAATAAATTTTGTTTCAATAGGTACTGCTACATATGATGTTAAATTATATGTTTCAGGTATGACGGACAATTATTTACAAAAGGTTGAGTATATAGTTATCGTAGCATAGAATCTTATATCATGGAAACAATGTATTCGATTCGAAATTAACTTTGTATGATAGCAGTTGAAATTAAAATTATCAGCTATATCTATATGAAGCATATTTTATCCGCCTTTCGAAAGATAGTGCTACATGAATAAATAAAATTTTAGGTTATATCTGGGGAAACAATTAAGCGACTCCTACCAAATTTGGCAAACAAATAGTACTGTGTCATATTGTGGGAAAAAAAACATGTTTTAATTATGCCCAACACTAGTTTTCAAAATGGCAGCCGCATAGGCAGCTCAGCTTAGTAAACTTCATCGTCGAAACCGTGTAATCAATTACAACTTAATTTTGTATACTGGCAGTATATATTGCATCTATCCACTCTATATTACGGAACAACTTTCGTCCGTCATTTTGTGAAATAGCGCTACTTGTTAAAATAATCATTTCAGTCATATCTTGGAAAATAATAGACCGATTTCTATAAAATTTGGCAAGCAATTAGCGTTGCACTAGTAGACGTAAAATTGCATGTTTTAAGTATGTCAGATATTATATTTAAAATTGCGGACATTTAGCTGTTTGAGCTTTAATCGCTATATTGTTGAAACCATGTGATGAATACATAGAGCATTTAGCAACTTACCAATATTGCAGAAGCATGATTAATGGTCACGAGCAGACACGAAAATACCAACTGTGTTCGCAAGCGACCGTAATGCTATGGGACGTCCGGCAGATGGAAATGAGAGAGTATATGAAAACCATATGTAATACGCCGGATTTAATATTTAAATACCACTTCTATAGTACAAGCCGAAGGAACGAAAGGCTTCTGAGATCACTTTCCTGACTGTGTAGGGGTTATGTGATTGTGTGTGCTGTGTGTATCTGAACTTATGCAGGCCACACTCTATCAATTTCTGAACACATGAACCGAATTTCACCCAACTCCGTACACATATAGTACTATGTACAAGCGCCTGAATTTTAGATTTATAAATTTCGACTACGCCGGGCTCTTACTTTCAAAATGGCGACCATTTGGAAAATTAAGGCTATATTTCATATCTCGGGAAACATTTGACCGATTTAAACGGATTTTGTGGCGAACTAGTTGCACTGTAGCAGGCCATAAGTTTTGACATGTTTTAAGTTTACAAGGCACTTTTTTATTTTTAGAATGGAGGCTCTAATACCTATTGATCTTAATAATATAAGATCTACGAAATTATGAAACCTATTGTCTTGGGGATCTTCCGTTTCCCTTGCCCTTACATTCCGGTGCTGCTCCATTCTTACTTCATTCATCAATCATTCGTTTTCAAGATCTTGTGGTTAAGGTGCGATTAAACCTGTCAACTCAACTTTCACATGGTAAGCTTTAAGCCAATGTTATATCTGTTTAACAAGATATTCTATTGCCAAATGCAGGTAGAGAATAAATCATTACAATTAACACTTTGCCATTTTCAAGTAACTAATGATTATGAAAGTGATTCTGGTAAGAGATATAAACATAAGATTGTAGTGTCTATAAATAAGGTTGGTTTGTACTCCACCTTTGTACAAACTGCATTATCTAATGTGCATGGCAACGTATAGTAGATCTACAACTTACATACAGTCAGCTCTGGAGCGCAGGGTAATCATGTATGATACCCGGCCAAGCTTGCCTCTCTCTGAATTGCTGTCGCCATCTCCAAGTTCAATTCCTCCTCGGCACACAGTACAAGTTATGGATTATATCGCTCGAAGTTTTCAAAATAGTAGCGGAAAATAAACAGTTTTGCCGTACAACCGGCGTTTCAACGATATCAACACGATCTTTTAGCTTGGGTTATTAAATATTTAAGTGATTCGAACGTCTTGCTCGCGCCTGTCAACTTCCTATCGAACGGAATTTACTGTCAAGTTTTCATCGTTCCTGAAGTGACAGCCCCTTTCGGCTGGTTCGATAGGAAATACATATATCTGTAACTATCAGAAATGTTTGACCTCTTTTATGAGAAATGGAGTTTGTTTAAAGAAGATAATATTTAAAAGACATAGGGAATAACATTTAGTATTGAATTTACGTTGTGTAATAGCAGCAATATATAATAAAATATTTAATAACTCAGCCTAACACTTCATGTAGTAGAACATGTATATATGTTAAATGTAGTGCAAAATTAATTTAATTTTAATGATTGCACTAGTACGGTAGAGTTATTGTCCAATTAGAATAACGGGACAGAATCTACGAGGTCTGAAGTGGCCACCTTATACTCATCAAAGTTCGAAGTCTATCTCATAAATATGAATAAGTGTTAATCAACGAACGATATATAAGTATATTAGAAATATGTATCGCATTTTCACATAATTTTTAAACACATCAACACTTGAAAATTCTATTAAAACATTAGGTCCAGAAAGAAAACATTATCGGTGTATGGGCCGTGTTGTATTGAATTATATATTTTGTTAGTTGGTACTATAGTATATTTTATTGTTAGACGCAAAGTTACAGCAACATAGCCACGCTAATCAACTGACATCGATCAATGAGATATTTTAAGACATTGTATGCCACACTTATTAGCTATTTAATATATATCTACATACTTGTAACTGTGAGTATGCATGTCAGAAATTCGAAAAACTTCTACGTGTGTTTGCAAAAGTACATTATTCTGTTATATATTGGGGTGAATGATGTTTGATAATGGCTGATAATTACAAATAGCAATTCTTTTTGAGACATCTCACTCCTCCTCAACACGGCCTATATTTAAAAATGATTTTGTTTCCGGACACGTGCTCATAGAATGTTTTTTTTTATACGCTATGCTTGTGGTAGCTTCTGTATAAATGTTGTAACAATTCAGTTTTTAAAAGTTCCAGATCACCGTAATAAAATTGTATGAAAATATTCTTAAAAGCTTTCATAACTGGGTAAGCACAGTATTCACTGTTCCTTGAGCAAATAACCTCTAATGCTGAGCTTTTGTTTCAAAGCAAAATCTTTTTATTAAACTTTCATTCCTGAAATTTCAACAAGTATCTTTATGATTTTTCTTCCGATGACCTTTAACTCACTGTACTTTCGAAACTTCAAATTTGACACGGACTTTCTAAGATTTGAAATGGATGGAAATCGCCGGGTGTCCAGTTAGAAATATAGAGTGTATGTGACAATATATAACTCATTAAAAAGAATGAAATATGTCTTTTTATATGACAAAATAAATAATATAATTTTTAATGCTATAATTGATATACTAAAATTGACACATATTATTTTCAATGCACGATTAATAGAATATCAAATCTCACTTAGATAAATATTTTGAATTTAATTGTATTTTTAGAATATAAAATTCATACTGTTCATGTGCAAATTTTAATTCATTTTAGAATTTATCCTGCTTTCTTTAAAATAATTTTAATTTGTGAAACAGGAAATATCTAATGTATGTAGTGAATAGATCTGATGTAGTCTAATCAGTAAATGTCCAGGCGAGTTGTGGGGGCTGTTGTTGTATTGCATGCAGTTCCCTGCTACAAGGCTGCCCATGATCTTCTGAAATGTACAAACTGGCATCATGCCTCAGACACAAATAGCTACTGAGATTTATCACTCTGATTTCACGTTACATAACTATACATATCCGGTAATTTGAAAAAGAGATTATTTAAAAACAATGAAGGTATTGGTAGCGGGTTAGAAGAAACTGTGAACAAATGCATTTCTGCTTTACAAAAGAAACTATCATGTATTGACGCAGAAACAGCGCTTTTTGAATAAGCATAAAAAAATTAAATTGAATTGATCTTTTCCAAACCAACATATTTAAGATGAAATTTCTCATTCAAAAAAGAATTTTCTTAATTTAATTTTACAGTACATGTTTCACATTTTGTTTGCAGTGCGTTCATTAAAAACCATTAATTTGTTATTAAATCACAGCTCTTAAAAGTTTTGTACATTTTAAAAAGGCAAGGTGCGGTGACAGACACGGACAGACACATGTTACTGACATGATATATTTTGTGATCTGAAACCTGAAACATACCTACAAGTGACTGAAAATAACCGAATGCCTTTAAAGTGGAAATTAACTCTACACATAGAATAAATACTGCCATCGCGGACAAAACAGCACCTTAAGTGTGTTTGCAGGTATGGAATTCGCAATTTCCTTTTTTTTTTTTTTTTTTTTTTTTTTTTTAAGTAGAGCAACTAATGAAGATTTTCTTTTAAATTTTATATTGCGACAAAAAATAGAAACGATGTCTCTTGTCTGAGCACAATTCTATCTGTCCTGAAGTTAGAGAATAACAGTGGTGGAAAACACCCGCGTTCCTAAGAGATGTTTTGTTCGTTGATTAAATTAAATACTTGAAGACATATATAGTTATAAATATTTGACTGTTTATTGGAACTAAAAAAATTTTATAATGTACAATATTTTAAATAAGTAGGGATGATGGATATAAAAATAAATGGTGAAAGAAAAACAGGCCTTTGGTGTCGCCAAATGTAGGACACCAATCGGAAAGCGAAGCATAACTTGACTAAAATGTAAGGCTTGATGGTAGAAAATAATAGAACGTTAAAATAATCAATAAATTTGAGATCAAATTGTGATAAAATAACACGGCTGGCATGCCTCTACCCCATAGCATCCGTTTTATTTACCTTAGTTTTGGCTTGTAAAGAGTCTGACAGACCATGACGAAGAGACTTCCACAAACATGTTAAGCACATTAGTTCGTTAGATCAACTTTAATTATTATATTTATAATAATCATATTTCTGGTGTGATAAATATTTATTATATCTAAATTTATTATAAAATTGAGAGGGTATATAAAAATGTATTACTTTTTAAGTAGTCCCTTATTACTATTTAAGAAGTTATATTTAATAGATTTATTCCCTTAATAAAGTATTTATATAAAAAGCTTGACTGTGTTGGAAAGATATAAATGGTTTGATAAAATTTATGAATATATATTTAAAAACACTTAAAATCTAAATGTACAATCTTTTTGAAAAATGTTAATATCAATTTTTTAGATAAAAATCATAATCATTCTTACAGAGATTTTCATGTTTACTCAATATTATATTTTTGGTGTTCCTATTCCTCATATAGTATATAGTACCAACAATATTTATTGCTATAAATGATGTGACGGTATCACATCTAGTACCGAGAACCTACCATGTCCCACCCACGGTTTAATTGATCGATTGGTACTTATTGTCTTGTGCGTACTTTGTAATTAGTATAGATTATATATTATGTGATTATTTATAAGACTATAAAATCTAACTACTTACGACGGGATTCGAACCAAGACTATCACGCTACTTATTTCCTCTGGTAAATGTACTAAGTGCAGGTAATTATTCAGTACATAATAACATTTCCTGGTACTTCATTTGTAATAGTTACGGCCAGGGTATTGCTGGTTGGTTGGCAATGCGCGGGAGATCGGATCCCTGGCTGGTCGGTGCATTCTCTGCTCTGCGGGCTAACAAGTCGGGGTTAATAATTAATGAAAAATACAATCTCAGTTCAATTGCGAGAGGACAGTTATAACAAATAGATGTTCACTTAGGGTGAAGGTACTCGGTATTTATCGTTTAATGAATGTCTCGGAACTTGTTTGAATGGTAATTATCTCTTTTCTTATTGTTTATTTAGTTTCTTGTAGTGCGTGCTTCGTGTCTCGGTGCTTGTAATGTTATTTATGTTTCGGTACTTGTTAAATAGGAAAACAATATCGGTACTATTGTTAAAAATATTTCTCTTGCACGTGTTTAGTGTCTCGGTCCTTGTGATTATAATTGCTCAGTTGCAAATTACTCTAACAATTGTGTCAGTGATTGTGATTGATTTGTTTAATTGCTAATTACTCAATATATTGTTATTCAAATGCTGTATTTGTATATGGTAAATAGTCTATTATTATTTAAAACAATTGATTTGTGTTGGTTAAAATTCATTATTTTTCAAGCACTTGTTTATTACATTTCTCTAATTGCACAAATTCGAGCTCAGTCATTCGGCGACCTCCTACTCAGCATCACAGCTCAGTCGTCCGCAGACAGCGAAGAAGCAACATCAGCTATATATTCAGGGCTTTTTCCCACGCCAGACACCTAGGAGGGCGAACCTACCCTGCTACTCCGACGCAGTCCACCCCTACCCCACACCCCCTCTAAATCATGCAGCACATTTCCTCGCCATACTCCCAAGAAGCAACATCTAATATGGTACTTGTTAATTTCTTGCTCCAATGCCCAAGCGACCAATCACAGCAGACCATGTAGTGATAATCCCATATATGCTACTGCTCCCACACTTCAGAGCTCAGTCGTCTTATATACACCGAAGAGGAAACATCTACCCTTTCAACCCTCACTAAACCCCTTGTACACCAAACATAACATCAATAAACCCATTTAATCAATTTAACCCTTTAATCAATTTCAATAAAATGGATCCCTTTCTACCATTTATTGCCCCTCTGTACAATTTTAACACTTTTAACAATATTGAATTATATTTAACAGTTTGATTACTTACCTATAATTAATCCATGTACCATCTGTAATTAACCCTTTACCTGTAATTAATACAGGTGTGATAAACCACTCCTTTTCCAGAACTTCTATATTTTTACTGCTGGTGACTAAATGTACTACCCCGTAGTGAAATAATAATACACTTTAAATACGTAAAACAAATTATTTGATGGCGAAAAAATACCCAAAGCCACTATACACGTAAATATATATAATATTATGTAATTTCACGAACATTGTAAATATATATCACAACGATTATGATTCAGAAAAACTAAGAATGGGATGTAACAAAATTAACTAATAACTACACAACATACCCACATATACTCTGATGGATAATAAAGTTCTAGAAAAATAACTAATGTAAAAATAATCATGTGCAAATAAATATTGTAATAAAAAATTACTTTAAAACATATATAAGTATAAACTGAACAATAAAACATTATATAAAATTACTTATTACTGCGGTAGTGAAAAAAATTATGTATAAGTTAAAATTGATTAATAAAAATTGAAATAGTACATATTAAAAAATACACTGAAAAATAAATGCTTTAATGAAAAAAAATATATTAATATGTATTTCAAATAACGATGACAAAACATTTATTCGTACCTATACGCATTATATTACATATAGTTCTTTGAAACCCTGTCCCAGAGTATGTTCTGAGAGCCGAGTGGTATAAGGTGTCAGGATGACGACGCATACTTCGGCAGTTTGATACCGCCCTCCTCCCGACCGTATTTTGAGCTCCAAAAAACCCCCTAGCTAACATAGTGGTCACACACCAACGCCCCTAGAAGTCATCTCCGTAAACAAATATGGCTGACGAACGAGAGCGACACAAACGCTCCTTGCCGCTAAATCTAGAACCAACATGGTAGTTGAGCGAAGACGACTAGTCGGTCGAACGACTGGTGTGCCCCCTAGCAACAGCCGATGTAAACAAAATAACGAAAAAAACCACAATTGCAGTTCAGTTAAGGTGAGAGACTAACTCCGAGAATATATAAACAAATAACAAATTAAAAGAACTCGATTGTGGCCGGAAACAAGCTGACAGACGAAAAAAAGAGAGAAAGGTAAAAAATGGAACGAGTGAGAGACAAAATGCAATGATAAAGCATGAAAAACAAAACAGAATGATATAGCATGAAAAAACCATATGGAACGATGGAGCATGAAGTGCAAAACCAAATGGTGGCATACTGCCTACAAATATGACGGATCCAAGATTGTAGAGTACTGGCTACCAATATGGAGGCATAATGGTTGCCACTATTGTGGTGTACTAGCTACCAATTTGGCGAAATCCAAAATGGTGGTTTCATGACTGGAATGACAGAGCAGGAAGTCTGGAATCCAAGATGGTACCGTACACATTGCGCCTCGGGCCCAAGCCCTTGCCTTGTATAATACATTCCTTATCTACTGACATAAGGTTTAATGTCTGCTACAATACGTTATTGAAAACCCTATATCTAAACTAGTATGCAACCCTATGAAGCAAACCCATTACAATCTTCCCCTCGTAATCTACAACTGTTTTAAATGTAAGTTGGAAGTATTTTTGTTAAATTTTGGACAGTTTACGATGCGTTGCAGCAATTATGTATTATAGTTTTTTTTTATTTCGGGCACTTGTGTTAAAAATTTATACCTACTCTTAAGTTTTTAATGGAAAATAATAAAACTAAAGAAAATGTCTATTGGATAGAGAGATTTTAATTGATGAGCCAAGTAAAAGACTAAGATGAAATACGTGGAAAAATTCAAATCATTGTCAAAGTCTATATAGTCGAATTTGGTAGACCTTCCGTAATGATGTGTCACTCTGGCTGTTATCACCATTGTGACTGATTACAGATTTGTATACTTAGCGTACACTTATAATTGTTAGCTGTCAATCCTTGGTAATCCGTGTTACATAAATACGTAAACAAATAGATTAACCTTACGAAACATTGAAATGTTAAGAAATTCACAAAATGGAATTTTTAAAATTTTAAGCATGTTTGATGGTGACATTTGTTCATGAACAATAAGATACGATAAATTAAATACGAATGAGATTATCTGTGAAGAACGACATATGTGACCATGCGAAAGTACCATCTTTAGAATTTTTACCTTCAAATGAAACCACTCGTTTTATCCACAATATTGTCAAAACTACTGTGATAATTAAACTGTAAAATTAAAATAATGTTATCCTCTTGAGGATAGCTACAATGTTATTTTGGCTTGTCCGAATTTCTGACGTATGAAATATCTCCACGCCAGCCAACGGGCAAATAATTTTCTGGATTCGGGAATTTGTCATGACACAGACTTTCCTTGTACCCTGCATTCTAATCTGCAAGAAAATATATTTGCTTTAAGAACGCATAATATACAAACCAGTGCTTACGAAAAACATGCTAACACAAAACGATTGTTTGAGAGCAGCAAATGTCTAATATATGTGGTAACATATATATTTTCTTTCTTCCAGTACAAAAAAGGATTTTGATGCATTGCCTTCCCAGAAGTGATACTATTTCTGTTTATCGGATTTTAATTAAATTTAATACTTTCTTATAGTTAACTAATTGCGATGAAAAATACATCATTAAAAATGTTAAAAACAATATTTTTTCACAAATTCAGCAATAACCAAATTGTTTATTTTATTCATGGATCAGAGTCAGTCCATAAATATTGCTTGCATGTTGTCCAAACGATGGGATTCTCATGACATTTATTCTGTCGTGGTTTATGGACTAGTACGATAGCTATATATATAATTCGGGTTGTTGTGTAACATCTACCGAATCGCGCTTTGCTTGTGTTAATTAGTAAATTGTTGCCATGTATCCATATTAGAGATATATCTCTTAGATTTTGTTAATAAAATGACGTCTTTTTGCTAACATACGTCAACGCAAATCTGCGCAGTGTAGTTGAAATAAACGTATTAATGCTGCTGTAGAGAGATGCGCATAAATAAATTATCTTTTGTCAAACTATATTCCCCAAATGGTACACTGTAACCATAGATTAATAAATGCCTTCGTATTGCCCAATGAGCATTTCTATAAAGTTCTGAAGCACAACTGAATATTCGCTTCTGAATTGTGATCCACACCTTTTGCTTGCTAAGGATTATATCACTCTTATTTGAATTAAAGGACAAACTATACTATCTATTTATTAATTTGTTAATATTTCGATATTACATTTATGTCATCGAAAAAAACACATTTTGTAATATAATGATTGCACTGAAATAATCATGGTTAAATTTACTGATAAATAAATCATTGTAGTAACAAATAATACTCTAGGAGCATTTGATCAGCAGCGTTTAATATATTTTATTCACTAATATTTCTTATAATATTATTAGTGGACTGGGGATAGACGTGGTTTTAAGAATTATAAAAAGCTCTTAAACAAGATTTTGTGAGCTAACGTACATTTTAATATCATATGCACACTTATTAATCCTCCAAAGGTGTTAAAGTGATATGCTATAACAAAACCAGTTGCCATGGTTTCACGCACTTCTACTTAAACGCCGCAACGAACATCAGGACTTGAAACTTAGCATAAAAAATAGCGTTTATAATAAAGTTTTGTACTATGTGCAACATTAAATTATTACTCTTTATTATTAAGATTTTTTTCAGCTTTACATCATAATAACTTGAATATTCTACAAGATATCCTCCATAACTCCGAGCAATCGTTTTCTGGTAATACAAATTATCATTACTCAATTAATAACAAATAGTAACTTAGTTAATTCTATTTTACTTTTTAGATACTATCCGTGTCGTGCTGCGCACATTACCTAGCTGTAATCCCAAACCGTAAAGCTGGGAACCTAACGCTGTAGTTAACTACTAGAAGTTATAGATTGCCTTTCATGCCATTATGCCATTTACTCATTTCTCACATGACAAACCTTGAATGTGTCTGAGCCAATGGTAAACATTCTTCACTCAAGTCACTGGACTCTTTGTAGCCAAGTCAGATAGAAGAATGTGTTCTGAATGTGGCAACAGGTAATTTTGAGGTCATTAGGAGTTATAAGAAGTTATGTAGGGGGTATTTTTATGGGCCAGTTTTGTGAGGGATTGGTCTGGCGGAAGTCGGAGACAGACTCTTGTTTGTGATGACTCAGAGCATTCACGCGATTGGTCAGCTGCCATCACGTGGCGACTCGATTGATTGACCGGTATCCGAACAATGTATTAATGGTGTAATACGATTGGTTGAAAGTCAATATTACGGCATAGGGTTTGCATACTCGTAAATTATTAGCATTATGGAGGTTAGGTCATAGGCTTAGTTCGACAACAGCTCCCGTTAAAGCTATATCGTCTCGGCTGGCTTTTGCAAATTCGCATCTAAGTATATTTTTCTGAATCTGCGAAGTCTTAGGTTAATCCAAAGCTAATGGTAGCTATGGCAGTGCCATCTACTTCTTCTGGAGTGGTAACATCAGCCCCATCTATCTATTCAGCTGAGGTACCTAGAACACCAATGCCGGTGTTACCTGCTTCTATAGCTGCACCACCTACATCTCCAACAGGCGATACAGCATTACGACATTGGTCCCATGCAGTTTGTGCATGGTGATACAATGAAGGGACACATCGAGGAATGCAATGGTTCGTGTACTGGGAGCCAGCAAGTGTTGCCGGTAATATATCTTGCTATATCGATGGGTACTGTTTCCGCAGACGATTATGGTGGGGCAGTTAACTCTAAAGATGAAATAAAGGCAAAGACATTCGCGTTAAGTCGACGAACATCAAAATAAATGGTCGTAGGCTCTAAATACTGATGCGCATACAGTTTCTGCTACAAATTAAAAAGAATATTTCTATTCAGGATGAAACAGGTGTTGGAGACGATCATGAAGAGACCATTGATAGTGATGAATATGAAGACTGTGTTAATGAAATATCTGATGAGAAGGATGATGATTCCCTCGACATTTGCACACATTTCCCCGACGAGTTTCCTCCGACATTTGGTTCACATTGCTCGAAGACCCGAATGAACTTGTTGATAGGCTCAGAATTTCGATCGCTAAGCAAAGAGGTGGAAATTACTTGAACATGGAAGATGAATGTTTAATCATTAGAGAACTTAAGGAAAGAGTGATGATGTGTTGAACTGATTTCTTTTGAATTTGTTAAGACAAAATATTAAATAATTATTTTCTTTGTTTTGTGTGTAGTATTCTTTTAATCCTCGCAACTTTAAAGTTGTTCTGTGATCACTCAAGTGTTAATATACAGATATACATTCAGAATATTTATTTATTTAAGTATAGAAATTCATGAATAGTTGATTGAATACAATAGTTTAATTCTGACTATATGTGCCAATTTGGGAAACATGTGGTGAATCGTTTTTATATATGTATTGGTAGAGACAGACGACAAACCAAAAGTTATAAAATGGATGGCGGATGGATTGATAGTCAAGAGGATTAACACCCTCGAACATTCCCAGTCTCAAGGACCTTGCAATATTGGTATCTCAAGTATGACATAACTATATTAATATAAGTTTTGGTTTTTACTGCTTCATATTATTATTATAACGTACTCGCGCATGTGGTCGCTACTCGTATAATGGGCTTGGTTTATTCACATATACATGTATTTAATAAAATCCGAGTAGGATAGATATGCCTACAAACAAGACGAGACAGTGAATAATTAGCAGATTCTGACACTGTTTAGTAATTAGTTTTTAAGACAAGGCACTGGAAATGTATTAAGTTAATTATATACTTTTGCATGGTTCCGAAATAGTCTGTAAAATTTCGGTCAAAATAGAAATAAAAATTGTAATCTGTATATATATATATATATATATATATATATATATATATATATATATATATATATATATATATATATATATATATAACACTATGCCTCTAAAAGTAATATGGTTACTAGAAATAAATGCAAGGGTCTACGTCAACATCAGCAGGTGTATAATTAACTAGGCTAACTTTTTAGTTCTTTTTAGTAATATATTTTATTCAATTCCAAAAACAAAAACTCTTGAATATTTTATTTTCATTTCAATCCTGTATCGTAAAATGTCACTATTAATCAATTATATAGGGTAATAGCCATGGTAATAAAGGGATTAAACATACATTCCTGGAGTCATATGTTACACTTGCAAACTGAATTTCACGAGACTGTCTGCTAAGAGTTCGCAAATAATTATTCATAAGTGACTATACATATTTGCTTGCTTACAGCCTGAATTGGGAAAAAATGTGATCTGCTACATAATTATTTAAATCTAATATATGACAAAAATCAATGTGAGCATAGGGACATATGATTCAGAAAAGAAGTGATTAATATAACATTTGCGTTTATAAAGTTTACAAAATTGTCACTCTGCTCAATTTAAACTGAAAAAATAGTTGAATAAATGTGGTCATGAGCTATATATGCAATGATTGAAAAGAAACATTACAAAACATTTAATACGTTAGTAAAATTGTACAAGGGAATTGCAGCCTCTTCATTTGTTGGAAATTGTGGCAAATTTTAAGAAAACCATTCTTACCATTACCTGACTGGTCGGTGGTTAACATACTGGACTTATGCTCGAGGGATTATGGATCCGAATCATCATCGATTCATGAAGAATTTCATTGTTCTAAATTCTACCTGCTGTCATGGGTAAGTTTGAAATTTAAATAATTTAAGTTTTATAATCTCATTTTCCAATAAAAATACATTTCCGGTATATTTTACTGTATATTTTTTTTAAGGTTTGGGCATTTTTCAAATTACATAAAATAAATTTAAAAATAATGTTTATAATTATTTATAAAGGCATAATTTCCTAAATGTCTGAGAATTTTACAGTTTATTTGACAAGATCAGACAGCTGACTGACCTGCGAAAGCAGTATGGAAAGAGGTGCTGGGCGCTGGGATACAAAAATGGATTAGAAATGAATGGTTTGGTGAGGGGGGGGGGGAGGGTTGGCGGCCGATGCTTTTCATAATGGTTTGGGCTGTGGGGTGGGTGTCATGGTCGTGTGTTTAGATGACACCATGTATTGGGGGGGGGGGGGGTTGAATGCATTGGTACTTTGAATGTAATTTACGACGATGTTTGGGACAGTGATATATATCGCTTTAATTGTTAGATGCTTAAAAAAAAAAAAAGATTCTGAGAGTGGAAGGGGGGATGGTGTAATGGGAGAGGGGTTAAGGTGGGGTGACGAGATTGTATAGTGGTTGAGGTGCAGCTGAGTGTGTTGGTAAGATAGGGTGATGGTAATGTGTTTTGAAAGAGAAGGCGGGAGGATAAAGGCTCACTCTTAAATCCAAAATGGTAGTCCTGGCATCTATGTGACATCACGCTCGTATGCACCTTGAAAGAACGAGTCCGTTAATATAACACTCTATATTAATGCCTTTAAATTTCTTAATTACAATAATAGATTGAAATATTAAAAAAAAAATTATAATGATGTTTTATCGGCTCTCAGATTCCTCATTGTGGCTGACATTTGAACATATTTTGCGAATATTCAGCCACAACATTGTATCACTCAGCCACATTGATGAGAGAGCTCATTTTTCACTTTTTTTTTTTTTTGGAAAAACAGGGAAATTTCTTGGGAAAACCGATGACTTTGAGGGGAAAAGAGCGATTTTGTAGTAAATCAAGCGATTTTTTTGGGCAAAACAAGCGATTTTGTAGGTTAAAAACTGAAATTCCAAATGGCGGTCGGCGCACCGTGCTTCTGCCAGGAACCGTTTGTTCCCGAAACGCCATATTAACACTACTTATATCGTTAAAACTCGTACCAATGTGTTAGTTTCCACGACTACCACAGGGAACATGGCGCGCCTTGTACTCTTGTTGGCGCCAAAACAGCTTCCTTCTTGTATTTCGTGTATTACATCATTCTAGCTAACGTAATGAAAATTGATTGCCTAGATATGCTTTATTCTAAATAATTTAAAGCATTAAAAAGCTAAATTTTTATAAAATGTGTAACGCTCTTGTGGTACATAACACAGTGATTCACGGTAAAATGTGATTTTGGAGCTATTAAGGATTAATTTCATGTACAAAATATCTGCAGGCTACATAATAAACAGTTCCATGCATAAAATGTATAGTTTATATTTTTTGGAAATTACTCATTTAGTGTACTGTACTGAGTGCTACTGCCGTCATATGACGTTCATTAAATGTAAATATTATATAGAGTTTGCTGAAATTGTATGATGTCTGCACTACTCGAAGTAACTGGCGATGTAACATTACTTACCCAGCAGTTCTCATCACGTTCACTGTCACATTATATTACTTCTGCCGCTCTCAACATGTAAATATTATATAGAGTTTGCTGAAATTTTATGATGTCTGCACTACTCGAAGTAACTGGCGATGTAACATTACTTACCCAGCAGTTCTCATCACGTTCACTGTCACATTATATTACTTCTGCCGCTCTCAACATGGAAATTACGAAAATGAACACGAAGGATTTGTAAATAAATTTTCGTACGAAGTGACACTTCTAAGGTAACATAGCTTGACTGAGGCCCGGTTGTAGCAACGTGGTTCGAAAGATCGGATCAAAGATCGGCACAGAAAAGTGTTGCACCATTCGAGTATAGAATTAAACTGGAGATCGAGCTGAAGTTCATTTCGAACCTCCGAAATTGACGGTTCGAAATCTCGATCCGATATCGGCAGCCCTCGTCTACAAATGTAGTTTGAAAATACTCGGATAGAACTACGTTCGATTGTTTTCTTGGGAAATTAAAAGAACATTATACGTACTTGAATATTATTCAATAAAATTTGTACAACAATAATTCACTTAAAACAGATAAAATATCCCACATCTAGTTCTATATATAATGAAAACATACGCCGTCTACCATGACATCAGTAGTAGGATTTCTCTATGTTCTGGGAAAAAGGCATCTGGCACCGGAGCCGGAGCAGCCTGGCCGCCATCTTGTTACGTCATCCAACAGCCATCTTGGATGCTATTGACCTTGAACTATGACCCATTAACTTGACTCAAGTAATTTCTAACCCCCAAAAATGCGAAAAAAATCCTAGAAAATTTAAAAAAAAATTATTATTGAAAAAATTTACAAAAAAATTGCTCAAAAATAAAAATCGATTAAAATTCTTTAGTAATTTTGTTAATTAAAAATGTAATAAAAATTGTTTAAAAAATTAAAACAATTCGTTTCGAAATTTATTTTTATAAAATTTTATTTAAAAAATTTCTTAATTAAAAATACTTTAACTTCGGTGGCCAATTTTCCCTTTCACTTCGAAATATCCATTTTTTCCTTCAAAATTTCCCTTAAAATTTTTTATTAAGAAATCGTTTGAGATATATCTTCATTAATATGTCTTCAATACCGGCGACCATTTTTTTTTTCTTTTTTCCTTCCACATTCCTCTTTTGCCCTCAAAATTTCCCTTAATTTTTTAATATATATATTTTTAACTTTAATTTCCAGAGTTCTCCGCCCACACCACCAGTTATTCACCTCTGTTCGAATCCATCAGACGACTGACTCCCTCGCATCCACTCCCCTAATATAAACTCATTCCGCCATATTGTGTTTTCATTCGGCATTTTTTTACATGCTACTGCAGATTGACTCTCCCCTTCGCTTGACTGCCATCTTTGTTTACATGCTACTGGAGGCATCCATCTTTGTTTATATGTTACTGGAGGCCGCCATTTTTGTGTGTGTTACTGAAGATGGCCTTATTTGTTTTTCTCGTACATCATTTGTTTATATATGTTACTGGAGGTGGCCATATTTTTTTTTGGTACATAATTTGTTTATATGTTACTGGAGGCGGCCATATTTTTGTTTCTTTCGTACATAATTTGGTTATATAAGTTACTGGAGACTGACATGTTGGGAGGCAGCCATTTTGCTAGGTGCAGTCCTCCATGTTTTTTTTATTGTCATTTGTTTTATAGTTTGTGTTTCACCTTCGTGCGACAACCGAATTATATATAAAATGTTTACATCACCTACATACCACCAGATGACATCCAAATTATTTTATGTGTTTAAAGTATGGGTTGCACTGTCGACATCCACCAATGTTTTTCATTGGCAAATTAGTCACCTGCGATCCATCAATTACTTACTTTAGTTCGACTCCCCCACGTTAGATTTTTTTTACACACATATGTAGGATCGATTATGTCACTTTATATAGGCCTGTACCGAATGGTTACATTGACCATTCCTGCAAAGTACTTAAATTTATTTACTATTTTATTATTCTTGTATAAAAGCAGGGATGCTTTTAGTTGAAATAATACATAGTGTTTCTTTCTTACATAAAATGTATTGTAAACATAGTAAAATATAGAGGTTTATTATTATTCTTCGATGTTCACCACTCGATGTCCGCCTCAGCGACCCAGGAATTGTAGTGGGCAGGGAAACTGGCACTTGAAGCTGGCGATGCTCGGAGACGAGTAAACAGTTATGTTGTGCGAACAGTCACCTGCGGTCATGACAGTATTTTGACGGTTCTGTCTTGGCAATTGTAAGATACAAGCCGGTCGTGAAGCATCTGGCAAAATGTGTACGTATTGCCACGAATATTTCCATGTGTAGTGAATTCGATGCTGCAGTCGACCACATTGGAGGTAATACGCTCGTCCTGTTTACTCAAATCGAATACCATGTGTGGGGCCAAACTCTTGAATTTATCAGGGCTCAATATCGGGGATTGGGTGCGTCCATAATTTGCTGTTTGTAATTGAGCGTACATCTGATATGCCAGCAGGTTCTAGTCATTCACAAAACATACATGTTCATGTCTATGTACGGATAGCTTTTGATATTCAAAAATATTTTGACCTTTCCTATCGTATGTGAGCTTTGTGCTGAAAAGATAAAGATGGATTTTTAACGATCGTAAAGTACTGGCCCCTATATAATAGTAGGTACAGGCGAGAGATCGATCAGTTCATCGCCAGCCATCGAGAATGAATTACAGTATATCGAAATTCAGACAGAGTATCCTTAAGATACGTCATCATAAAGACAACGATGGTGGTTGTCGTGTACCAGAGGATGATGGAACTTGTGATATTGGTAGAAGAATAATTCAAAACGTTAGTGAACGCCTACGATTTGGGGATGCTGCTACTAAGCATTTCGTCCTCGAAACTGGTAATGATATCATTTCGGAACTGCGCAGAATGTTGGCTGAACAAAACGCATTATTTTGAAACTACCTGTCTGAGCTCGGAGCGAAGATGGAGAATGTGAAAACTGAGATCGTCCGTGATATGGTGGCCATGGACGAGCACGTGACGAGTATTCAAAGGCAAATTATAGACAGATTGAATGAAGCATCTGCACAAAAAGTAGAGAATCGGAAAAAACCCGGAAGGATATATGACTCATACATTCGATACCTCGATTTCCCACCTCGCCATGAAAAACGATATTCAAAATTACAGCAAACGTCTGAGCAAGTGTGAAAGTATGTTGCCGGAGACTCACGAATAAACCTATAAAAGATAGCGACATTAAGAATTTTGATTCAGAATGATGGCGGACATTGCCAGCAAACTACATCGAGTGATTAAGTCTGTCCGCTCAAAATATTTGCTCGCCAAGAGAATCGACATTTTACACGATCATATAAATGAATAAATGTTTAAGCCCATTACTCATTATCTCGATTTACTCAGGGAGAGCTATGGAGCAACCGTAGCTTCAAAGTCCGAAATCGCCAATACAGCTAAGCCTTTGCAGAAACGGACGCATGATGAAGTACAGTCAGATTAGGACAATGGATCGGATGCGGATTTGCCACAAAAGAAGAAATTATGGGAGGGAGCCCTCAAATATAATGCTTTGGCTCGATGATACCTATGATCGTACACATCTAGTAATACTGTTGTGATGTATGGTGTATACAGGCATAATGATAAATGGTTTTTCGGTGCTTATGAAATAGAGTTTCTTCCAGGTGGGTGCATACGAATTGGAAATTACACGGTACGTGGAACTCCAGGACTATACGAACTTTTATTTTGCAAGAAGCCTAGGGACTTTACAGAATCTGACATCTTCCAATACAAGACTTTGCTCGAACTGATTCACGCACGTTACCAAGACAACGGTGCCGAAACCGGTTTACATAAGGATGAAGATAACAAAAAAATTGACATTGTCGAAAACCTCTTCAGCGACCTAGCACTGAAAAGCTGTGACGTTCTGAAGATGATAGACAAGTGCAAGAACATTGATTTTGTGTTTTGGGATGATCCGAACTAACTGGTCGATAGGCTGCAGCTACTGCTTTCTTCGGAAAGTGTTGGAAATTACTCCCACACCAATGAGATAGCTTCAATCACAGAAGAACTTAAGGAGGCGGGCTACATACGGTGAATCGATTGTGTATCGCAAATGAACTACATGTGGCTGCCAGGCGCAACTACTGCCATCGCAAGGTCATGATTTGTGGAATGAACTATCTGTTTCAAGCCGACATCGTTGAGATGATATATGCTCAAGTCAACAAAGACAACAAATAAATGTTGACAGTCATCGATTCCTATAGCACATTAGCCTGGGCCAGGCCAGTTAAGTCGAAGAATGCACGTGATGTTATCAAGGCCGTCACAGATATGTTGAGCGAAGGACACATCCCGACCAATTTGCAAACCGACCAGGGCAAGGAATTCTAAAATGCAAAGTTCAAGGCACTAATGAAGAAACATAACTTAAATCATTAATCAACATACAACAATGTCAAAGCTTCAATTGTCGAGAGGTTCAACACAACACTGACGGGCAAGATGTGGAAGAATTTCGCAGCAAATGGTAGCTATAAGTGGCTTCAGCCAAGCCGAAACTGGATGGCGAGTACAATTCTACAGTGCACTGGACTACTCGGTTGAGGATCCAAGATGTCAAGAATCACTCCCTGATTCAGACTGTGTTTGTTAGTGCAATGGTGGCATTCATTTATTCCCATAGAAGATGAAAACGGTGCTACTGCAAGCAGTCCATCCGACGAGGTCGATGGCGATTATACTATAGGAATGACGCACGAATAATTCGATGGCACTGCTGGTACTACTCCCGAAGAAGTTAATGGCATTGCCGTAACATCCATTAGCTCAGGAGTGTCCGAATATGTCGCAGAGGCAGAATAAAACTTAGATACAAAGCTGGAGAATCTAACCGAGTTGATCCACCTTTCATGTTAACCATTGACAATCTAAGCCTCTTAGCTGACACGTCCATCAGACCACACAAAACCTGCGGAGGACACCCCTCGTCCAATGTATTTACTCAAAATTATGAAACCAAGATGAGAATACAAAAGTTTTCACCTTTTACCACCATATTCATGGCAGCACCTCGACTGCACCACATGCACCACACACACCAATCAGAACCTCACACAATCCAATCAGAACCAGATTCATTAGCAATCAGCACCAGAGACACCACAAACATCACCGCATGCACCACAATCAGCACCACATACACCACGATCAACACTGCACTCAGCACTAATTGCACCATAGTAAACACAGCATGCACAGCAACAAGAACAACAATCAACACCTCATGAACCTTCACCACATGCACTGCAATCAGTAACACAGTAATGCATGCACTGCTATCAGCACCATTCTCAGCACATAGCACCACAATATGCTCTGGACACACCAAGCTTCGTCATTGGTCGACGCACATTTTGGATTTTTACTGAACAATTAGCACCATGAGAGGCCCCAACCATGCTTCCTAATTGGTCGTGGCGTGACATGAACTTTGTACAGATTGTCCGCAAGGTGATAAAAGAAATTCAGTTCCAGAAATGTCGTTTAAGCTGGAAATGCACCTGCTTCGTCCTGTCCTGCCTTGTGAATTTGTTGTGTATGATTCCGAATGCTTCTCCTTTACTGCCGTCTTGAGTCTGTCAACGAGTTCACTCCGGTCTTGGGAAAATAGGTAGCCAGTAGTCTCGGGATCTTCTGCCTTCTTCATATCGACTGTTTCAGCTAATGTAATGAAGTGGTGTGTCAGTGTATCAAGAAAATCGCCATCATCGTCTTCAGCACTATAAGTATCTTCATGTACATTTTCACCAATGCTCTATTCAAGATCGTCTTCACTTTCTGTTTTGTATTTTATAGTAAATTTGTTTTCCTTTGTATTAGGAGATGTATGTTAACCAGTATTTAAAACGAACAGCAGTTGATTTTGAAGGTCTTCGACATTAAGGCGAAAGTCTTGCAAGTGTACATTCTACACCAAACGGCTCGACTGCACTCATTCCAACTTTAGCATGACCTGTCTCATCATAATCGTCTCTCGAATCTGTACCAACCAATGCAGCAAGAGGTGTTGTCGACAACACTTGCTGACTCCCAGTAGACCACACCTTGCTGATATTCGCATGTAGTTAGAATGTCTCGCCATGCACAAACTGCGTACGATCAATGTCGTAACGCTTCATCGCGCGAAAATAACTTTTCTTACCGACCATTCACTCAAAGCATTTCGGCCATAGGAGAAAACTCGATCACAGAATCGGCACAGAGAACGAGTTTCCGTTGATGCTGGTCGTGGCATGATGACCATTGATATAAAAGGCAGGGCTACATATTCACAGAGTAAACCCAAATACTAATTCACCTCAGAAGAAAATATGCAGGTACTAAATTTATTCCATAAACAAATATGGCTAGTTATATCTAATTTAAATACATATATATTTTTAATGTAAATATAATTTTGTATATAACTATATATATATTTAAAATTTATTCTATACATAATATTGTATATATTCCTTATATATATACACATATTATATATATATATAATAGTACCTGCAGGTTTTATTCTGGGGTGAATTTATATTTAGGTTTTTTTTCAGAGTACTGTCATACCAAGAAGATGAATTGTGCATATGAAGACCTGCATTTTTGAACTCAACAATCATCGAGCCGCGACCTGCATCATTGCTGACTGGTTGTTGCCAGTGCCGATTTTGTGATCGAGTTTTCACCTACGGTCAATATGTTCGTCGGCATGATGAACTCTCTGTACGAACAGTCCTTTTCGCGCTATGAGGCATTCCGATGTTGGTACCATGCAGTTCGTACAAGGCGATACATTTAAAGAACATGCGAACATACCAAGATGTGAAAGAATTGGTCTACTGGGTGTCAGTAAGTGTTCACGGCAATACCTCTAGCTATTTATGTGGCTATCGACTCGATAGATGAATATAATGGGACAGTTATGTTAAAGACAAAATATGTGCGGTAGAATCTGTTTGTGTGGAATGTACACTTGCAAGACTTTTACGTGAAGTCAACGAAATTCTAAATAAATATAATATGGCTCTAAATACTGATGAGCGTACAACTCTTGACACAGAGAAAATGAATTTGAATATGGAATAAAAAATAGGAAGTGAAGACGATGATGAAGACAGCATTCATAAAAATGAGAATGAAGACAGTGTTAGTGCTGAAGACGATGATGGCCATTTCCCTGATACACTGACACATCCTTACAACACATTTGCTGCAACATGCGAAATGAAGAAGGCAGGAGAAGCCGAGAATACTGGCTACCTAATTCCCAAAGACCCGAGTGAACGTGTTTATGAACGCAAGATTACATTAGAGTAGAAGGACCCGGAATCATACACAGCAAATTCTCAAGGCATAACTGAAGGGAGCAGTTGCATTTATATCTGCCATAAATATGGCGGTAAAAAGTGAAAATAGGGTTTTCCCATATTTGTAACATGCTTCCGAGTTAATTTCTTGGATGGGAGGCATCTTCTGCAGTGTCTGCATAATCTGGTGGACTAGCCTGTTTGTATGGTTCGTATATATAATAATTATAAACACCTAAACATGCCTACCTGCCTGTGTGTGTTGTATCATCGCCTTCATGCCATTGGTCAGCTGCAATCATGTAGAAAACTAAAAGATTGGCTGGTCGGTGTCCGAACAATGTATTAATGGTGTAATATGATTTGTTAAATTTCAATATGACGTAATAGAGCTTGAATACGTCTATATTATAAGCAATGGGGGTCAGCTGAGAGGTTTAGTTTGTCAACGGCAAACATGAAAGTTGGATTGTCTCGGCTAACTTCTACAGCTTCGCATATTAGTCTTATTCTGTATCTACGATGTCTTTCGACGCACCAGAGCTAATGGTAGTTATGAAAAGGTTATCGATTCCATCAGGAGTGTTATCAGGAGTGTCTTCGACTTCTTCGAGCGGCATTCCTATAGCAACATCGGCATCAACGTCTTCGGAAGGGGCTGCCTACAGTAGCACTTCTGTTATCTTACGTCTTGGGTCCAATCTTCTTTCTCTTCAGTCATATAATCTACCTCTTTGGCTAAGGCACCTAAGTGTCCCGGAATTTCCAGTGTCTTCGGTAATGTTTGGCACAGTAAATGCAGAAGTGCCACCGAGTACTTCAGCTGCGACAACTGCATCGTCAACTGGATCATCGACCTCTGTTCCAGCATTATCGGTATGGTCATCGCCTCTTCTGAACCATTCCGACATGATAAGTGTTGCGTCTGTGAAAATACCTAGACGAGCAACTACCATGCTGAATAAATCTAAGATGGCTTCCTCCAGAAATGAATAAACAAATGATAATCGATAAAACAATATGGCGGCTTCCAGCATTGTATAAACTAATAGTAAACGTTAAACCAAGATGGCGGCCTCCAGCAACGTATAAACAAAAGACAAACGAAAAAACAATTTGGCGAACTTCAGCAATTTATAAGCAAATGACAAACGAAAAAGACCAGATGGTGGAAAGATATTTTTTTGTTGTTTTTTTTTTTGAGTGAGTGGGGGGGGGGGGGTGGCGGGGGAGGGGGGGGGGTGAACCTCCGTAAATCTAGGTAATTTTTAATATTTTTTAAATTATTTACTTATCATTTTAAATAATTGTTATTTTTTATTTCAAAAACGAATTTTAAAAATATATTTTGGTTTTTTTTTTGGATTATTATAAAAAAATATTTTGAAACTTTTAAAATTTTTTTCGAGTTCACAGCATACCCTTGTCACTGGGGGGGGGGGGTGTTAAAGGTAAAGGACAAGGTCACATTGATCCAAGATGGCCGCCAGACAATCGGAATTACAGAACAATAACTGATTCTTTGTGACCGACTTCTCATTTCTTCACTAGTTACGTACAATAGAAACACCATTTTAGAGCTGTGCAAAATGGCTAAAATCAGCTATAGCAAAGTGCTGTATGACAATATGTAGACTTTAGATACGTACAAAACTACGCAAGGGCCCTGAATTGAACTTCCTACAAACTTTCCACCAATAATATAAATTGAACCACTGCTGAAAGTCCCATATATACACACACAGCAACCAGAACATTGCTCCCCAGGTGAAATTGCAGCCTAAATATTTATTTCCTTCACTTATATCTTGTTCACATCGCTTTCCTTTAAAGGTTAGGCGATTAAATACTTGTCAAGCCAATTTAAGAGAGTCTCCTGTTAACTCATGGTTATAATATCTGCTTAGCTCAAACTTGAAAAAGTAAAGGGTAATTTCGAATTTATCTAGATACGCCAATAACTGTAATGCAACATGTTACATAGATAAAGTTGAGACTTACTTGTTAAATAGTTAGCCAATTGTAACAAATAACGTAGTATCAATAAAAGTATTTTTGAAAACGACTCCCTCATAAGTGCCTTTAAATATGCAAAATATCTGGAATGCATAAACATCCTCAAATAATATTCTAGTTGCTCTGACAAATAATATGCAAGGCTTAAAATATAATATAAAGTTATTTAGTCTGTGCATTAAGGTCTTCTGTAAGTACGTAAAATGGAATCTTAACTAACTACATAAAAGCGTGTTGAATTTCGCGGAGTCTGTTAATACAGGATCAGTCAGCACCTCTGCGACAAACTTCGTGAGGATGTTCCTTAACAAATATCAGTAAGAAAATGTGTAACAAAGTATGCCAGGAAACTACTCCTAGGGGCAGAAATCCCTTGTGAGTATGAAAACCCTTGTCAGTATCTGCAGAGTGGCCATAGTTAGGCAGTTACACAGATACGTTTTTCTTTGTTTCTACCCACTTACTTCATAATGAGATCCCAAACACATCAAAACGTCAGTTTAGCACATTTACTAATTGCAGTTGGTTTGCTGCCAGTTGGTACTTGACGATAATTATTCCGTGTGCGACGTCGTACGACAGCCAAGAAGCGTTTACTTCAAGGTGGACGACGTGTTGCATACCCACCAGGCTATAGTCTTGCTACAACTGAAACTTTTGTGGCCGTTTTACACAAAAAACGGTAGGAACTTCAGACTTAAAAAACGAACGTGCATTTTTTGGCTAGTAATGACGTACACCTTAATACTATGGCATCAAACATAAATTTTTCATCAAGTTAGGAAAGTTTTATGCGATAACAGGGTGCTTTAAGTTATTTTTATGAATTGGGGGTGAGTACGACGTACCATTTCATGATATCTACCATAATATGCTTTTCGAACTCTACCTTTAATGGCTAATACATCCCTTGTGATTTGAGATGGACCATGGGTACCACATTTTAAATTTCTTCTTATCACATCAGCATTCCCGTAGCACAGTTTGGTCACAAGTCTCCGAAAAACGTTGAATACACACACTATGGATATCTAAAACATACCTACAAATTTTAATAGGTTATACCTGAGGTGGAAATAGAATTATGTATATAGGTTAAATAGCAAGAGCGGTAGACTCTTTCAAAGTTTGAGAAATAATTATAATTTATTGTCATATTGTGATAACTACTTGTGGGGCAGAAACAAAGCAGTGAAGCTAATAATTTCAACCACAATCATTAATAAAGTGGTTTAGTGTACACCAAACCCACCCCAATCCTGTTGAAAGGGGGTGTTGCCGTCCATATTTCTGCAAATATAAGTATGTTACAGGAACATTTCCTTTTTTTTTTTACTAGAGATTATGAAATTCCGGCAAAAACAGCAACATAAATGTCTTTGCAAACATTGTTTAACTCTCGCCTTTTTCAAATATAAAAACCATATTTGATTTTACAGAGGAGTGCTACAGCCTGCCAGACAGGTAACCAGTTTTGGCTGTCTGCACGCCGTGCTGTAATGGTGTGTGGACATTACGTTCTGGTGGTTTGTGGCAGAACTGAACAGTCAATTGTTTCGTCTTATAGGGTTTCTAAGAGACTTGGAATATTGGTGTACGTCATGGTTTACCCCCGCTCTCGTTATCGGTACTGTGTAGTTCTGTTCCCTAACAGAGGTCATGATAGTAGAACAAAAATGCACACATCACTACATTGCTAGCCATCGACTACAAGTCAACATGACGAAGTATACGAACTTAAGAATTTCATGTTTCTTCTTTACAGTGAAATTAAAGGTAATGCAAGAGATTCTGTGGGATTGTACCATGAAAGGTTTCCAGCTTGGCGGCAAACTCATCACAAGATCTTCACATCTGTCCCTCAGAGACTGCGTGAAACCGGCACAATTATGGTACTAGGTGGGTATGGTCACCCGAAGAATGTCCGTGTACCAAATTTGTAAGAAGAAGTACTAAAACTAATGGAGGAATAGCCATCTGAAATAACCCACCCCATCGTGCATGGAATAGATGTGTCACACTCCACTGTATGGCATGTTATGCACGAGCAGCTGCCTACCACATGAGAAAGATGCAGGCATTAGGACCAGCAGATTTCGCTCCTCGACGTGATTTTTCACAGTGTGTTTCTGCAAGAGTGTACAGTATATCCTTATTTTACTTTCATTGTATTGTTTACTGATGAAGCGACATTCACGAGAGACGATTATTTTTACAGCAGGAACAGTCACATGCGAGACGACACCAATCCTCGTGCAACTTCCAACACAGACAACCAGCACATATTGTTTGTGAACATCTAGCCCGGCATTGTGGGTGATTCTCTCATTGGGTCGTACTTGATGCCGCAACGATTGACTACACACACATACTGCAAATTCGTGCAAATTGCATTGTGATATTACCTCGACAATGTGCCACTCGCGATCCGGCAAAGTATGGGGTTTCAACACTACGGTGCCCCTCCACATTCCACAACTGCTTTACGTCATCACTTCCACATGGAATCTCCAGCTCGTTGGATTGGAAAAGGTGGATCTGTTGCAGTGGCCAGCACACTCCCCTGATCTTAATCCACTAGAATTTTCCCTGTGGAGGCTCATCAAGGCTCTGGTGTCCAACACACACATTAAGTCGAAGGAAAATCTTTTAGCCAGGGTTATGTTTGCCTGTAACAAGGTGCAACACACACCACGTGTTTTCGAAAAGGCACACCAGTTTTTCATACCCGAATTAATTGATTCCATAAAGCACGCTTCCGCAATCCATTTTAAACACTTGTTGTAAAGTTCCTTATGATGGTAGGACTTTAAACTGGGAGCGCAATAAATTCAATTTATTTTCTGACTTTTTTAAATACATAACAGTGAGAAAATTTCACCGAATGGTTATTTGTGCGACTTACTAATGTATGACAACACACATCTGTGGGAAAACCATTCCACTACGGCGCGGCTCGCAGACAACCCTGTAATTATTGCCTACCTGGCAGGAAGTAAGACTTCTCTGTGTAATCAAACATGGCATTTTTACACGTAAAGGGCGACGGTTAGACAATTTTCGCAAAAGACATTTATGTTGCTAATTTGGCAGGTACTTATTTCATTACGTCTGGTCAAAAATAAGGAATCTTTCCTGTACTGTACATATTTCGCAAAAATAAGTGTGGTAATGCCCCCTTTTATCATTATTGGTGTCGGTTAGTACATGTTCACGACATTCATTTCATTAATGATTATGGTATAAATAATTAGTAACCATTATATTATTTCTGCCTTCCAAGCAGTTTCCTAAACATGACAACAAATTATTATTTTTTTCCAAAATTTTAGTAGCATCGACTGCTCTTACTATTTTACCCAGTCCATGGGTTGCCTGTCTCGATCTTTTAATTTACACATCAGAAAATGTTTCGGTATATTTTAGATTCACATTCTTTAGTACCCAAACAGTTTGAATCAATGAGTTACTTCACATATTTGCTCACATGTGGTATCTTTGTTCGAATTAATTTTTGTTTACTGAATGTTTCCATTGATGAAACTTACAAAAGGTTACAGAAAATAAAATAACGCAATTTTAAAGTAAGGCTGAAATTCTTCTCCCAAATGTTGGAAACGTAAATTGTTTAATAATAAATTTCCATGTTAATTTCACTATTGTTGCAGTAATAAATTTTAGTTGCCTAAGTGGTTAGAAGAACGAATAATACTAACATTTTCTTCTTTACAACCTATGCTTATAACTATAATTTTTCCGAAATTATTAAGTTGTGTCTTATGTTCAGAACGTATCTAAGTTAGACTAACAGACTTTGACTGCACGATGGACATTATAAAAATTGGAAAACATATATACGATGCATGGTATAAAGTGAATTCAAAGAGCAGTTCATATCTTCGAAGTCGGACATCAAGCACTAGTGTATTACAAATACTTGAGAAGGGACAGTAATTGTCTGAAAAAATTGTAAAGATAATTTAATATACATGTTAGTAGTATATTTTTAAAAACTCAAGTACGTCATAGCGTCATTGGATTCAGTCGAAATAAGGGTAATAACCGATATTATTTCAATTAAATAATTTGCTGACAGCGACAGAAATATATAATGTTTACAGATATGGTTACGTTACACATTTATCACACACTTTAAGTTTGTTTTAATATTTTTCTTTTTAAATATGTAAACTGGTGTTTCAGGTCCATCTTCAAAGATTCTACTGCCTTAGGATTAACTTCAGACCATAAGTGTTATGTATATGTTTTCACATTCTTCCTTCGTGAAAAACCTCCCCCGAAGTTTGACGGTCGTATTTATATACATTCTGTATATGTCTCTTGTGTATGCTGAGTGTAGAAGGCAGATGTTCAATGTTATCGTACTTAAAATGCTTAAAATATTTTAGAAGGACAAATAGGGACGTGCCGTAAGCAATTTAAGTATATATTAAGATAGTGATTTGTATTTATAACTTATTTTGACTAACACTTTAGTGCATGGAATCATCATGTGATTCCTTCATGAAGTTCGTCCCGAAGTGAAGTTATAGATTCTGGAGGCTGGCCACTGTGTTGCGGTTCTCGAGAGGTTCTTGTATCAAATAGCAGCACTGCTTATGTCCTAGCCACTAGATGAAGTTACTAGTTTCAACAGCTGCTAAATCTACCTTGCTGAACAACGGCAACTAGTTATCCACTTACTCGTGTCATGGAATTATATCCTGACATAACGTGGTTGTACTAATGTTTTACTTGCACATTCGACGACAGCTCCCAATCTTGCTCGCTTGAAGTTTTGCCAGCAATACAACATTTGAGTCCCAAAAACTAGATTCAGCAGCTGCTTCTACCGAGCAAATCAGAGCTCGAAAAAAAAAACGTATAGATGACCTCGTATGCTCTTCGCCCCTTGGCAAGCGATGAAGACGAGGATACCCCACTAAAGACTCGTAGAATTTGCTAGTAAATCTATTCGGCGAGAAACATTTAAAATAATCGCCCTGCTAAATATCTGCATGGAAGAGTTCTCATTGCACTGGAAACTGGAAAGTCGAGAAATGTGTAATCAAGATGCAGCCACAGTAGTAGGCCTAAACTAGTGTCGTCCTTCTCTTATTGCAATTGCGTTTGTAAATTTCTCGGACAACGATTCTCTGAAAATTGTTAGCCGAGTTGTTTTTTTAACTGGCAACATATGTACGATATATTGTATGCTCATGCCTTACAAACCTTTCTAACCAGATGGCATGCAGTTCGCCCATCAAGCTACACCAGTGATTGAGGCAGTATGGAGTGTCCACAGGAACCAAGGTTCTATCAGCCTGACTCTTACACCCATTGACAATAGTGGAGTTTTCAGCCGTCATCTACTTTCGAGCACAACTGTTTCCAAGGAGAGTTGCAAGGCCTGATACTGGTCAATGTCTGCCACTTGTTGTAGCGATAACTTATTAGTGTTGATGACAATTGCCTTGTCAGTTTGCCTACCTTCCGAAACAAAGTTAGTCGTGTACTGTGATTTTCTCGTCTGCGAATGCCTCCTCTTCAAGTATTTTAATCCCGTCTGCTGATTATCAACACTCTCCGTAGTACATCGTAAATTCACCTGATTTGTGTCATTTTAGAGTATGCAGGATGCTTAGTTAAAAAAGGGTTATCTGTTTGTTCTTGTGCGCTATTAAACTGATTACCCCATTTGTATGTCAACAGTCTACACTGCCAGCGTTTAATCAAAACCATTGGTTATTCTTTAAAATATGGCACCAACGATTAAACGTATCTCTTTTAAAATTTCTCGGGAATCAGTTAAACAATATCCGTCATATTAGGATCACAAATAGTGTTATAGTAGTATTATATCCAAAAGAGGTACGATTTAAAAAGTTCAGATACATGTGTTACAAATGGTGAGCATGTTAATATTTTGGACAGTTTGACCAATTTCAACCAATCTTGGAAAGCTGATATAACCAGTGCAAGCATTGAAGGGCCTATATGGGAAAAAAACACCTGTAGGTTACTTTCGGCTTCTAGTGTGTTATTTTTACTCAGAATTTTAAAAGGTATCTGTATGGTTACAAAAAGCAATCCTCTCAGAAATGATAAAGCAATGCAGCTATAACTTAAAACATAGTTTTAGAGAAGAATATATATATTATTGTAGAAAGAGTGCTATTAAGAACGATTTTGGGTTGAATTTGTCGCATTAAAACAACCGCATTTGTATTTCAATTGCATTTAGTTTAATTGGCAGAAAAATGTAATTTTTTATGTTTGTTCTAAAAATATGAGTTACATTGAAATATAAGCAGAATTGGCTATAATTTCGAATAGCCACAGCTGCTAAAATGAGACCCATATGACAACTAAAATACATCTTAACCCTCTGATGCAGTCTTTTTTTCGTATGCTGTTTTCAAATATAGTTCAAGCTGAAAGAATACATCACTTACGTCCCTATATCACCAACACGTCAAAAAATCTACACTACACAGTTTGGATGCATGCTGTGATTTGGAAGGACAAATAATTTTTTTCTTAAATATTCGGTTATTTTATAAGTGGCACTTATTTTTCCTTGCAGTTTTTTATGATCTGTACGGGGCCCCCTTAAATATATTAACATAATGTTTTGCATGATGACGCATTTACGATGTATTAACTGTATTCATCCACCATCTGGTAAAGTACAGCCAAGAATTTTTTGAAGGCTTTTATCATCTCTGAAACTGTTTCGTTGATCACCATAATATCCGATAGAGAGACAGAGGAAATATATATAGAGAGAGAAAGAGACAGGAGAGAGAGAGAAAAGTGAGCTAATTAAATATATGAATATCTTTGAACTTATTCATATTCAATATATATATATCTCCTCTTTTAGTATTTTACCCTTGTTTATGAAGTACCTTATCATAGAACTCATTGCATCGGATGAGTTATAATATTTGTCCAATAATCCTGAACACAATCCCTCATGTTTCTGATGTTTTTAATGGGCAATGAAATTCCTTGTTTAATTCTTGCCATTTCCCTACTTCCTGGTCTCTGAAAACCCTGTAGTACAAATAATTTATGTTGCACATTCTGCCAGTTACAACAATTTGTGTATAAAGGCATGGGCCGAGCATAACTAGATGAGTACAATCTCCCGACCACATCTACCATTTACACCTGTTCTACAACCAATCTATAATATATTTCCTGTTACTAGTCTTATGTTGCTACTTTAAATCAGTTTGACATAGGTCGGCTGACAATCTATGAGATACATGGACACTACTTGATCAACAGACTCTTCCAGGGATATTTAAATATGTGTTTGAAAATTCTTATTACAAACTCGTGTGAGTGCGAATGAGTAGATTATATTTTGCCCATGCCCGAAAATCTACCAAGCCACAAAATTATTTTCAGGGTTTTTAAATATGTTTTGAGAGACTTTTAAGACCGCAACACAATGGAAGCCACCGAAATCCAATCTTCAAGTCGGAAAGAACTTCGTGCAGGAATAACCATTCTTCTGCCATACAATAAAGAGATGCTCGAAAAAAGTCCTAAATGCAAGATCAATAAATAAAATTTCATTTAAGTGTTCACGACCAATCATTATTTTTTTCTAAAATGCCCAAAATATTTTATGTAAAATAGCATTAAACATCTTCGTTCCACACACAGCATATATAAGAGAAAACCGATTTGTCAAATACAGCTTAGTATTTTTGGAAAACTATACATTCATGCGTATAAAGTTTTAAAGAATGAAGTGTTAGCAACATACTTCTACTAAACCGTAGAGAAAATTAATGCATTTATTCTGTAACGAAAATAAAATACTAAATATTTTGCATGTGCAACGTCGTGTCGAAGGTCAACTTGGGTTAATTATAGGTGCAGCACAACAGTGGCAATATTGCACAGAACCACTAAACACGTTCACTATAGCATTGTTTGCAAGTACAGTGTTTTGCAACAATAATAGCGGGGGATGGTATGTAGAATAAAACTACTTAAATGGTCAACCAATAATACACCAATTATATTGACAGAAACACAGTTGTGAGTAAATTATAATACATTTGAGTAATTCCATCTTCACCAACAATTAGTGAAAGGTTAAAGAAACATCATTTTTTTTCTTTTACTTGTAGTGTGGCACGCTTCCCAATATAAGTGGTAAACACCTATTACAAAATGTTAGTGATTTTTTTATAAATCATTTTTCAAGATCGCGGAGTGTATTTATATTTCTGGGTTGTGTGGAGTGAAAGAATCACGCTAAATAGGGGGGGGGGGGGGTGGTTCACTTCACAAGTAGAAGTAGTAAGTACAAACTTCCGATCATGACATGGTAGTGGGCATTTTCCATATCATAATTTTAAAAATAAATTTTTAATGAATTTAAACGTTAGTTTTTTAACCAATTATTATATTATTTTACTTCAGTTTTAAAAATTTTCTCAAATATTTCATGTCAGATTGAAGTTTATTGGTTGTGGAAGGAAGGGAAGAGGGGTTATATCCGACATGGCCACATTCTGTCTGGATCCGCTCCTCTTAACAAATATTTCCCAAGTTTATTTTTGCAACATTACAAGTAAATTGAATACAAATATACAGAATATATACAGACAATGAGGTATTTACCAAGGAAATACTGTAGACATTTTGTTTATTGCCAAGTAATATTTTCCCTTCCATTTCGTATAGCAAAGTGTTCAAAAAAATACGGAATTTTAATTGAGGAGTTTGGAAAATATTTATGCGACTTTTTCTCAGATCTGATGGTTAGACGTAATATTGTTAATGGTGTGACGAGACTTACCTGCAGGTGAAGGAAAGCGACGATAGTGGCAGGATGCTGGTTACAGAGCAGCTGCCACAGCTGTCGTTATAGTCACGACATTGATATGCGCTCCCAAATGGCCCAGGCTCTTCACGCTCGACTTATAGCTCACAGCACACGCAACAAGCAAACTGCAGTCTGCGTGGCATATCGCATATCACAGCTGATTGGTAGTGGTGGGAATGTAGGCTGAAATTCCAATGCTAATTGTGGAGTAGACACTCTCCGTGTTTCAACATTGCACTGCTTTTCTGCCTGAAGTACTATAAGCTGTTCACGGTAACCTGATAACTTTTCAAAGCCCTGCCTAAGAAACACTTGTATGTACGTTGCGTATTATTCGACCTTATGTCAAATTAACATTGTCGTGAGCCACATCGCTTTATTCACGCGTCGGTCAAGTGAAACTATTAAACTATTAGAAAAGTAATATTTTAATAATCTGCTAATTTTTTACTCTTTCGTGCATTACAAAAAACATAATTGTAAAATTTTCAAATGATTGTTCAATTAAAATGTTTAATATATATAATTTTATAAATTATTGGGTTTTAATAGGAAATAGTTTTGGGGTTTTTAGTGTGAGAGGTCAAGTGTCATGTGTCTAGCGTTAAAGGTCAAAGATTAAAGGTCAACGGTCATGGGGCAATGGCTTCCAAGATGGCGGATAATGAAATAAAAATTGACAGCCGGGTGACTCCTGCGCTCATTTCCCGATCCCTTTGCTCCTCAATGTTTATATTTCTACTACTTGCTTAATTCGGTTGTTTAATCTTGTTTAGTGCACACGTTTGCAAACATTTCACAGTTCAATGGACTGCATGATTTCCAAAACACACCAATCAATGTGAATTTCGTTCAGAAAAAATCGTCGAAAGAGATAACGCACACTGTGCAAATGTAAGAATACTAATTTTCTCGTTTCCTTCCGAACGAGATATTTGTTACAAAATCAGCCATCCTTCAGTTACTGTCGAAGCAAAACCACGTGAGTTATTTCCTTGAAGCAGTGGTTTCGCAGAAGCAAGATGACATCCGAAGCAAACTAGTGCGTGCAGAATCGCCGCGGCAAAACGAACCACTATCTCTTGAGCAAAAGTAAAGCAAATTAGCTTCAGCGGTACATAAGAAGCCTGCAGGCATCTGCACAAGTTAAGTGACAACACTGAACGAAGAACCACGCTAAACAACAGGGCGTTGCCACATTAAACTACGCCGCTAGAGCAGCTAAGTTTGTACAACTCTTCGTTTCCAGCATTGCTGCCCGCCAAGCTAGGTAATAATTGACGTCACAGAAAAAATATGCCGACAAGCCACCTTACAGCTCCACTTCCGTACGAATCGACATGTTAAAATATACACCTCACAAACAAAAGTTTGATAATTGTGCGATAAGGAAGTTTGGTTGGTAGGATTTGTGTAGTTTTATAGGCAATCAATAGAGAGCTCATTGACACATTGAATGTGCGTGGGGCAAGCTGAAACACTTCAAGATCACATAAGAGCTACCCAAATGGAATGGGACCGTCTTACGGAAGATGATATCAACACATGGATTAAAAGCATACCACGTGGGGTGGTAGTTACCTGTAGAATGTACACGGAGGTCATACACGATCTCCAGATGGTGTGGCAAGAAATAAACCCTCCCTAGTCAGAGACAACACTAAGTAAATTTTGTTTTTCTTCCGTGTTTGTTTGTCTGTGAAACTATAAAAATGTTTTTGTGTTAAAAATATTTTGAGTTTTACTTTTTTATAGGTACCATTAGTAGCGTATCATTGCTAGGCCTTCTTTTATGCATATTAAATCGTTGTTTTTTTCCTATGCATATTCCAAAATGGTTTATAAATGAACTGAAAGTGACCGAAGATTAAGTGTAAGTTTTTTGTGATAAAAGTCATTCACTTTTTCTCCTTCGAAAAAGAGTTCGAAAAGTGCTACGACCTGCCAGTATTTCTCTTATCGAACTTACTTTGTTGGCGTGGTTGCCTTGGGAACGAGGGTGACAGACACAATAACCTCGTTGTGATGTGGGCAGCGTGGTCAATAAAGAAAAAAATAAAAATAGTTTTATTGATTTAGTTAAGCGTCCTTTTTATCATACGGCAGCCACATTGTTGTACGCAGGCTATGTGCTTTTCCCAGAACACCACTTCAGTAGGAGAAATGGTCTGCTTGAGTCCACATGTAAAGGTCCTATGCTCCAGTATTGGATATTGGCAAGTTTTATCAAATACGTTTTGGACAATATAACGTCGATAGAAATTATTTTTAGGTGAGTTGATTTCAAACGCATAGTTAGAGATCCAACTATTTCCGGATGTGATCTCCTTCTATTCCAAACATTCTAGGTTGCTCTACACTAGGTTGAGAAACGAAATGTATGGTTTTGAAAATCTGAGATGTTCAATCTGAGGAGTGTAATACATATTCAGCAGTGGCAAAATGTAATTATATGTAACTTCGTTTGTAAAAAAAATATTATTCCTGTTACTCGTTTTGTGGATAATTCAGATCTGTTTAAATTATTAATTATTCCTGATATATATTTGAAATAAATTTATAAAATACAAAAACTAAATGTTCTATTTATGGCCTTAAAATTTTTTTTTGAATTGTCAAATAAAGTACATAAAATTAATGAGTAATAATATATTTTAACTTAAATTCGCATATTTATTTAGAATATCATCTGTCTTGTTTGTAAAATTCATGTGTGCTGTCAAATTTCAATAAAGGTGTAAAATTTCATTCAGGTTAATAGATTTAATCACGCTGTAATATATCATGCCATGGTCACAGAATTCGGAAATGATCATTATTTATGAGCAACACAAAAATCAAGCAAACTATTGTATTTTTTGACAACAATTATTGAAAAATTATACATTAAAAAAGGTTCGTTTTCTCCCGATAGCAAATTTAGTTGCCATTCAAATATAATGTTTAATCACTACGTTAATGTGTATTACTTTGAAAACTGTTGTCAAAAATTTATGTTCCATATAGGAATTGAATTCGCGTTTCATAATAATCTTATATTTCAAAACCCAACTAATTAAATACGTGTTTTCACCGATAGATTTGTCATGCTGCTCACAATTTACTTGTAAATATAATTATACGGTCAAAAAGACAACAAATTAATCAAAAACTTATTAAACAAAATGCTGGCTACCTCAATATTGTCCAACAAACGCAATTAGTAAACACTAATAAAAGTGTTTTTAAACAATTTTATTTTTTGTATTTTTTATGTATCTTTATATATATATATTTTAATTGACCCTGCAAATCACGATAAAGATATAAAGCATTTGCTACAAATTTAAAATTATCATATTTAACCATGTGAATAAAATTTTTCAAAATTTTTGCATTATATAAGCATTCTTTATAAATAAATAGTTACTAACATGTTAAATTCATATAGATCATTTATGATAAATAATGGAATAGCAATTTTTTAATTCATTATAATGTATTCGTTAATTGAATATGGGAATATTGTACCACTTAATTCGGATGCCTGTAAAATCCATAGGAGATGTTCCAAACACTTCATAATTTAAAGTCAGATGAATTATAATACGTTGTTACAAAGCCTATGGAATATACTATAGTATAACACATTATTAAAGTTTATTTAAATATTTGATTGCGTGTGATTTGAGCCAGTGGTGTGTAACTTGAGCTTCTCAGTCTTGTAACTTGGTCCAGCTGAAAATAAGATAAAAATAAAACAAAAAACAATTTGTTATACAAATAACTCTATTATTCCTCATTCCTTATACGAGTTGAATATATATCGCATAGTTGTAAATTTTTGAAACAAAACTTTCTCAATCGTTTAAAAAACGAGACAATTTTCAGATACAAATTCAGAGGGCCATTACTCGAATCAGTCTTCGTATTCCAGCAATGGTCAGTTAAGCATCATTCTGTTATGATATAATTAACACTATAAATAAAATGCTGACTTTAATTCCAAACACAGCAATATACTTTTACCCTAATAATGAGAGAAATAAATTTCCTAGCATTGCATAAAATAGTCAGGAAAGTAAAAATATGTATCACTTAAATCTGCACACTCCTTGTGTAACCAAAGTTTACAAGAATTGCGCGGGTAGCAATCTGTATCATACGTATCACCGCAGTCGATGCACATTGTATCAGGGCTATTGGAAACTGACAGTTCCTTCTTCTGGGAATTCGGCTGCGTCAACGAAGATGTTTTAGATGAGGAACGTGGACACTTGTTCAACGAATCATTGTGTGTTGTTGATGTCATCACTATGCCTGAGACCTTAACGTCTTTGCCTTATCATTTGCGCTGATGAAAAAAGATCGGATCTATTTCCTCCGTAGATACATAACGCGTTGCAAGTGAACCAGGAACATCATTCGAACGATCAGAAATGCCTCTGAAAGTGCTATGCATATTTATTTCTGGAAGATCATAAATGTTAGACTGCAGTACCTAATCAACGTGCTCCATTTGCTCAGGCATAATTACATCTAGAGAAACATGGCTAAGGGCAATTTGTTGTTCTTGCTCCTTGACTCCTGAGTCTTGGAATGGACGTTCTCAGTGACCGGTGCAGCAGCCAAGTCAGCCTCTATAAACACATGGCGAATAACCGGCCACATCCCAGTTTTTCTAAAGCCATTTATTGCCGTTTCCATCGAAGCAGCCCTAGGAAACCCAGCACCAACTAAAGACGCGATAGGCTCAACAGTAAGTCTTATTTCTGGAGAATCGATTGCATCTAAGCTCTAAGAGTGATTACTGTGTCCATCTAATATGAGAAGAACCTTTTCCGTTACGTTTGGTTTTATGTTCCGAATGAAGTGGGACATCCGTCCCGTAAACACATCTGCAGTCATCCAACCTTTGTCTTGACAACTGAAAATTGTCTCTTAGGAAGCACCTAACGCTAGAGAATCCTTCATTCCTTTTCCTCGCGTACATAGTCTCTAAGTGCAATAACTTTTTTCCGGACGTTGAACTACGTTATGCAAAGTATCGTCCATATTAAAAATTCTGGATGCTGTGATTTGCTCCTGGTCTACTATTTTTTCCAGCGCATCGAAGAATTTGTTGACGACTACTTTATTGAACCCAACAGTTCTTGCTGAAGATGTAGCTTCTCGCCGTCTCACGCTCAACTCTGGATGTCGTCTCATTAACCTTCTTCATTGAAGCGGGTGCTGAGGTTATTTGACTTCGCTATCTTTAATACTAGTTTCATAACTATTTTTCTTGTTAATATGTAACATATGAATCAATAATGTGTAGCCTCTTTCCAAAATATAACCACAGTCAATATTTTAAGTAGTTACAGTTAGTTAAGAGACACTAATGAAAAGAAAGCTATATTAAGAAGTAGTAGGTAAACGACATTTTTACTAGCACAGTAATATGACCTACAATCATGATAGCAAGTAGTAAAGCGGATACACAGGCGACGCTCGGGGCACTATTTAAAATATAGTATGAGCGATTTCCTATGCATTTTCTTTCTCGCAATGGACTATGTAGTTAGATAATAGATAAGTTTGTGCCAGAGATTTGGTTTACCTTACTTCAACCAATCAAAAGTGATGAACATTTTCACTTAAACAATTACAGCTTTAGGCTATGTGACACGAATTTATTAACTTTCAAAGTACAGTTACTCTATTTTATGGCTATCGAACAATTTACAAAGCCAGGAGCTGATATAAATACTTCATTGTAGGCATGATTATAAACTTATTGTAAGAATATAACAAAAAGATGCGTACCCATAAAACATATTCTCCAAATGTAAGAGATGTTTGACGAGATCTTCTTCGACCTCTTTTGGCAGATCATGAGCTCTACATTGTAGGTCTAATTTTGAAACTGTTGAATGTTGTTTTGGTCTTCGTTTCAGTGTACTTTTTGGTATTTTAAACATGTGCGCAGCATTATTAAACCGCACTCCTTCTTCCACGCCCTGTATGTCTGCAATGAAGATTTCTTACTTCCATTTATAATAAATTCCCATATATTCAAATTCTTCTCTCGTGGGTATCTAAAACAAAAATATTCAAAAGGTGATTAATTATTTGTGCTCTTTTACGATCAATTCGTGTAATTTGGGCCAGATTCGAGTAATTTGTACAGTTTTGTACATGTCTAAATTACATTTGAAAACACTTAATATTGTCCTTACCTTCGTATTTTCTTTGTCACTTCGTCCACGAGTAAACAACTTCGAAGCAGCAATTAATTGGCATATACGCAACTAGCCACACATTCATAGTGCTGCTATCTGTTGGTGGCTCTGAGAAACACAGTTGGCTCAAATTACACACTGGTCCAAATAACACAGACCTCCCAATGTCTTTAAAAATAATTATGAAATTCTTGCAATCAAGCAATAAATTTACCATTTGAAAATAACTAAAGCATTTTTACAGAACCATAAAAGTGTGATTCTAGTTTAGAAATTAATTCCGTAGTATTATTTTTTATTTTTTTGCAAATTTGATATTGATATTTAACTGTTTAGAGTAATAACCTAAAAGGCAGTATACACATATCGTTTACAATTGTAAAGTAGAGTATAAAACAAAGTATATAATACCATATAAGTAATAGCCAGTCGGCTTCATTTACAGCTATAAAATTATGATTTACTAAGTCCTATTAATTTATTTATGTAGTCATTTTATTACTCCAATAAACAGTTTTTGGAAGCAGCATTACCTAACAGTCATGGCATATAATTAGAAAGTCGTCCTGTTAATGAAAACGTTCAATTAGAAGTGATTATAAAATTAATATTCGATCCATGTTATTATCAAAAGGTCCATTTTTGTGAACGCTCATGATAATTTGTATAATGCAACAATATCCTACAGCAATTAATAAACGCCAATAAAATTGGTATTCTTATTTAAATATAAACATTAAAATAAATACAAAAATCACATTATCATCAATAATTAAATGTAGTAACTGCTAGCAAGCAACAAAGCGAGTAAATAACATAACACAATTGGAGATTCATACTAACTTTAAATTCACGTAAAATGTTCTGAACACATTTGTATATCTTGCAGGCAACAATGCATTCTCCTAACGAAGACTACACCAACATGCATCCAGGGATCCTACACATCTTATTATAAGTAGTGGGTCTGGAGTCTTTCATTATATCTGTAGCCCGAGGAAGTGGTGATAAGATTGCTGTGGCATACCAGATATCTATTTTATTAACAACTTACAATGTGACGATTGCTTTAATACAAACTGCATTTTGGATACATATAACTATTTATTACGTCTTTACATTTTCCACTGATGGAGAACTTTTATGGTCCTTTATATCGTGTGTAACATCACTGCATATCACAACATTAATCGGTCAGGTATGCATGTTCTTCAATAGCAAACACAGGAAGAAAATATCAAAAATAATCTTCCAGGTAGACAAGGCATTACTCCCAAACCATGTAGTATGCGCCTAGAGGACATCTGAGGTGGTCCTCGTGGTCTTGAATACACTACTAACCGGTTATTTTCTTAATAGCTGTTTTGACATTTTGTTACTGCGTTATAAAATAAGGGAACACATCATTAACTTCATATGTTTACATATATACTACTGCATCATTCTTATTGTATCACTCAATTTCTCGTATTGGGTCATGCAGATTAGACTGCGCATTAGAAAAATTAATAGAAAATTACACAATATAAGAGAAACACACTCATCTATCCACAATACAAATAACAGCAACAAACAATACCAAGTTCTACGGGTCCAGAAACAACACGACAGCCAGCGATGTCATTTTATGCCCAAAATAATGTGCAAACAGCTATCACAGAACATAACATTTGCACACTGAAAGTGAAGTATCTTATTTGAGAGAAGCATATTAGAATGTTTGCAAGTGCATCGTCTCTATGAACGATGCATATTGTCTCCAAGTGCTCTCAGATCTTATGAACACGACTATTACTAAGCGCAAATGGCATTCACATAGGAATGTTTTTTAAGTTCTCAAATTATTTGCCGGTTTTGATCATTTTATTTTTCACCTCGCGAACATTTCTGGAGTTGCTCACAATCGCAGTAGTCATCTCAAGTTGCCGGGATGTCTAGTTGGAGGCCAAGAACACCATGAACATCATACAAGATCTGCTGCTAGAATTGCCAATCGACATGGAGGTGGCTGAACAACTGAACATGTTCCATACCTGATTTCCAAAGTGATATTTCTTTCCGCGCAGGAGGAATGTCCGGAATTGGCTCATAATTGTTTGGATATATCGCCATGTTTGGCATATCATACCTATTTGTTCTTGTACAAATGTCACTTTCGAATACTCATTAAGAACTGTAGAATAATTGCCGCACATTCCAAAACCTTTATCATTAGGTAAGTATATACATTTTAGCGATAAATACTGCATGTATTAATATGAAGGTATTAAATAAATTCTTGCAAAATTTTTATGATGTAACAAGAATGAGCGAGGGGTTACTGCGACAAAATGCATTTTGCACATGCACTTTAGGGTGCACTTTGTATTCATTACGGATTCACTTTGTATGCACTTCGCACAACTTCCAAAATGCAAGATTTGCACAAGTGACATTTCAGCTGCACATGCACTTCGCATACCTGCTGTCCTACCCGGGCACTGAGGGATTGCCGGTGGGCAGTTTGGTACTGGGTTCAACATTAGGTTTACATTCTTTTGCGCACATTCGAATTCGGGTGTTGACTCGTCGGCAGCTGGAGATAGAATGAGACTTTGGTCCTTCGGCAGCTGGTTCAATAGTGATGAAGTTGTGATGGGGAAATACAGTTGCATCGGGAAATGCACTTGCATTGGTGAGGGATTATTTATGTGTAATTAAATTATATATGTATATTATGTATTAAGAATTATAATAGTGCAATGAATGTTTACTAGGTATGCACTTGCATAACAAGCAAAGAATATTCACGCACTTGTATAATCAATGTAATTGAATAATCACCATCACTGTACATGTACACTCCCTAGGACAATCAGCACTCAACTTAAGTCTTTTCTCATATACCAATTCTTTTAACTTCACCACCACATTTGATTGCAGCCAGGTGGAATGTTGTATAGGTTAAACGTTTCGGACCTCGGTTCGATACACCTTCAGGGGAAAAAATTATTTTATTCGTGTAATGACTAAGTATGTTTAAGGGGTTCTACGTTTTACGTTTCAGCCCTTGGTTCAACTATCCCTCAGAGATTTTTTTTCACGTAACTTTTAAATATAATTAAGGGGGACTATGGTTAAGGTTTCAGACCTCGGTTCTAACCCCATTCAGGTAAAATAAATTGTTTTTATTCGTGCAATGACTAAGTACGTGAAAGGAATATAGGTTTAAGGTTTCGGATATTGGTACGACTCTTTCTCAAGGAAAAAATTATTTTTATTTATGTAACGTATACACTGAAATGGTGAGGTTTGATGGGACGAAGTAATGCCTGGTTCGTGTCCCAGTCAATTGTTGTTAAAACCCAAGTACACATGATGAATCTTCGCCTGTCAGAGCGAGACTGAGATGTTATAACTTCGGGTGCAACTTCACAAGTGAGCAGGTTGGTAAGGGAACTGCAGATGCATAAGGAAATAGAGTTGCATAATGAGGGTGTATTTATATCCAATTAGATTATATAAACATATTATGTAATAAGAGTATTTAATAGAGTAATTAATATAGACTAAGTACACACCTGTGTAATAAGCAATGAATATTCGCACACAAGGATAACCGCTACACATTTCATAAGCACCAAATCTGTATATGATTTCTCCTTTAGACAGCGAATTCTCGAATGATCCGAGATTACATGTATTCTTTGATTTTACCCCGAGGCGATATAATGAAATTCCCTCAGGTGCATGCCGCTATCACACCGACCATTTCGATGCAAGTGCAATCGAGTTCTGACATGTCCTTGGCCCAAATTTTATATTTACTCCAGGGAGGGTGTGTTGTGAATGACTAATAAGTTCTCGCACACTTCTGAGGAATGTAGTGATTAATTGTTATCTACATAAGCTAACATCTTTTGGATAAAACATTGAAACACAGTTTTGAGAGATTAAATAAATATTGTCCAAAAATCTAACTGATGGATGCCGTATAACCTCATATCGGGAGACTTAAGGACACATTTTCATCGCCCATCAAGAGTAAAATATATGTATTCGCTTAACAAGTAATGAATAACAAGCGAGAGTATTTATAAGTAATGAAATACCTACATGCAATTAGCATTTATGTATTGATTCAACAACCGAGCCAGGGTAACTTAGATATTTTAATCACATAATAAGTAAAATATCGAGAATATTTGCATAATAAATATCAACATGCTACTAGTATTTGCATAATAAGCTGAAACTAAGCACCTATCGGCCGATGAAACACAACGAATGAGGTTGGAAGAAAGATGTATTTTTGAGGAGATACTCCTTGGTTCGTATCCCATCAAGAAAACTTAGAGATTATTCGCATAATGAATTAATATGCCTAAATAGTATTGACATAATGAACAAACACCGAGCATTATTACAACCCAAGTATACCCGAAGCCCTCCTCACTACCAACTGACCCGATTTTTTTATATTATGTATGACATATATGCTTACCATGTTGTAATTATATAACACACCTCATAAAAAACTGTTTAACAATATATCTTTCCATTGGCTAAATCAATTTCTCTATAACTCTCATGCCTCGATCATCGCCCCTCGAACAAATTACTTCAGGTCATCGCACGACAAAGAACTACCTAACCCCACACACCCCATCTTCCATCAGTCTTCTCTTCATCTCTCGAAGGGAGTACAACAGTCTCCGCGATATCCAAAAAGATGCAGATGAAGGTCAGCGCTTTGGCTGGGAGCACTACACAATCACTCACCATTGCGTTTACGATATCACAAACTGCATTACTGGAGACTACAATCATCATCTCAAGCTGCCGACCCGTCATTTGAAGGTCAGGTTCACCATATACTTCATACAGTATCTGAATATAGAAATCCCAGTTGACAGGCATTTTGCTGAGAAAGTAAAGATCTTCCGCAACAAGATCTTCATGTCTTTTCTTTTTCAACGAAGGAAGTGTCTTCAGAATGGACTCATCCTTGTTTGGCTTAACAGAAATGTATTTTTTTTATCATCCTTTGTTTTCCGTGTACAATTTTGTTTTCTATAGGCACATACAACCGTTAAAATATTTTTAATACATTAATTTGATTTTGAGAATATTTTCAAATTTAAATCTTTATGTATTAACAGTTTAACGTTATAACTCATTTTATACTGAATAAATCACCCCTGTTAAATATGCTGCTACCGATGATAAGGATATATCTCTTTTTACGTTTATTAGTAATTTTTGCACGCGTTTTACTTTTACTGGAGTGAATTTTTTTGTGTAAAGCCGCACAATGTTTGTGAAAATGAACACGCTTTGGAGTTAAGAAATTACTTTTATTTTAAGAAGTAGTACAGCGGTTTTAGTTCATATACCAATTCTCTTTTTGTATAAAAGATCATTAAATATTTTAAGTAGTTATAAAAAGTACTTTTTAAATGTTAACGAATTTTTTTCTATATTATACGTTTTTGTGACAGCAAAGTTGTTAATAAAACTACTCTTCTTGTCTTCATCATATTTTATATTGTGTTATACCTCGCGTTTTGGAAACCATTAATATTTTTCTGAATCCAGAAAATTTTTCATAATAATAATCTAATTAATTTATTACTTATTATTAAATAATAATACTATAAGAGCACCACAATCTGAAATAAACGGTTTATATATATATATATAAATTGTAAATGTGTTATCTGCAAATATAAGCATCGTTGTATTAGGAGGCTACGAAAAAAATTAATCGGGCTAAGTGCTACTGCGAGTATGGAGGAAAGGTTAACTTTGTTATATGTTTAAAAGGACGAAATTTGGGATCGTCCTTAGCAGAAATTGCTCATTTATCCGAAATTCTGCAATATTTCATGTCACAGTACAGAACAAAAGAAAATAATAATTTATGAAACAAGTCTTGTTATAAATCTTACTATTTTGTGATGCGTACTGACGGGTACCAACATGTTCTGAACTTCAGTTCACATTGTATGGTATGAGAATAAAGGCAATATTTGTTTCAAAGTTAACGTACATACCTAAATAATGAAATATCAAATTTATATAAATTTTTCTCATTTAATTTATTATACATTTACTGGCATTAATTATTTTTCTGGACTGTGTTACCTGCATTGAACAATGCAGAAACGCTGGTATTTTAGTCTTTGTTTTAAACCTAAAGCACTTTTATTTTGTCTCAATAAAAACTCTTAAATTTTTCAATGTATCTTTTTGTGTTATTGAATTGAGTGATGTACGGTGACCTAAATAACGTGATTTATATGCAAGGTGTCACACAAATCAGAGTAATTCTGATCAACAAAGAATAATTGTAACACAAAATCCAGTTAACGGCATATAGTACTGTTCCTACATGAAATTGACAAAAACTATCACATATCAAAAAATTCTACTAACCTGAAATTTATCATCAGGATAGATCAACTTTGATATTAGCTCTGCTCAGCCTTCCCCATTCCCGGATAGGTTCCTCTAAAAATTAAGAATTAGATAAGAGCCATGGGGGTGTAATGGTAAGATAATTTGCCTCCCAACACCTGCATCAAATTCGACTCCTGATGGGGTCACTTCCAGATATTCGCACTTGGGAATCGTGTCGGTCGGATTTCTCGGTGATATCACATTTCTCCCGCCCTTGCATTCTGTCGTTGCACAATACTCAGCTCACTTCAACCTCTTCGACTCTCAAGAGCTTGATGTTAAGAGCCGCCCAAATCTCCCCACATCACAAATTATAAATATTCTAACGAATTTTAGAAATATTAATAAATATATGTTCATTATCAGCTCTAGAAATGCGCATGATGTTAACTGCTAACGACAGCGGAACAGAAATCTTCGGCACGTAATCCGCTTGACGATATTTGAGCCCAACTGTAGGCTTACAGTTTGTGATATTTATTTTGTAATGATGAGTACCATTACTCGAGGTTATATTACCACACACACTCTCATTGCCTCCTCCTCATATGAAGTAGGAGATTGTACCCTAATACACGGACACTTGAAGGCGTTTGTCTCAAAGAATCTCTCCTGGGTGAGTTATTCTCGCCAGGAACCGCTTCTTTTGCATCGCAGTGTCTGAACCTGATAGCTCTATTTCTCACATTAGAACACACATATCAAAGAAGTGTAGAAAACTGCACAAGGATGCCTCTCACAATACTAGGCATTGGTGCCTTCATGTATGCAATACTCGATATAAGTATAATTAGTTGGCAATATGCCAACGATCGCGGACATGCCGACTGAACAGCTTTTAGCATCTCCTTTCTGGGACTTGGGAAGACTGTGTCTGTACGTAGACTCCACCATGTGAGAAATAACTCACCGGCAGTATTTCTGCAAAAAGGTTAGGAGGTGAGTAGGGACTGCGTTCATGATGGCGAAGAAGGGAATGCTTGAGTAATGGTGAATTCCAGCCCCTATCAGAGACACCTGTAGGGAGTGTGTGGGTTACTGCTCGCTCGCCAGGAATGTTTGGGGTGGTCAACTACACGATACACCTGGCAGTTATTCACCCTTCTCAACCCTCTTACTCGCGTGACCGCAACCCTCTTGTAGGGCGTCTCCTGTCACCAGGGATATTAATATCGCACCAACCACACACTCCATGATTCGCGATGACGATGTTTAACGCCGCCCGCTCAACTCACGTAGCATCGGAAATCACCAACCCTCAATTACCCCTGGAACGCATCATCCCCTCAGCAACCCATCAACAGACAACCTGCAGACTTCCACTTCCTGTCCAGCTGGATTCTTAATTTACGTACGCCTTATTCTTTTAACATTTCTTATACGACGAGAAAATGTCGCTCGAGCAAATATTTGTTTTCTCTTACAGTTAGGGACAAGTACATCATATCACATGTTGCAGAAAACAATTTTATATTTGTAAGTTAAAATACACCAGTAATATAAATTTTAATATTCTTTACACGTAGATTAGTAACTCTTTCAAAGCGGTTTATTCACAAATTTGATTTTGTTGAAGTTGCCATGTGTACTTCAGAAACAATTATAAATCATTATGTGTAACCTAATTTCTGCGATTAATGCTAATCCCCAGTCAAATCACAAGTATGCTTTCTCTGCACGTTTATTGTATTTTGTACTTCGTGGCCGAACATGTATTCAGCTCCTTATCTATAGTCATTTTAATTTGTCAGTCACCATTTCCATGTACACTAATATGTTGCACATGAAAAGTACTAACGGCCATTACATTAGGCAGTAAAGTATCTGTGATCAGTATTTTGGAGTGATCTTTGGAAATTATATAGTTATGAAAAGTGGCTGCAGCTCTCGTGTATCACTGTTTAACTCTAATATGATCGAGAATGCAGTCCTCGCAGCTACCTGTTTGCATTTAGAATACTCGCCAAAATTACAATGTACCCAAAAATATTATATGAATGAATTTTGGATTTTTTGAGAATTGCTACTATAGGGGCGTGATGTTTAAGGCCTTTCTCCTACCAAAGATTCAAATCAAATTTTCAATATTAATCTCAAACCTAAGAGTAGCCGCTGTAACACACGGAAAGAAACTTATTCATTTACCCACTGTGAACTTTGGCATTGAACTCATTCTTTTGTAAGGAGGATGAGGAATCGTAGGGTCAATGGACCTTACTGTTGTGTTGTGGTTGTATTTTAATTTTTTTTTTTCAGAAAAAAGGGAAGAGGCACTTATTACTGAGTGACTCAAGGTCAATAGAAATACATCAAATTTTGCGTTCATTTTTTCGTGCAGTATATACCGCACATATTAAATATCGTCCTACCCCACTTATATATGTCGTTTTATCAGCCAGTGTACTGAAAACTTTCGATGCATTTATTATATCAACTACTTTTGAAGAAATAAATTTCGCACACACATAAATGATTTCGTTTTGAATATGTGGGCTAAGATATATAGTATTGCTGCCACAGTTTTCTAGTTGGGTTTTATGTACCTTATCCCCACTATCAATCCTAAACCGAATAAGAGCTCGGAAATTATCATAATTTTGGTCACTGACCTCTTCTACATTAACTGACCCATAATCAACATGACCACGCAGCGCAAATTTCTTGCCGGCTGCAGAAAATAATTGTCTTAGCAAAAGGTAAAATCTTCAGTTTTCTAAAACATGTAATTGTTTTCCTTGATAAAGTTGTGTGCACACATCACTTTTATTCAAAACACAAATATAAAGTTCTGGGAAGAAATTGAACTATTTGTGTTGTTATTACTAGCGCCATGGCGACAGGATGTTTCCTTTGCATCTTTACAGCGTACAAATGTGAATTTACAAAGGCGCCTAACTTTACATGACCACCTTCCCAAATTCAACATCTTTTGAAAAAACAAAGTAGTATTTACAAAATGTTCCTTCAATCTCTTTGGAGTATGTAAGCTACTGAAAATCAGAAAGCCGCTTTTTTTTTGGAACCGCAAATTTATTTTTCCTTTAGGAAATATATATGAGTCACTAGGCACCCAAGAATTTTCCAGTATGATATATTTATAATTTTGACTACAAAGTTTGTTTAAATATGAGCCAACATCAACAGAGCTAGGTCTTTCCGTCGGTAAAGAAAGTAAAGTATTACTAACATTAAGGCTAAGTTTACTCTTACCATAACTTGTTACAGGAATTGTTACTGATTCTACTTCACACAACTCTTTAACTTTTTTCACTGTAGACAGTTCCTCTTTGGAATATTTGCTTTTACATTCTCAGTACCAAGTTTCTTATTTTGTCTGTTAAAAAAGCGGCAAATGAGAGCCGGCAACCTCCGGCTAGATGATGCCAGACCTCTGTATTATGCCGGAAACGGCCCCGATAGATGGTGGCAAGATGCCAGGCTTGCTGCGGCTGTATGGCGGAAATATGCCGGGCGTACGGCGGCTGGATAGTTGCTGGGTTGTCTTTTCCTCATGTTACAGAAATAAACAAACACAGTATTGTATAATGAGTCACATTCAACTGGCAACTGTGACATCCTCTTGAAAGATAAAATGGCTTAAATTTTACTATTGCACTGTGAAGAACGCGAGCACGAGTGACTGTGACCATACGCTTGAGCAACGAAACTATACAGCTCGGAAAATAGCTGGAGGAAGACTGCCAACATAAGGTTGCCTTATTATTCTGCGCATCATTCAGTGCGTGTCACGTGCTGTCCCACCCAGCCGAGAAAACCTTTGTCCGCCAGCAGGCCCAAGTTCTTATCTCCAACGACACTAGACACCCCGCTTGACCTTGAAAGGACAATGAATAGCAGAAAGGGAAGCAATCTAAGTGACACAGTCTGGCATCTGAGAAGTGTAATATTCAGTTTGCTTAACCAACAGAGCACAAGACACTGGATTAATCAATAGTATCTTGCACTTTATATTTAAGGGATACTATTTAAACTTTTTATTAAATTTTCATATTATATTTTCGCTTGGGCGTAGGATATATCCCAATATCCCCAACCCCCCGGCCCGGCACCACTCTTAATACATACCCTTGAACACCATAAATACAAACAGTCTCTATCATTCTCACACATCCAACACAAATATATGCAAATCATATCTAAGAATAGCTGGAATTTTCCTACAATTTATTAAATTGTATATAAATATGTAACATTTGTTTACCTACTTTGCTATCACTTCTGACCTACATTATCACACCCTTATGAATCATTCATCTTAAAGCTAACGATAACTCAGAAGTCCGTGTCTTTCGTTTTGCGATTTTTTCTTACATAATTGTCACATAAATTTGTTTATAATTAAAATTTAATTAATATATGACTATTAAGGAGGATATCATTTACTAATGATTTATATTAGGATTATTAAATTATTACATATAGCTTGAAACTTAGTCGTAACAAAACAAAAGAAATAGATGATAGAATCTCATAAAGGCCTGTACATATATACACTTTTTATATACATGCAAATAAAAAATTATCCAAGGGAAAAAAAAGGAATAGTTTCTTGATTAATTCTTTTTTCGTCCAGTCTATGTTTATGCTGTAATTGCGAATTGAATAATTTCATAAAATAAATATAGTGCTTGTACTAAATATTCCCACCAAGTTCCACATTTTTGGATAGGTATGAAGCAAGTTATGTTACAAAACATGTTTCCCAACTAAAAAGATACTACGTGGAATTATTTAGACGCAAATCAGTACGATAAAGTTTTCAAATTGCGACGAATTGGCAAATATGGTAGATTAAACTTTCCTAATGCTTATTTGTTCCGGCTTGTTGTCAACTTTGTAGGAGGACGAGGAACAATGTGTTGCATTACAGTAGCTATGGGAAGTTAAAAATCATTAAAAGCCATAATTTTACTTTGTTGACAACATAATTGCAACACGTTTTAAAATGTAATTACTTTGTGCAATTCACGCCACCGGTACGTATGTGGGAATATTTACGTATAGTTTATTGATATACACGTACACCATACATTTAATGATTATTATTACACACACATATGGTTAGTATAAGAAACACATATACCTTTCTTATCTTAAGAATATAAATGTGTATGTATTTGTTGTTTTATTAGATTTATCTTCTTTAAATTCCCTGGCTTAATACTCTTATTTCTGAAACAGAGATGTAATGTATGCAATGTGTGAAAACTTTGATTGTGTTTACTTTCAACTTACAGCCAGTAATATTCTTTAATACGTACACATAAATTTCATAAAATAAATGTGACACATCATTTTCAATGAATACTCGTAAATAGTGATATTACTAGCTATATAATTCGATATTCCATCTATTTCTCATTACAAGCTTCATTCGCCCATAAGACTATATAACTGATAGTTTTTAAAGTTGTATGATACAAGTTCTGCATTGCTTTCAGTCAAGCGAGCTCCAAATTGTGTAAAATACTAAAGGAAATAAATTATATGTTTGTCGTTATAGTTAAGAGAATTTCACATAATCTAACAACGTCGCAGATGTAATGTGCTTAGATAGGTATTTATGACATATTATGAATTACATTAAAATAAATTAAATAAATACACTTTTTTGAACAATTCACATCGGCATTAACAGCAGCTGTGGAGGCTCTGTTTTTAACAAGTATTGTAATTTAAACCAGAAATTAGACAACTAAAACATGTAATTATAATAAACACCTAATTTCTGGTTTACCTTGAATTTTTCCTGTAAGACTGCATCATTGCTAGCACACAAATGTATTTATCCAATAACGACATTTAAGGCACCATTTCCGCCTTAGCCTTGCACGAAATTAATAATGATATATCAAACTTATGATGTGTGAAGATAAACGTTAGTTAATTTTCTCCATATTGACACATTAGTTCGCTGAACGTGTTAAATAAGTGATCAACATTTACTGGAGTTAAGTCAAACTAATAAGGGCTAATGTAGTGTGTGTAATGTAGCGTTATAATAAATCGGAAACATATTTGTTTATGAAGTCCCACATTTCCACTTGACCTCCTCATGCACAATACGTATTATTTTCTGTTTATTATTTTGTTGCCTATGTTTGAGGGCTACTTAGGACAAGTAGAACTTTTACGTACGTACATGCCAAAAACTGGCATGTTTTTTTCAGATTGATTGATTTACTGAAATATGTTGCTAATTATTAATATAGACATATGTGATTCCAAACTTTTATCACATGTTAGATATCCCCTTCACAATTACAATTACTGGAGCAATTCAAAAGCACATTTGTTTCCTGGAACACTCGTCTACAATGTAGTTTTCCTGCCAGTAAATACATTTTAAGAACTGCAGGATATATGTTAAATATATGAAATACTTTAATCCTAATGATACATTGTTATGAAAATAAGAATTATTTGTGGTACATGACATACATATCTCCCTTCTTATAAATAAATATTGTTTTAAATATAGTCTACTTAACAATACGGCGGTTTTTGACGCTCTCTACAGTTATACATTTTATCACCTTCCTGTAGTTATGTTACTGTAATTAAGTTATAGACTGTTCACGGTAAAATGAGCACCTTCGAAAGTCCTGCTCCAGATCTACTTGTATACAAGTTGTATACTCCTCCACCTTATGTTATATTAACATTGCTATAGCCCTCATTACTTTATTCATGAGTCGGTCAAATGAAACTGTGGAGTTATTAAGAAAGTAAATTCTTTACAAATCTGCTAATTTTTACATTTCGATGAGCAAGAAAACAGAAAGTGAAATAAATAAATTGAAGTTTTCAACAAATAGTTACCCAACCATTTTTATTTGCATTTGAGATATGGCACTACTTTCCATCGATCGTTATCAACTTAATTGGGCGAATGTCACTCAGCGCGCCCTTTAAAATACATGGATGTCGGGGAAGTGACATTTTTCTGAGGTTCATTTCGAAAGTGCTCACGTTATTGTGAACGGCCTTTACAAAAGTTTCATTATATTTATTAGTGCATGTACCTGCCCGCATCTTTCACGGGGCAATGTAAACATTAGAATGCTGTCAACTACAATGACACGTCTATTATTACAGCCAACATAACAACACGACTGGTAACTTAACACAGGCATTGTCACCTCTATGATACATGAACTTAGTATTCTCAACTGCAAAGATAACTCCCGGAGACAGGGGCCGCTTTCAGCAGAACATTAAATAACACGTGGGTGAGGCGAAGAGCCGACGGCCAGGGTGATGGCAATATTTGGCTAGCTGTGAAACTGGCAACACCGCACGGGTGGCGAGGTATTTTTTCTGCTGCGTCGCCTGCTACCTGCTACCGCCCAGACTAGAACACTAGCGCTCCTCTCTATCATTACAAGAACTAGCACAAACAACTGGTCAGACATTTTCCTATCCAGTGGTCAATCTAGTATAAATCTTTACTTAATAGAGTCACCAACGTCCAGATTTAGCCATGCAGGTGCGTTGAGTGAAACAAAGGGGTTATTTCCCCCAATATATATATATATATATATATATATATATATATATATATATATATATATATATATATTCATGCGCTCTAGTTAACTTCACCCTGATTTACGCTGTCCGTGTATTCGTAAACCCATTTCGATTCCTGTCCCAAATTATATTCCTGTTTAACTTTACGTGGTGCAGTGTCGTTGTGGTATATAGTCTATGTTTATGATTTCTGTTGAGGTCTGCGTGCAGCAGTGATGTTTGCAGCGTCAAACGTCTACCGCACGACCTTCGTTCTCGCGTTATATGCTGCCATGAATTATTCACCCAGTTGCAGGTGATTTGTTAATATACAAGATGTAACTTATATCTTGTACTTTGCCTAACTTTCATACAATCTTTAGAATTTTGTAATATCAACACGTTAGTTTCTTGCCACGTTAGATATGGGATTTGCCTTTCCTCCTTCAGAGTAGTCCCTCACGCAGTTTGGTATCTTAAATCATTTTTTCAATAGTTTAATCATATTCAATATTTTCCCGTGCAGGCGCCTATTGTAGGCCCAGTTTCGAGTGCGCAAGAACGGGGAATGGATGTTGACATTGTTGGGAATGTTGGCCAAGTAAAGGGTTTAATAGTAAGGCCTGTTTGTTGATATTTTTAATGGAATTCTTAATATTTGTATGCGGGTTATTAACACCTATTTATAATTTTTACGTTATTATATTTAGATTAGATTGCCAGGAAATATATTACAATTCGGTTGGAAAATTATTGTACATAATGCAATCTTAGGGATTTTGAGAAATAGAAAAGAGATTGTGATCTCCAGTTGTTGAATATAATATTTTGTAGTGAACATTCTTACATCTTGTTTGATATGACTTGTGCATCATATGCGCCTTTACTAGACATTTTTATGGTTGTCGTTTATATATTTGTAAACATATCAAAATAAAGTATAACTTAACAAATACAAGTCTGTGGAAATAATAAATTCACGACATGTTCATTCAAATCAAAATTTGAAGACCAGGTAATAATTTAAAAAATACATGTTTCTAACACGTCAAAGTTCACTACAATGAGCATTGCAAAAATTTCATTTTGAAAAAAAATGTAATTTATTTAGTAGTACGAAAAATGTGAAAAGCTATATAGAGTGAAGAGAATAGTTTACAGTATATTTTACTCTTTGATTAACGACATTTGTACAAGAACAATAAACTAGTATAAGCCAGAAGTTGCTATGTATGTAAACAAGGATGAGTCAATACGGAAAACTCCCCATGCTCTGAAACAAATATATCTGCCGCGAATCTGGTCATGGAACATCTTCAGTTGTTCAGCCACATCCCCGTCGTCTGGTACCTCTAGCAGTATGTCCTGTATCATGTCCATGGTATTCCTGACCTCCAAGTGGACGTCTCGACAGCTTGAGATGATGACTCCAGTTTCGAGAAACGACAAGAACGATCTTAAGATATGAATATTGAGATACGACTTCAATCTGTGGAGAAATAACATTTCTGTAATCAATCCTTTGTGAATACCATTCGCGAAGGTGCCCAGACAGCTGAGAATAACTGACAAAACTTGAAGACCATATGCGTCGTTCATCGATAGAAGACTCTTACACACTTTCTCATAAACCTCTCTTATCTGAAAAACTTCCACTGCAGATGGTGCCGTTCTATGCTCTGGCGTTTGAAACTGCAAACTTGGTTGATATCCAAGTGACATGACACTTCGTGGTGAGACAGGTTGCTGTGAAGAGCAGCTACCTCTGTTGCTCTCTCTGGTAGATGACTGCGTGTGTTTAAAGATCCTTATCTTCCTGTTCAACACCGCAAAACGCTCTCTTATCTGCATCACCCAGTACATGTAATTGAGTGAAACTGTCATAACAGTGAAGTGGTATATATAGAAGCTAATTAAAAAGATGGCTTTATATCCAGATATATTCCACACTTCCCATAAATTAATACAACTTGGAATGCAATAGCAAGTAACTAATAATATCAGGATCCTTAAGAATATTTCAGGTCTACTTTTGTCTGTTTGCTGACGGTTTTAAAAGACATCCTTGTCCACATCTAGCAACATCTGTACTATTTTCCTCCTACGGTTGTTGTTGACATTCATGCTTACAAGACTGGTTATGAAGGCGAGATGCAGTGAAGATATGTACAAAACAGCTGACCACAGAACTGCATCGTCACTTGAGTACAATTCTATGTATGATGATGGTTTGAATAACCAAAAAGTAGTTTGAACTATAGCGATTATTACACAGTAAATGGAAAAAAATACAGATCTATTGAAGTTGACTGCCACTGTATTTCCATATCTCTCAGCCATTGTTACGTCAAACGTCTCCAATCCTACTATCTTGCACATCGTCCGCAGGATTCCTGAATAGGAGAACGCACGTTCACTGTATGAAGCATACATTGTCACCTGAAACGAAACCAATATTTATCTTTATTTAATGTACACCACAAAATAAAGTTCTTAACTTTATATCCTTGCACTTTATAAATACGGATACACTAGAATTTATTCTTCGGATTGATCATTCAAAAGATAATATGAAACAAAGATTTCATATATAGTGGAGTGAAGATAATATATTACCAACGACCGACAAGAAATTGTCACAAATAAAATATAATGTACTGTTTAGGCATAAATAGCGTAATAGTTTGTTGTGCACTGCAGCTGAGCCGAATAAAGATTTCTCATCAGCAATCATACCTACATGTATGAAAAGAGTAGATGTAAAAGGCATGTAAGACTCGTGTTATTTTCTAGGGGTTTTTTTCCTTGGAAACAAAAGAATTCTTCGGTTTCCGTTTTTCCATTTTTTTGACTGATCCCAATAATTATTATTATTGACGTAATCTAAAATTTTTACATATTTCCATCGTTATTTTAAGTGCGATATTAATTTACTTCTTTTTAAATTACAGTATCGCTTTCTGATTAAAAATTATTTTAGTGATCAATTTATCCAGAAAGCCTGTAAAGCGAAAAAGAAATATCAATACTTATATTGATCAAGCACAAATTACGCTTGCGCATGAAGGCAAATAGTTGTGTAGTGGTCGCAATATTCGCCTTCGACCAAGGCTAATGATGTGGGTTTACTGGCGGGGTTACTCCAGATTCTCACTTGTTGTAAGTGTGCCGTTCAATCCTGCTGTTTTTCTCAGTGATATCCCACTTTATCCACCCTGGCATTCTGGCGTCGTCCCGTTCTCACTTCGCTTCACCCTCATCGGCTTTCAAGGCCCCGCTGTATAGAGCCCTCCAAATATATTCATTCGAGCTGGTAACGAACCGGCGTTATAACACTGCATGATCATCTGGTGCAACAGCTGCTTTGGTGGTAAAGGCTGTTCACGATTATATGAGCATTTTGAAAACTTACCTTAGAAAAAAAGTCACTGTCCCTGCATGCATATATTTTAATGGGCGTACTGAGTGACATTCGCTAAGTCAAGTTGGTAACGATGGACGGAAAGTGGTTCTTTATATTAATGCTGATTAAAAGGTGTTAAGTATCCATTTTTGATAGTTTTAGAATGTGTTCTTTCGCTTTCTTCTCTTTAATGCATCGAAGTGTAAAAATGATCAAATTTGTAAAGTATTTACTTCTTAATAATTTAACCATTTGATTTGACCGACGCATGAATAAAGTGATGAGGCCCATGCAAATGTTAATTTTACATACAGCGGAAAATTACACAACGTGTATACAAGTAGATCTTAAGAGCGGCTTTCAAAATTGCTCATTTTACCGTGAACAGGCTATATTTAATTATATTTTATTTAGTTCTTAAAGGAAATTCTACTATCTGTTAACTATAAACTTTCTTTAATACTATTTTATGGCGTAAAACAACTACTAATTTTAAAAAATAGTAATAAGTTACGCCTAACTTCACAGACAGTATTATGAATCATATGTCGCACAGCTGCAAAAAATTGCGAAAGTCTTGTATGATAACATTTTTAACATTGATTACTTTAAAATTAGAAATGATTAAATTTGTTTATAAATGATTATATTGGCCGTTTTATCTTCAAGGCTGCAAATTCAAATGTTATAGATACCCGATTATACCGTTAAAATCCACACGTATAACACTAGACTACATTATGAAATTATCATTTAGAATTTGTTTATTACTTGTGACAGAATGAAGTCAAATTGCATTCAGCAGTCACTTTCCTCGCCAGCTTAGTGATATTTAAATGTTCTGATTTCTATGCAATATCTGTTTCGTGTTTACTAAGTACGGATTTCCACGCAACTTCAACAATTATTTTTACGTATGAATTCACACAAAAATATGTCTACTTGAATGTATAAAATTTAATATATATTTCTTCCGCCACATAACTGTTTTCTCTAACGAGGGTACTTGTATTTCCTGAACACTTTGTAACTCATTGTGTTATACAAAAAGTAAAACCAAATATTATAAAGAAGTCATGCAATATTTTTTCACGTATTCTGACGGTAACTTATCGAGTTCAGTCAAATTCGTATATCTCTCCTGTCTGGTATCCAACATGCCAAATCAGGTGCGCATGGCTTTCATAGTTTGTGAAACACAATGTAAAATGTTTATTTTTAAATTTGCCACTTTGTCAAACATAGTAGACTAACAACAACACGCATTTCAAAATTCTATTCTTACGCAATACTCTGCCAACATACATAAATTTTGTGTCAATGGGTTGAATTGTTCCCGATATATGACATATCATCCTTAATATTTAAATGGCCAACGTTTTGAAAATAAGTGCCCAAAATGGTCGATAACGTTAATATTTAGGTGACTATAATAATTTCTATATATGTACAAAGTTTCGTGAAATATGGTTCAGGCGTAAAAAATTGTAAAATGGAGAGGGAGAGAGACACTTTAAAAATAAAAGTTTTGCTTTATATTTCGAACTACTACAAAAGCAATTTTCACCCACTTTGGCAAGTGGGAATTCTATGTTAAATCATATAAACGTAAGTGATAGCATTTGATTATTTACTTATTTTCAAAATGGCTACCATTAAAAAATTCAAGTTTTCATTGCTATATTTTCTGTATAATTTAAGGAATTTTGACACAATTTGGAATTCTGAAACTACCTATCACATCCAACATATAGGCAACCCTATTGACAGTTTATCAGCTATTTTGTAAGATAGCACAAAATTGATATATAAGAATTTTGTCGTATCTCGGCAAACAATGGACCGGTTCCTAATACATTTTGTAACAATAGGTACTGCTATATATGATGTTAAATTATATGTTTCAGGTATGTCGGACAATTATTTTCAAATTGTCGGCCATATAGTTATCGTAGCATAGAATGATATATCATGGAAACAATGTAATCAGCTCGAAATTAACTTTGTATGATAGCAGTTGATATTAAAACTATCAGCTTTAGCTATATGAAGCATATTTTATCCGTCATTTGTAAGATAGTGCCACATGAATAAATAAAATTTTATGTTATATCTGGGGAAAAAATTAAGCGATTCTTACCAAATTTGCAAACAAATAGTACTGTGTCACACTGTGTAAAAAAACATGTTTTAAGTATGTCAAACACTAGTTTTCAAAATGGCTACTGCATTGGCAGCTCAGCTTAGTAACCTCATCTTCGAAACCGTGTAATTAATTCCAACATAATTTTGTATGCTGCAGTATATACTGCATCTATAAAATCTATATTGCGGAACAACTTTCGTCCGTCATTTTGTGAGATAGTGCTACTTGAAAAAATACCCATTTCAGTCATATTTCGGAAAATAATATACCGATTCTCTATCCAATTTGGCAAACAATTAGCGTTGCACTAGTATACGTAAAATTGCATGTTTTAAGTATGACAGATATTATTTTTAAAATTTCGTACATCTAGCTGTTTGAGCTTTAATCGCTATAATGTTGAAACCATGTAATGAATACATAGAGCATTTAGCAACTTAGCAATATTGCAGAAGCATGATTAATGGTTACGAGCAGACACGAAATACCAACTGCGTTCGCAAGCGAGCGTAATGCTATGGGACGTCCGGCAGATGGAAATGAGAGAGTATATGAAAAACTATATGTAATACGCCCGATTTAATATTTAAATAGCACTTCTATAGTACAAGCCGAAGGAACGAAAGGCTTCTGAGATCACTTTCCTGACTGTGTAGGGGTTATGTGATTTTGTGTGCTGTGTGTATCTGTGCTTATGCAGGCCACACTCTATCAATTTCTGAAGACATGAACCGAATTTCACCCAACTCCGTACACATATAGTACGAAGTACAAGCGCCTGAATTTTACATTTATATATTTCGAATACGAAAGAGCTCTTACTTTTAAAATAAGGGCCATTTGGAAAATTAAGGCTATATTTCATATCTCGGAAACATTTGACCGATTTAAACAGGTTATTGAATAAGGACAGCGCAATGTGAGACATTGAATTAAGTGAAAGATTATTAAAATGTCAGCCAATTTGGGAGTTATCATTACATGAATAAATAAAGATATGACATTACTTCTCGAAAAAATACGCAACCAATTTTTGTTCAAATTGGATGTCAGTGATGCTATGGTAAATTATGTAAAGATATGCTTATCAATTATATGCGATATTTATTTTAAAATTTGTGGCCATAGAAATATTTTTAGATTATTTGAATTTACTATGATACCGTTCTACTAATTGTGTATACCTAGGGAAAATATTAAAATCATCATAAGACCAATAGAAATCTACACTTGACTGTCATTTTGTAATACATTGAAGTAAAAATGTTTCTATGTCATATCTTAGGAAAACATTGACAGATTCCTACCAAATTTAACAAACAAGTGGAAGTACGGCATGTTATATATAAATTATATATTAACAAGTTCTGAAATATTTCCAAAATAGATGTCATATAGTTATTTTAGCCTATTATGCCATTTCGTGGACAACATGTAATCACTTTCAACTTAACTTTGTATGCTGGGAGTAAATATTACTACCATAGAATGTGTCTGCAAAGAGTTTCTTTTTTTCACCCATTTTTATGGTAGTACAACACAAATATGTAAAAATTAGTGTAATAATTTGGGGAAAAATTGCCCGATTCCTACAAAATGTGGCACACAACTACTACTGCGGCATGATATGAAAACTGTTATGTTTTAAATAGGCCAAACACAATTTTTTTAAGTGGAAATATATTTCAATTTTTGCTTAGTATAATATATCGTCGAAACCATGTAATAAATTCCAGCATCACTTTGTATGCATTCTGTATATATTACAAACATCAAGTGTGCTCAGACATGACACGTTTATCCGCCATACTGTAAGATAGCAACACATAACAAATTATGACCTGTACGTCCTATATCCTGCAAAACCCCGCAGATTAAAGTCTGTTCACGATAAAGTGAGCACCTTTGAAATCAATCTTAGAAAAAATCACCGCCCCCAACTGAAAATATTTTAACGGGCGCAATGAGTGACAATTTTCCAGTAAAGTTGGTAACGATTGAGGGGAAAAACTGTTAAGTAACTATTTGCAATAAATAAAATTATATCTCTCGCTTTCTGTATATTATAATGCATCGAAATGCAAAAGCTAGTAGATTTGTAAAATATTAACTTTTCTAATAATTTCAGAATTTCACTTGACTGACGCATGAATAAAGTAATGTGATCCATTGCAATGTTAATATTGCATAAGGCGGAAGAACACATAACGTGTATACAAGTAGATCTTAAGTAGGTTATCTAAAGTGCTCATTTTACCGTGAACATTCTATACTACCAAATATTGCACACAAGTAGCACTACAGCAGCCTAAATAAACTGGTATGTTTTGATTTGGTCGTGAACTTACTTTCGAAATGGCTGGCATGTAAACATTATCTTTGTATGTAATATCTACGTAACTATGACACAAATTTCAAATTAACAGTGTTATGCTGGCAGTATGTATTTGACACATGCATTTTTTTACAGATATTTATTCTGTGACGTTTTATAAGATAGTCCCGTATGAAAATATAATGATTTTGTGTCACATCTCAAAATAAAATTAACCAATTTCTTTTCAATTTTGCGAACTAGTTGCACTGTAGCAGGCCATACGTTGTGACATGTTCTAGGTGTACAATACACTTGTTTTGAGAATGGAGGCTCTTATGATATTGATATTAATATTATAAGATCTTCGATATTATGAAACCTATTTTCTCCGCGATCTTCCGTTTCCCTTGCCCTTTCATTCCGGCGACCAAACCTGTCAACTCAACTTTCACATGGTAAGCTTTAAGCCAATGTTATTTGTGTTTAACAAGTAATTCTATTGCCAAATGCAGGTAGAGAATAAATCATTACAATAATCACTTTGCCATTTTCAAGTAACTAATGATTATGAAAGTGATTCTGGTAAGAGATATAACCATAAGTGTTTAGTGTCTATATATAAGGTTGGTTTGTAATCCACCTTTGTACAAACTGCATTACGTATAGTATATCTACAACTTACCTACAGTCAGCTCTGGAGCGCAGGGGAATCATGTATGATACCCGGCCAAGCTTGCCTCTCTCTGAATTGATGTCGCCATCACCAAGTTCAATTCCTCCTCGGAAAACAGTACAAGTTGACGGATTATATCGCTCGATGTTTTCAAAATAGTAACGGAAAATAAACAGTCCCGCCGTATTACCAGCGTTTCAACGATATCAACACGATCTTTTAGCTTGGGTTATTAAAAATTTAAGATATTCGAACGTCTTGCTCGCGCCTGTCAACTTCCTATCGAACGGAATTTAATGTCAAGATTTCATCGTTCCTAAAGTGCCAAGCCCTTTCAACTGGATCGATAGGAAATACTTATATATGTAGCTGTCAGAAATTTTTTACCTCTTATGGGGAATGGAGTTTGTTTCCAGAAGAAATATTTGAAAGAAATATGGAATAAAATTTAGTTTTGAATTTACGTTGTGTAATAGCAGCAATATATATTAAAATATTTAATAATTCAGCCTAACACATCATGTAGTAGAACATGTATATATGTTAAATGTAGTGCAAAATGAATTTAATTTTGATGATTGCACTAGTACGGTAGAGTTATAGACCAATTTGAATAACGGGACAGAATCCACGAGGTCTGAAGTGGCAACCTTACACTCATCAAAATTCGAAGTCTCTCTCATAAATATTAATAAGTGTTATTCAACGAATGATATATAAGTATATAAAAAATATGTATTGCAATTTCACTTAATTGTTAAACAGATCAATACTTGAAAATATTATGAAAACCTTAGGTCCAGAAATAAAACATTATCGGTGTATGGGACGTGTTGTATTGAATTATATATTTTGTTAGTTGGTACTAAAGCATATTTTATTGTTAGTCGAAAAGTTACAGCATCACAGCCACGCTATCAACTGACATCGATCAGTGAGACATTTTAAGACACTGTGTGCCACACTTATTAGTGATGTAATAACTATCTAATTACTTGTAACTGTGAGTATGCATGTCAGAAATTCGAGAAGCTTCTACGTGTGTTTCCAAGAGTACATTATTCAGTCATTTGTTGGGGTGAATGATGTACGGTAATGGCTGATAATTAAAAATCGCAATTCTTTTTGAGACATCTCACTCCTCCTCAACACGGCCTATTATTAAAAATGGTTTTGTTTCCGGACACGTGCTCATAGAATGTTTTTTTTATACGCTATGCATGTAGTAGCTTCTGTATAAATGTTGTAACAATTCACTTTTTAAAAGTTCCCCATCACTGTAGTATAATTGTATGGAAATATTCTTAACAGCTAACATAACTGGGTAAGCACAGTATTCGCTGTTCCTTGAGCAAATAACCTCTAATGCTGTGCTTTTGTTTCAAAGCAAATTGTTTTTTATGCTTTCTTTCCTGAAATTTCAACAAGTCTCTGTCTGTATGATTTTTCTCCTGGTGACCTTAAACTCACTGTCCTTTCGAAACTTCAATTTTGCGACGGACTTTCTAAGATTTGAAATAGATGGTAATCGCCGGGTGTCCAGTTAGAAATACAGAGAGTATGAGACAGTATACAACTTATTAAAAATAAGAAAATATGCGTTTTTATATGCAAAAATTAAATATTATGATTAAATATACTATAATTGACTCATATTATTTTCAATGCACGATAGAATGTATAGCAGTTCACAGATAAATTGTTTGAATTTTTTGTATTTTAGAATATTAAATTCTTGCTGTTCATGTGCACATTTAAATTCATTTTCGAATTTATCCTGCTGTCTTTAAAATAATTTTAATTTGTGAAACAGGAAATATTTAATGTATGTAGTGAATACATCTAATGTAGTCTAATCAGTAAATGTCCAGGCGAGTTGTGGGGGCTGTTGTTGTATTGCATGCAGTTCCCTGCTACAAGACTGCCCATGATCTTCTGAAATGTAGAAACTGGCATCCTGGCTCAGACACAAATAGCTACTGAGATTTCTCACTCTGATTTCACATTACATAACTATACATATCCGGTATTTTGAAAAAGAGATTATTTAAAATCTATGAAGGTATTGGTAGCGGGTTAGAAGAAACTGTGAACAAATGCATTTCTGCTTTACAAAAGAAACTATCATGTATTGACGGAGAAGCAGCGCCCTTTAAATAATCATAACAAAATTAATTTGAATTGGTTTTTTTTCAAACAACATATTTAAGAAGATACTTCTCATTCAGATAAAAGAATTTCCTAATTTTTACAGTACATTTTGCAGATTTTGTTTGCTGTGCGTTCATTAAAAACAATTAATTTATTCTTAAATCAGAGCACTTAAAAGTTCGTATATTTTAAAAAGGCAAGGTGCGGTGACAGACACGGACAGACACATGTTACTGACATGATATATTTTGTGATTTGAAACCTGAATCATACCTACATGTGACTGGAAATAACCGAATGCAGTTAGAGTGTAAATAAAATCTACAATTAGAATAAATAATGCCATCGCGGACAAAACAGTACCTTAAGTGTGTTTGCAGGTATGGAATTCGTAATTACCTTTTTTTTTTTGTAAGTAGATCAACTAATGAAGATTTTCTTTTAAGTTTGATATTGCGACAAAAGTTAGAAACGATGTCTCTTGTCTGAGAGCAATTCTATATGTCCTGACGTTAGAGCATAACAGTGGTGGAAAACACACGCTTTCCTATGAGATGTTTTGTTCGTTGATTAAATTAAATACTTGATGACTCATATAGTTATATATATCTGACTTTATTGCAACTATAAAAATTTTATAATTTACAATATTTTATATAATTATGGATGATGGATATGAAATGAATGGTGAGGGAAATGCAGGCTTTTGGTGTCGCCAATTGTAGGACACCAATCGGAAAGTAAAGAAAAACTTGACTAAAATGTAAGGCTTGATGGTAGAAATTAATAGTACGTTAAAATAATCATTAAATTTGAGACCAAATAGTGATAAAATATCACGGGTGGCATGCCTCTGCCCATAGCATCCGTTTTATTTACCTTACTTTTGGCTTGTAAAGAGTCTGACAGACCATGAAGAAGACACTTCCACAAACATATTAAACACATTAGTTCGTTAGATCGACTCTAATTATTTTATTTAAAATAATCATATTTCCAGGTCAATTTTTAAAGAAATATTTATTATATATAAATTCATAAAAAATTATGAGGTTATTTAAACATTTATTACTGGTTAAGTAGTCTCTTATTTCTATTTAAGACACTATATTTAATAGCTTTCATTTCCTTAAAAAGTATTTATATAAAAAGCTTGACTGTGTTGGAAAGATATAAATGATTTGATAGAATTTATGTATATATATTTAAAATAAAAACTACAATTTTTTGAAAAATGTTAATATCACGCTAATCGTTTCCTCTGGTAAATGTACTAAGTGTAGGTAATTATTCAGTACATAATAACATTTCCTGGTACTTCATTTGTAATAGTTACGGCCAGGGTATTGCTGGTTGGTTGGCAATGCGCGGGAGATCGGATCGCTGGCTGGTCGGTGCATGCTCTACTCTGCGGGCTAACAAGTCGGGTTTTATAGTGAAAGAAAAATACAATCTCATTTCAATTGCGAGAGGACAGTTATAACAAATAGATGTTCACTTAGGGTGAATGTACTCGGTATTTATCATTTAATTAATGTCTCGGAATTTTATTTGATTGGTAATTATCTCATTTCTTATTGTTAATTTAGTTTCTGGTAGTGAGTGCTTCGTGTCTCGGTGCTTGTAATGTTATTTATGTTTCGGTAGTTGTTAAATAGGAAACCAATATCGTTATTATTGTTTAAAATATTTCTTTTGCACGTGTTTAGTGTCTCGGTAATTGTGATTATAATTGCTCAGTTCCAAATTACTCTATCAATTGTGTCAGTGTTTGTGATTGATTTGTTTAATTGCTAAATACTCAATATATTGTTATTCAAATGCTATATTTGTATATGGTAAATATTTAGTTATTATTTAAATTAATAGATTTGTATTGGTTAAAATTCGTTATTTTACCGACACTCGATTATTACATTTCTGCAATTGCACAAATGTGTTACAAGTTGAAACAAGCATACGCTTGCCACGCAAACAATTTGCTGCAAATCTAAGTGAAAATGAAGGACTTCTTAGAAATACTTATTCCTCAGAGAACTATTGCGACGTGAGCAGTCCTGCAACTTGAAGCTAGTAACTTAGGGAAGAATTTTGTGTGCGGAACTAAAATTCACTGTGTAAGGGTAGTTACAAATTACTCCCTTAGCAACTAATAGTCAGAAAATTACTTTCATATAATCATGTGTGATAGTAAGCATTTTACAGTTTTATATGTTATATCTTTAAATGTAAATGTCTCCCTATTTTTTAAAGAAATTTAGTACAATATTTAGCTTGAAATATTATAATGACCCATAACCACCCTTTGAAAATCAGGTTGTCATAAGCTAAGCCTCCGACGCATGTACGATTGTGGAGCCCATATTGCAGGCAATTCTTCCAAGGTCTAGGTGATAGAATTTTTGAGAAAATGAGTGACGCCTTCTGGGAGAAATACACGCAGATACATGTGTTATACGTCTGGTTTTTGTGTCTCTATTGTCTAAAGGGTTTTGTTTGAGGAAATAATATCAACACTGGTTGGCAATGAGTTACTTATATAAACATTTTAGTTTCCTTATCGGCAGAGCTGGCTGATGGCACAGTATTTCAGAAAAAAACTAGTCGATGAAAAGAGACTTTCCTTACCTGGAATGTTGACAATGCCGAGCACTACTGAAGAGTTTATTATCGTTACGTTAATGAACGTCACTTCCCTAGAAGGATGTTGTTATAACGGCGATGGACGCCAGCCTTGTTTATATTTCTCTACTTGTAGAAGACGAAGCTCGGTAGGAAGGTAAACTGTTTGGTAAAGATACAGTTAGAGATACGCTTCGCTCGGGCACAGACGCTTACCTTCCGAGCTCCAGTATTAATTATTGGTAAGTTTTGGCAAGTATCTGTGTAAAAAATACTGTATTGTATCAGCTTTTCAAGATGATATTTCTCATTGTTTTGGAATTTGGTTATCTGAGAGAGATTTAAAAACCCCTCCTAAATACAGTTGTTAATTGTCAAATCATTACATTTTTCAAAATATAACACTCAAATTCCTACACAGGAGTATTATAGTAAGGTTGAATAAGTTGAATTAGAGTATAAGCGCAAACATGCTGCATTTGTGTTACAAGCTACGAAAGGATCAATTACACCTTTTTTTTACAGTTTATATTTTAAACTATGTATTAAATGAATGTTAACAGTTTCACTTCAATGAACAAAAGTATATCTGGGGAAATCTGACCCCTATTTCCAACAAAATTCAGAGTGCCAAGACTTGCTGTCCTGATTATCAATAACACGCATACTCAATCAGTATGTTCTGCAGACTATACAGACTGCATTAAATGCAGTTTGATTGGAAATAAATATATATGAGAAAAGCCTAGTGTACGGCAGATTTCCGGAGATTAAGAACTTCGACTTTTATATTTTGAAAACAATAAAAATTTGACAACTAATAACTGTATTAAGGGGGCACATTTCCAAAGATGTTTCAGATACCCAAATGAAAAAAAGTGAAATATAACATTGAGTGTAAGAGATACCAATTACATTTAGTAAACACACTACAGTTTCATGTCATAGTCTGGTGTCATGTTGGACAGACCTGCCAAACGAGGCTCAGTCACATGAGAAGTAACTCTGCTTCTGCGGCTTGGCTTGCCAAGATATGTCATGTGACACGATGTAAAGTTTCAAGGGCGAAATCAGTTATCAGTAAGGTTCTCATCTATATCCATATATCGTCTTCTTACACATACTTCTCGCCTTATCATGGATAAGTAATTAATTCAAGTAATTAATATTTCAAAATTTAAATCGCACTGCTGGCTACCATGAAAAGCAAAAATAGAAATATTATTATGTTAATACACCATCTATAATTTTTTCTATTATTTTTTACTGTATTAAACTTGAAAATATGTTTTTGTATTTAGAATTATCCATATTTTACATCTCATAAAAAGAAGAAAAGCATGTAGTACAGTAAGCTGGGTGTCGAAGGAAACCATATGACTTCCATCCAACTTGTATTTGCAAAGTATGTATTACAGACCGAAGTAAACTAAATTCGGCTGGTATTTTCTTAATACACAAAAGATTATTTTATATTTCGTGGATATTTTCGCTCCTAAACATACATTCATCATTCATTAAACCAACGCATGTATCTCATATAACATTCAGATAGTAAATAAATAGAAACAAATATACGACGATTAAATATTTTATAACATCAATATCGTCACGGAATTCAAGAACATTAACACATTACTATATGTGACCAGTCAGAAGAATATCACATGTGGAACGTCTATAAAACAATACTGCGACACTCTGTATATTTAGATGAGTTCTCTGTGTGTTGTAAGCTATGCGGCCAAAGTCTTAAAATAAAATAATTAATGACATTCCGACAATACAATTACACTATTTAAAACGTTAATGCACACACATGAAGTATACAAACATATATTTAATATGCATATGAATCTTAACTTTTTTCTTGAGGGTTACATTATCCAGTACATAAGGAAAGTCATTTTCAAAATCATGAAATATATTTATAATGAACAGTTTTTCAGAAAATATATTTGAACTTTGAAATATTTCCGCAAGTTTATCATAACATGAAAAGTTAGATTCTGTCCGGTGGTGTTACAATGTAATAACTTAGCTATTCGAGTTGTAATATAATTTAAAAGCAAAACATACATAATTAATTTTTACACTATATTGTAAAAAGATATCGAATAATTTCAATTCTTTACCATAATTAAAAATTGAATTAATTTTAATATATTTTCCACAATTTTAGAGCTTTTGTAACTTCAGAGAACGTCTCTTTATGATGTCACTGAAATTTTTGTTTTGGTTAATTTAAACTGTGATCTATGAACTGTGCATATCTGAAGTTTTACTGTTGCGGTTAACTGAATTTTTGTCGTGTATACAGTGATATAATATTTCCGTTAAAATACATTAGACGTGAAAAAGGGAAAAGAGGTGATTGGAACACCATAAATGGCGAATTCCAAAGATTCTATAAATATATAATTATATATTTGTTGTTTTTTTTTTTTCTCAAAATATGTGACAGCGCGTTTCAGTGCCCTTATAATGGACAGAGTAAGGTGTTCTAGATATTATAGACATGTGTGACAATGCAATTCAGTGCCCTTATAACGTACAGAGTAAGGTGTTCTAGGTATTAATTAATTAGTATCATGTTATCTTTGAATATATTGTACCATATACCGTCATAAATTGCCCTCATTTTCTTTTTTTTATTTATTAGTGACAAGTAGTTTATAAGACTACTCAAAAACAGAATCAAGTTGAAATAATTTTCAAGAGAAATCAATTTTTGACACGAACTAATGTAACCATTTTTTCCATCTAGTTTGTCATTTTTTGCGAAATTCCCACTTCGTTTTCAGGTAAATATGGATTCTTCACCTGGAGAACCCGCTAACCTATATCCCAGGATTCTGCCGATCTTAAGTAAACTAACAGGCCTGGACACATCGAACATAAAATATGTTCACAGACGCGCAGATAAGATTACACTTATTTTTCAAAGATCTGCATCAGGTACAGTAAACAGTGTAGGGATAGCCTTAATTCACACTGTATTTTGGATATGGAACTTGAACGAATTCATCAATGGAAATGTGAAAGATGTGATGCATAGATGGTCTTATTTAGTGCTTGTAACAGCATTGTAAATAGCCATCTTGACCAGTATAGTAAACAATTACTTAAACAGGAACTGCAGGGGAGAAATAATTAATAGTTTATTGGAGGTTGACAAAGAATTTTTCCAAAGCTATCAGGAATACTCCAAGAGACACACTTGCTTTTTCAACAGGATAGTATCAACAGATCTTTTCTGCGGAATTTTCCAGGGTGGATTTGAGATAGGTATAGTTGGATCTACTATTTGGGAGATATCAATCACTGTCATATGCTTCAAATTATTTACCACTTATCTGAACAGACTCTATCATTGAACTACACACACTGTGTACTACAGGTGAAACCGCGCCTTGAAATGCTCAACAAGAAAATACGAGAATTGAATAACACACAATCATTTAGTAACATTGGAGACAGCCACGAAAGGTTCAACCTATTTCACACCATTCGATTCCTACGCAGCTAGAGACCGCACTTGGAATACAAGGTAACCTGCAACATGGCGCTCTACATCACTGGCCGATAAATTCTGCTATGGAAATCTTTCACCTTAGAGTGTTTTATGAAAAGGTGTGCAAGTACAATTTCTTGATAAATGATGCATATGGCCTGCAAGTGTTGTCAGTTCTTTTAAGCTGCATTGTTGGCATCACAAATGGAATTCATATAGGAATATTTATGAACAGTCCAGTGCCCACAGCACCGGGTTTCTGTCTTTTTATTTATCTCTCAAGATCTCTTCTTTTAACGCTTGAAATTGTAGTCATCATCTCAAGCTGCCGATACGCCCACTTAGAGGTCAGGAACTCTATGGGCATCTTACAAGATCTACTGCTAGAAATGCCAGTCGATGGGGACGTGGATGAACAACTGAATATGTTCCATGACCAGATCTCTAGCCAAGATTTATCTTTCAGCGCAGCAGGCGTTATCACAAATGACATCTCCTTTATTGTCTCCATTGCGTTATCAACTTCATCGTATCTCGTTGTTATTATACAAATGTCTTTTTTGAAATTGCCTGAGAAGCCATGAAATATTTCAGTACTACTCACTTTTAATTGTACATATCTGCAAGTTCAATTTATTTGTATAATCTGTAAAGAATATATTCGTTATTAGTTACACTTCACGCTTTGTGTTATTTATATTTATCATATTTACACTGTCATTTTTGTCTTATTTTTTACAGACATTAGAGTAACATTTTAATGTAGAAAACTCTGAAATGTTGGTAATATTTCTTATGTTGGCGGTGATTGGTGGCAATGTATTAATGATTTAAATAATAAATATATAATTTGAAATTTCTATATCTATTTTGAAAATATTTTTGAAATTTTCTTTTTACTTTCAGCCTAAAGTAACAAAATCGTTTACTTTTATTAAGACAAAAAAAAAAACAACTTCGGGATAGCCTCTTTCTACGGAGAAAACTACAAAAATATAGATTTTATCGGAGTCCGCAAATTTTGGTGCAAAATAAGCACACTGCCATTCTGATCCAACCCACTCTCTGAAAGTGAGTAGAGTGTATTTTTAATTATGGCAAAATGTCAGTCGTACCCAAGTGTGTTTTTAAGTGAATTGGAAGGTGGTTCATGTTGATGCCATTTTTTTCATCGTCTAACCGGATCAATGTTTTTCCGCCCGGTACATGTGGAATATGCGTCTGAAGAAAAAAGGCCATCAAGATGTAAATATTTGCCAGAAAAAAAACATCTACTTATGTAGATGAATGACTCACTGACTCACAAGTCAGCGCTCGGAAATGTTTCTTAAAGGAGTTCTGCGTAGACTTGACGTGTGTCTAATATCTGAAGACCCAGAGAACATACGCAGGAAGTAGAAAACGTAATAATCACCTTTTTACTGCAGATTACAGCCGTAAGAATCATTATAAGACCAGTAAGTTGCGCAAGTTTGAGGTAAACGACCTATTCCTACGGAGAACTAATCCAGTCAGTTCAATTGATGGCCCATTCTGTGTTACTGGTGTAATACGCTAATTGTTACGAGTTGTCTATTCTCGAAGAAGCTTCAATAGGCAAGTATAATATTACACGGTTGAAACCCTATCGAAAGACCTGTATTGAATTCTGAGTTACCCAGCAATGGCAGAATATATTGTCAATTTGAGACTAGCTTATGGTACTTGACGAAAGTTTGTCCAGAATACGTACAAAGAATATCAATTTTAATGAACGATAGGGTTCGCGAAACTAAATTATTTACAAGAATATCGTTTCAAAAATAAGTTGTTGAAACATAAAAACACACAACTTATATGACCTAACATAACGCCACATGTGTGGAAAATTGGTTGAAGTCGATTGATTGATTATTGAAATATGACAGAAAAACTTTATTTTAAGAAAGGCAATCTCATAAAAAAATGCCTAAAAAGTGTTTATTTAGGCGCTGGTTCTTATAGACACAATCATCATAAAATGGTTGACTGAATTTGGTTAAACTGTTATATAAGATAAATATTGTAAACATGTCTAAATATTTATATCTGCACCTTTATGAAAATCATTATCTTGCCCTGTGGTTTGTGTAACAACTGGGGAAACAATTGACAGATTGCTACCAAATTCGGCACACATGTAGTAGTACAGCAGTTGATGTATACACATTTGTTTAAAAATTGACTGACATGTATTTTATAAATGGGGATCATATAGTTATTTCAGCATAGTACACTCAATCTTTTAAAACATGTAATCAATTCCTACTTAATTTTACATGCTGGGAGAACATATAAATAATACGAAATGTGTTTACACAGATTATCCATTGTCTTCCATTTTGAAAGATTGTGCAAAGGAAAAATAAAAGTTTTGAGTCATATATTGAGGAACAATAGACCGATTACTACCAAATATTGCAAACAAGAAGTATTGCTGTAGGTGATGTTGACTGATAGGTTTTAGGTATGTCAGACATTTAATTTCAAAATGGCAGCCGTGCAGCTATTTTAAGTTCTTTATGATATATCGTTGAAATTGTGTAGGTAATCAATTCAAATAAGACATTGTGTGCTGTCTATATATATTACGAACAACAAATGTTTACACATTAAACATTTTGTATTCCGTCATTTTATAAAACATAGTCATATGAAATGTTAAAATATAGGTTGCCCCAAACTGTAAGATATTATTGGTGCAACTAAAAATTTGTTTGGCTACACATACATTAAACAGTTTGGGCCGATATAAAAATATTTTACAAGTTCGAGCATCTATTCGATCCTAGAGCATTTGTGTTCGAGCGCCACGCCTTTCTAATTTCAGCTAAACTGACAACTGATGCCAACGGAAAGAATTTAAATAGATACAGCGCAAAGATTGGCCACCATATGGAAAAAAATATTTGAAATTTTACATATTTACTTGTCAGTTTATTGTTCAATTATTTTATTAAAGTAATTATATTATTGCTAAACATCAATGGATGCACACACAAACTGGTTACAATCCTAATTGTCACAAAAATACAAACAAACTCTCAAGCTGTATTTTCGAACTATGGTAATCATTGAGTGGCCAAACAAATATATACCGTTTATTCAAACAAAATATTTAGTTGATAGTTGAATTTTTTTGGGAAACACAGAGATTTTGTTAATTCATACATATATTTTATACATGAACAAATGTAGTTTTCTGGCTTTCAAATTTTGTTATATGTTATATTTGGCCCTATACAATCAAATATTTTGCATGATTTTCTTTCAGTGTTTGCTATATCTACGACACTATGTAGGAGATTTAAATTTCAATTTGTTTATTTTGTCTATAACCATCATCGAAGGTGTTAATAGCTTGTACTCCATTTATGAAGATCATCACATGAATAATGTGTGGCAAATCTCAAGTAGCAAGTAACAGATTCAATCACAAATTGCACAAATTATTGCTACAGAAGGTTATGTAAATTACTAGTACTTATGTGCGGCATGCATGTTTTTACGGGTTTTTTTATTAACATTTAAGTTTAATTACTTGTACATATAAGTCCATTCAACGACATTTAACCAACATTTGTACACTAACAGTATTATTTAGAAGCATTATTTCGGCAACCAGAGATGTCCTTATGCCACATTAATTTTTTTTAAATAATGTCAGGAGAGTAAAATAACCATTTTGCCTTATTTTCGGGACAATTCTACTAATTTTTACCAAAATTTGCACAGCTACAGAAGCTCATGCAATGATACATTAAGTAAATAGAAGCAGATATTTATTTTCGAAATGGCGACCATGTAAATATTCAGTTTTGTTTAACATGCTTATTTTGTAATTTAACCAACTTCAACCAAACATTTTAATATTATATATATATCTTATACAGAAACTCCATTTAGTCAGGTTTAAGCTAATAAAATATCATTTCTTAAAAATAGTTTTATTTTTTTTTTCTAGGAGATTAATCAACCTAATTCCATAAAATTTTGTTTCAAGTGGCATTACGTTAGGTCGTATAAACATTATGTGATTTTAGTGGTTACGGCACTTATTTTCAAAATGACAGCCGTGTATATATTTAAGGTTAGTGAATCCTCCAATACAAAACTTGACTGATTACATCCGAAGATAATGCTCCGAATACTACCTTCACGATGCAATTCATTGCACGCTAGATTTATTTTACATATATTTCTGAATTAGTATACTGGATATGTCATTCGTATATTTTAATTGTCTTAGTTCTGTTTCACATGTTTCTGGTTTAATCTTTAAAGATATTGGATTTAATGAGACGCCATGGCCAACCTGTCTTTAAAGCTTTTAAGAATTTCAGTAAACATTTTTCCCACCAATGAAGAAGAAAGAAGGCTCTTTAGATATCAGTAACTTCTTGTTGATAATAACCTCACTTTATATTGCCCATTGCCTTGAACGTACTTTGGACAGCGGTAAAGAGAGAGTTAGTAGGAAGATTGCTCTCAGCGCTGCAACTATCACACGAAAGCCAAACAGTTCTCTTGTCGCTCAGCTACAGTAGGATACGTGATGGGCTACATATGTGCGAGTGTGAAGTAACTTGCTTGCGCTATGTAAGTTGCGTATACATGTTTATGTATTCGTAGCGAACTAAAGCAGTTACATTCAGACGTTGGCAGACGCAGAATTCTATGTATACAAATGTTGTGCTTATATAAAGGAATACCTTGGGACTATCGACGATATTATAAGCCAACGTCTCCAAATGTAAGAAAGCAAACTACACCAATTTAGACTTAAGTGATTATTAGGAGAAAAGTTTTTAAAAATCGAGATTTAAAAACGCCTTTTTAAGATAAATTACTTATGCATCTGATAAAACAAAAACATTAGTATATTAATAGTTTCACAATTCTATCTTATATATCTCCTAAATTTTTTAGGTTAAATATAATTTCCTTAAAAATAAATTACTGGCAAGGTGTTACTTAACAGACAGAATTAAAAACTTAGTGTTTCATTATTAGTTGAAATTACATAATTATAAACTTCTATAAGATGTCTGATGGCCCACAGTGGGCCTAATCCACTACAAATAACTTTGTACATTCCGCAAGTTTTAATTCGTATGTTTTGTGCCACTTCCCAAAGGTACCACAATGCAAGAAATCAATAATATAAAATTTCAATTGTACGTAAAAAGCCTGTAACACAATCAATTTTAAGAAAAATTTCATTAAATGCCACGTTTCTGTATTAAAAAGAGCCTTTAGAAATATAACAAGAAATTTTTTATATTGTGAGGAAGCACACTGCTGGCTCAAGAAACATTCATGAAAGGCTCTTACCGAAAAATACCTTAATGATTTGTTTAAAAAGTTGTATGCCTTGATACGTTAAAGTGCTTCTCTTGAATTGTCGTCAATAATTATCCACATCCAAAAACATACAGATGCAGGTCAGCGCTTCGGCTGGGAGCACTACACAATCACTTACCATTGCTTTTACGATATCACAAACTGCATTACTGGAGACTACAGTCATCATCTCAAGCTGATGAGCCGTCCATTTGAAGGTCAGGTTCACCATATACTTCATGCAGTATCTGAATATAGAAATCCCAGTTGACAGGCATTTTGCTGAGAAAGTAAAGATCTTCCGCAACAAGATCTTCAGAAGTGTTTTCTTTTTCAACGAAGGAAGTGTCTTCAGAATGGACTCATCCTTGTTTGGCTTAACATAAATGTCTTTTTTTTATCATCCTTTGTTTTCCGTGTACATTTTTGTTTTCTATAGGCACATACAACCGTTAAAATGTTTTTAATACATTAATTTGATTTTGAGAATATTTTCAAATTTTTAATCTTTATGTATTAACAGTTTAACGTTATAACTCATTTTATACTGAAAAAATCACCCCTGTTAAATATGCTGCTACCGCTGATAAGGACATATCTCTTTTTACGTTTATTAGTAATTTTTGCACGCGTTTTACTTTTACTGGAGTGAATTTTTTTGTGTAAAGCCGCACAATGTTTGTGAAAATTAACAAGCTTTGGAGTTAAGAAATTACTTTTATTTTAAGAAGTAGTACAGCGGTTTTTGTTCATATACCAATTCTCTTTTTGTATAAAAGATTATTAAATATTTAAAGTAGTTATAAAAAGTACTTTTTAAATGTTAACGAATTTATTCTATATTATACGTTTTTGTGACAGCAAAGTTGTTAATAAAACTACCCTTTTTGTCTTCATCATCTTTTACATTGTGTTATACCACGTGTTTTGGAAACCATTAAATGTTTTCTAAATCCAGAAAATATTTCATAATAATAATCTAATTAATTTATTACCCATTATTAAATAATAATACTATAATAATACCACAATCTGAAATAGACGATATATATGTATATGTGTGTATATATATACACACGTATACATATATATCGTTTATTATATATATAATATGTAATGTGTAAATGTGTGATCTGCAAATATAAACATCGTCATATTAGGAGGCTAAGAAAAAAAAAACTGTGCGAGTGCTACTGTGAGTATGGAGCAAAGGTTAACTATTTATATATTTAAAAGGACGTAATTGTGCTCGTCCTTAGCAGAAATTGCTCATTTATCCCAAATTCTGCATTGTTTCATGTTACAGTACAGAACAAAAAAAAAATAATAATTTATGAAACAAATCTTGTTAGAAATCTTGCTATTTTGTAGTGTGTACTGAAGCGTCCCAAAATGTTCTGAACTTCAGTTGTATCAGAATAAAGGAAATATTTGTTTCAAAGTTAACGTACATATCTAAATAATGAAACAGAAAAATTATATTAATTTTTCTCATTTAATTTATTATTGAGTTACTGGCTTTTATTATTTTTCTGCATTGAACAGTTCAGAAACGCTGGTATTTTAGTCTTTGTTTTAAACCTAAAGCACTTTTATTTTGTCTCAATAAAAACTCTTAAATTTTTCAATGTATCTTTTTGTTTTATTGAATTGAGTGAAGTACGGTGAAATAAATAACGTGTTTTATATGCAAGGTGTCACACAAATCAGAGTAATTCTGATCAACAAAGAATTATTTTAACACAAAATTCACTTAATAGCATATAGTACTGTTCCTACAAGAAATTGATAAAAACTATCGCAAACCAAACAATTCTACTAACCTGAAATTTATCATCAAGGATCCCCTTTCGCGGATAGGTTACACTAAAAATTAAGTATTGTATAGGAACCATGGGGGTGTAATGGTATGATTATTTGCCTCCCAACACCTGCATCAAATTCGACTCCTGATGGGTCACTTCCAGATATTCGCACTTGGGAATCGTGTCGGTCGGATTTCTCGGTGATATCACATTTCTCCCGCCCTTGCATTCTGTCGTTGCACAATACTCAGCTCACTTCAACCTCTTCGACTCTCAAGAGCTTGATGTTAAGAGCCGCCCAAATCTCCCCAAATCACAAATTATAAATATTCAGACGAATTTTAGAAATATTAATAAACATATGTTAATTATCAGCTCTAGAAATGCACATGATGTTAACTGCTAACGACAGCGGAACAGAAATCTTCGGCACGTAATTCGCTTGACGATATTTGAGCCCAACTGTAGGCTTACAGTTTGTGATATTTATTTTGTAATGATGAGTACCACTACTCGAGGTTATATTACCACACACACTCTCATTGCCTCCTCCTCATATGAAGTAGGAGATTGTACCCTAATACACAGACACTTGAAGGCGTTTGTCTAAAACAATCTCTCCCAGGTGAGTTATTCTCGCAAGGAACCGCTTCTTTTGCATCACAGTGTCTGAACCTGATAGCTCTATTTCTCACATTAGAACACACATATCAAAGAAGTTTAGAAAGCTCCACAAAGATGCCTCTCACAATACTAGGCATTGGTGCCTTCATGTATGCAATACTCGATATAAGTATAATTAGTTGGCAATATGCCAACGATCGCGGACATGCGGAGTGAACAGCTTTTAGCATCTCCTTTCTGGGACTTGGGAAGACTGTGTCTGTACGTAGACTCCACCATGTGAGAAATAACTCACCGGCAGTATTTCTGCCAAAAGGTTAGGAGGTTAGTAGGGACTGCATTAATGATGGCGAAGAAGAGAATGCGAGCCTAGTGGTGAATTACATCCCCTAGCAGTGACTTCCGTTGGGAGTGTGTTGGTTACAGCTCACTCGCTATAAATGTTTGAGGCGGACAACTGCACGATACACCTGGCACAGATTCACCCTTCTCAACCCCCTTACTCACGCGACAGCAACCCTCCTGCAGGGCGTATCTTGTCACCAGGGATATTAATATTGCACCAGCCACCCACTCCATGCTTCTCGATGACGATGTTTAACGCCACCCGCTCAACTCACGTAGCATCGGCAATCACCAACCCTCAATTACCCCTGGAACGCTTCATCTCCTCAGCAACCCATCAACAGGCAACCTGCAGACTTCCAATCCCTGTCCTGCTGGATTCTTAATTGACGTACGCTTCATTCTTTAAACATTTCCAATACGACGAGCAAATGTGGTTTGAGCAAATATTTGTTTTCTCTTATAGTTAGGGACAAGTACATCATATCACATGTTGCAGAAAACTATTTTATATTGTAATCTAAAATACACATGTAATATAATTTTCAATATTCTTTACGCATAGATTAGTAACTGAATCAAATCGGTTTATTCATAAATTTGAATTTTTTGTAGTTGTAATTTATACTTCAGAAACAATTACAAATCATTATATGTAACCTAATTTGTGCGATTAATGTTAGTCCCCTGCCAATTCACAAATATACTTTCTCTGCACACTTATTGTATTTTGTACTTCGTGGCCGAACATGTATTCAGCACCTAATCTTCAGTCATTTAAATTTGTCAGTCACCATTTCCATGTACACTAATATGTTGCACATGAAAAGTACTAACGGCCATTACATTAGGCAGTAAAGTATCTGTGATCAGTATTTTGCGAGTGATCTTTGGGAATGATATTCTTATGAAAAGTTATTGCAAATCTCGTGTATCACTGTTTAACTCTGATATAATCGAGAAAGCAGCCCTCGCAGCAACATATTTGCATTTAGAATACTCGACAAAATTGGAAGGTACACAAAAATATTATATGAATTTTTCATTGATTTTTTGAGATTTGCTGCTAAAGAGATTTTAGGCCTTTCCCCTACCAAAGTTTCAAATCAAATTTTCTTTATTAGTCTCAAACCTAAGAGTAGACCCTTTAACACACGTACAAAAACTAATTTATTTACCCACTGTGAGCTTTGGCATCGAACTTATTCTCCTGTAAGGGGGATGAGGAATCGTAGGCGCAATAGACCTTTATGTTGTGTTGTGGTTGTAATTTAATAATTTTTGTTTTCAGAAGAAAGGGATGAGGCACTTATTACCGAGTAACTAAAGGGGGATTGTAATTCATCGATCCTGGATGCGAAGTGGTGTTGTTAGGTTAGGAGAACTTGTAAAACAATTATTTACACAAGTAGTGTTTACGGTGGATGAGTTTCTAGTCAATTAATGAGCGCCAATTATGATGTAGTTAAGGAAGATGATACATTTTGTTGTAAAGCTGTAAGTGTTGATGAAGGATATATTCTGATATTAATGATGTTTCGATTTTTTTTTTTTTTAGACTTCATGATATGAGAGCAAAAAATTGGACATTCTATGTTGGAAGACTACGACAGGAGGCTGCTGTTTGATTCTAGTAAAAACATCTTTTGGGGGATGAAATTTGGTTGTATAGAAAACGTATTTATACAACAGTATATTCAGCTTAATTCGTGATAACGTTGATTCCCCAACTGTCATACAAAAATAAGTTTCCCCGGCTTGCATGCAGTATAGGCTGTTTGCGATAAACACTTTAGAAAGCCCTGCTTAAGATTGTATTTATATGTAAACAAAGATTCAATGGCCGTACAAAGTTCGTTACAACTGATCCAATAACCAGGTCGGTGTTAGAATGGAGGTCCTACGCCATGTCTAAACGAAAGAAGGTATTACTAAAGTGTATATATTTGGAGCACGCAAAGAGACGGAAATAACGTACAGAGTTCATGTCAACAAACAAATGTTTTAAGCACTATACCGAAAACCCACGGAAATCAGGACTCACTGGGGAACAGTGCCTTGCAATACACAAAACCAAGTGTACAAGATAAATTTTTCAATATGTATGTTTTTTTTTTAATGATGTACATTACCTTGTAAATTGTGTAAACGCAAGTATGTTCATTTTTTTTATTTTTTAAAATGGAGAACATAGATTTTTTTTATTAAGAAATTATTACTGTTGCGGGTGAAGCATAACAATGAAAAATGTTTCATACTTACAAAATGTGACAGCAAAATAATTAGTTTATGAATGAAATTAAGACTCCGAGAAAAACACTCAAGCACAGACGAAAATTGATGACGACCCCACCGGGAATCGTGCCCAGTACGTAATAGAGGGTATCAAAGCCGACGCTGACAAGGGCTACTCTATGAGACATATCAAAAGCATAATTTAAAAAATGATTTTCTCATGTGCTTCGGTGACTTCCACCACAGAATAACGGTTTTTTATGCACTCAGTTTTCTCATAAGAATATTTTTAAGGTAATTTAATTGTGTAATATGCAGCCCCAGTTTCTACTACTACATTCGTGAGAGAGATTTTAAGAGCAGTGCGTTACCTACACTTATATTACGTAGTTTTGAACACAAATTACAAATGACTTTGATCTAATGTAGTGCAGAAACATAATCTGTATGGTCAAGCAGTAGAAAATGTTTTTTATGAGTTCTTCTGCATTATAATTATCTACATAAACTATTTTTTAAACAAGGTTTCTAGGACATAAAAATACATTTAATTTGAAGACTATTTGTTTATACATTAAGGCTCGAAGAACATTTACATTGCGGGAAGTTTTGGGGTTAATATTATGGCTTGAAAGTGTAACAGCGCATACTGTTTTATTATTTAACATATCTTGTGCTGCTTATACAATTGGGATCCTTTAGCAGTTGCTTGCTACGTCATTAAAGACCATTCTGAGGCTCTGTTAAATTTCATATTTTTGTATATTTCTGCTACGCATAAACATGAAACACTGCCATGTGACTTCTGTGTTTTTAACTTCTAAATGCTTTGTATATTGTTCAGAAAATTTTACCATATTTTTCAAAACCCATTTCGTGAGAATGTTTATAATTTTTGTCACTAATAATTTCAGTTATTTAACAAAGTCTGTATATATCATAGTTTTTACTTACACAAAAAACATATTGTTTAAACGTTAAAATGTCAGCTATGTTTAACCGTCAGGGAAAACTGTAAATTAAACCTCTTGTTCTTTATGTTGGTTTAAATGACGGTCTCAGTTGATAAATAAAAGACAACGCAAAGTTACACCATAAGTTGGTCGAAATTAATGTTCTTCTGCTATAAAAATTGTTTTTGTTAAATATCGATATTAATAATTTTTTTTAAAAATCGAATACATATTTCATATATCAATATATTTTCAAATAATTGATACAATAATATTAAACTATTGTTGTATTTTTGATTAAACAAATAATGTAAGTAATTTTTATGTATACTCTAAGACAACGATAATAACAGTTCGTGTGCTCTAAAATGAATACGAGATACAAATTTTTTGCCAGAATTAACGTTAATCATTTGGATATAACCTGTGACACGATGTACCAAAATATCATATTTAATTTGTGACAGTGGCGTTCAAGTTTGTAGATGCGCATGCTATCACTTAGTGAATTTAGTGCACACAACGGATATTTCTGCATATCAAGTTGAAGTAATATAAATTAATGGTACCAGAAATATGGCAAAAATAACTATAAAAACACCGCCACCACTTCAAAAATAATGGACATTTCATAAATAAAGTTACCATTTTTCAGGCCATACGCTTTCACGTTAAAGATAGCAAATATAAAATGAACTTTTGAAAAATTTAACTTCCTGTTAGCTTCATAGACACTACTGTATATACTGGAGTCCAGTCTCCCAGTTAATTTGGTAGTGACAGATAGTTTCAATACTCGATAATGTACTGGGGTGTAATGTTTAGAAGTTTGGCAAATAAATTATCGTTTTATCTGAATTATACTCTTTAGAGTACGAAATTGCATATAAGTAACGTGTTAACGTTAATGATAAATTCATGGTTTCCTTTTACTCACATACGAAGTGGAAATTCCATCGTCTTTACTGACAACTGAAACACTGCGACATAATTGTGCACAGGTTTTATCTTTGAATTGTAATGGCAGTGGTGAGTTCATGTTATTATTGCGGTGTGATCGGACTGTGTCCATTACTGATGAGACCAAATAAAAAACTGTACTAACTGTAATAAGGAATACATAGTTTTGTCTGGACATGTATGATTATCATACACGAGTATGAAGACATACAGATAGCAACAATTCCGGTGCTACAGACGAGTGTCACACCGCCATATCTAACGACTTCACAAGATGACGAACAATATTAAATTATTTTAGGTCTTCCCTTGAAAGCACTGATGTATCGCAGTACGTTTAAGTTGATTCTGAATTCTCCTTTACTACCTGTCACATCGGGCCATTTCCTAACAGCCTAATGCTCACGTACATAGAGCGTAGTTTTCCTACAAATTCATTACGCTATTGACAAACTTCATTGGACAGTGCAGTCTCATGACTAACTGGAGCCGCGGTAGTGAAATGGTCAGAATATTCGCCTCCCACATAGACGAACCGGTTTCGAATTCCAACAGGTTCTCATGGATTTTTGCATGTGGGAATCATTCCTCTAGTCGGTGGGTTTTCTCGAGGATCTCCCATTTCCCCGCCCTTACATCCCGGCGCTGCTCCGTAGTCACCTAATTAAAACCTCTTCGTCTCTTAAGGTTTGAAGATTAATTTTCCACTTATTCAGGGCAAAATATTTTTTTGGGTAGTTAGTAACTGTACCTCGAATTCATTAGTAATAGTATATCATAATTTTTAATTCATGTATTTATTTAGAATATATTATATTGCTTGTTTGCAAAATTCACAGCAGGATGAGAATTTCAATATAGGTTGAAATTTCACTCATTATAATATATTAATTTAAATTGAAATATATCATGCCACTATCAGAGAATTAAAATATAATCACTACTGAAGGTGAACATGAAATTATCCGGCTAATTATCGTCCCTTTAACAACAATTATTCAATAAATATGCATTTAAACTTTTTTTCTCCTGATACTAAGTTACGGAAAAATTTAAGTACAAATTTTTATATGATTTTAATAAATGCGTATTACTTTAATATGTACTAGCACAAATTTATAATACGTATTGGAAAATGAACGCCTTGACTCATACTTTCCTTAACTTTGAACATTTCAATTAACAAAAAAACCATATTTTCATAAATATATTATTCATGCTATTCCACAATTCACTTATAAGTCTAATTACATGGTTCTATAAAGAAAACACAATAATGTCAAAATTTTATTAAACAAAATGCTGGCTAACAGCATATTCACTAACAAACGTAGTCAGTAAACACAAATAAACAGTTTTCAAACAATTTTTGCTTCTGTAATTTTTTTGTGGGCGTTATATACATTGTTTGATTGACCCCTGCATAAAACGATAAACATATTTAGCATTTGCTACAAACTTACAAATCATTATTTTAAGAATGTGAATAAATTATTTAATATCTTCTCATTATGTCAGACATTATTTAGAAATAAATAGTTACTAATATGTTAAATATGTATGGACCATTTGTAATAAATATGGAATACCAATTCTTTTATTATGTTAAAGTTTATTCGTTAATTTATTATACTCCAATTATCATTGCTTCAGGAAACCCGATTCTTAAACAACTCAGAGAATAACTGTAAAAATAACTTTGAAAATTTTCAAATTTGACAATAACCTCACAATTTAAAAATAAGTAAAGCATTATTACAAAAGCTGAAGCCATTGTTTCTAATTAAAAAACCTACATCAATTGTACCATTTACATTTTCGAAAATTTGAAGTTATGTTTAATGATTAGAGTAATACCCTAAACGACAGTATAGACGTATGGTTTATATTTGAATAGTAGTATATAAAATCAGTTTTATATTCCCATATAAAATATAGCTAGTTTTCTTCATTTGCGGGTGTAAAATCATGATGTAATAAAAGTATATATATATATATATATAATATATATATAAGGACAGTTTTTTACTCCAATAAACAGTTTATGGAAACAGCAAAATGTAACTTTCAAGACATATATTGGAAAACATCGCAATGTAAATGAAATCGTTCTTTAAGAGACTTTTGGATATTATTCTATGATCCTAATATTATTTGAAGGTGCATCTTTCTGCACACTCATGGCCATTTTTAGAAAACTAAGAACAGAGTTATACTATTTGATGCGTTCGTTCACATTTTTAATTTTCTTAGGTTTTATGCCAAGGAGTAAAATTACTTGAATTTGCGTTTGTAAATGTACATAATGAAACATTTCCCGACAGCCATTAATAAATGGTAATATAAATTAAATATTCAAATTTAAATTCAAACATTCTAATAAATACAATGAAACACGTTTTCTTTAAATAGGAAATGTAGTACATGCTAGCAAGCAAATAAGACAGCTAAATAACATAAGACTATTGAAGGTTAATGCTAACCTTTAATTTACGTAAAATATTCTTAACACTTTTTTTATCTTACAGGTAACATGCATTCTTGTAACGAAGATTACACTAATTTGCTTCCGGGGATCATACATACATTATTGAAAGCAGTGTCTGGAGGCTTTCATTATATCTAAATCCCGAGGACGTGCAAATAAGATTTCAGTGACACACAAAGAGATCTGTTTTATTAAGCATCCTACAATGTGACGATCGCTTTAATACAAACTGCATTTTGGATACACAAGGCTTATTACATCGAGACACTTTCCAGTGACGGAGAACTTTTATGGTCATTTATGCGTGCGTAACATACTGCACATCGCAACATTAATAAGTCTGATTGCATGTCCTTCATAGCAACAGCAGAAGGAAAATAGCAAAGATGACTTGGAGGTCGACAAGCATTACTCCAAAACCATGTGGGATGCGGCAACAGACATCTGAGGTGTTCCATGTGGTCTTGAATACAGTAATAACAAGTTTCTTCCTTCATAGCTGTTTTGAGATTTGAGTAATAGGTTTATAAATTATGGAAGCGCGTTATAAACTTCGTATGTTATCTATTACGCTGATATTCGTATTGTATCACTCAATTTCACGTGTTCGGTAATGCAGATTAGACTATGTATTAGAAAGGTTAGTAAAAAAATTATCCTCTATCTATTGACAACACTAATAACCAGAACAGAACAATATCAGTTTTTAGTAATTCAGAAACAACACGACAGCCAGCGACGGCATTTTATACCCAAAATAACGCGCAAGGAGTTACCACAGAGGATAGAATCTTGCACTCTGAAAGTGAAGTATTTTATTTGAGAGAATCATATGAGAATGTATGCAAATGCATAGCCTCTATGAACTATGCATATGGTCTCCAAATGCTTCTCAATTATAATGAACATGATTGTCATCATCGCAAGTGGTACTCACAAAGGAATATTTTTCAATTTCTCGCGAAATCATTAGCCGTTTTGATTCTGTTATTAAACACTTCACACATATTTCTGCCGTTACTCACAACAGCATTATTAATCTCCAGCTGCCGAGACGCCAACTTGTAAGTCAAGGTCACCATGGACATCATACAGGATCTGCTTGTAGAAGAACCAGTCGTCGCGGACATGGCTGAACAACTGAAGAAGTTCCATAGCCAGATCTCCAGAAGAGACAATTTTTTCAGAGCAGGAAGTGTGTTCAGAATTGACTCATGCTTGTTTGGATCCATTGCAATGTTTGCCATATCATATCTCATTGTCCTTGTATAAATGTCACTTCCGAAAACTCATAAATAACAATATATTAGTTTCAGCACAATCAAAATTTAGCATTATTTAAGTAAAGAACTTACTCAGGTAAATAAAATGCCACATGTATTTAAATGATGATATTAAATTCTTCCAACATTTCATATATTCCAATATTTTATTTTATATGTGCAATTTTCTAAAGAGGTAATCGGTCCATTGGTACTCGAGATGTAAAATTAAAACTCATAATTTTTATGTGACGGTATTTATAAATGGGGTCAGAAAAGTAATGAAGTAGTACATTTGATCATTGTATACTGTCAATATACACAGTTTAGTTAAAATATTAAACACAGTTTCGTAGATATAACACACTCATGTAAAATTATTTTGTAGTCGGATTTCGGAAAATAAGTGTGTTATGCATAGAAATACATATAATTATATTGCATACCACAGTACAGTCTCTGCACCAATTTTTGAAAGAATGGATTAATGGTTTCCCGAGATATTAATAAAAACTGTTATTTTATATGGTGAAGCAATCTTACAAACTGACAGAGAAATGAGTCTCTGCATAGGTAAATTTGATGACTGTAATTGCTACTGCCGGCATATAAAGTTGAGTTGGAATATTTTGTTAATAGAATATAATACTGAAACATTTCATGTAGCAATCATTTTAAAAATAAGCCCTGACTTTATTAAAACATACATGTTTACACCACCTATTGCAGTACTATTTGTTTGCCGAATTGACATAAGAATTTGACAATTCTTTTCAACACATTACAAAAATTTGTTATTGATTCATGTGGTACTATCTTATAAAATGGGTACGAAAGATGCTCCGTGTTGTTACAATTGATACTGCCAGCATTCAAACTTATGATTGAATTAGTAACATTGTTCCGACGCTATAGCATTCCAAGCTTAAATGGCTATGAATTGTTTGTCAAATTATTAGGAATCTTTTATTTCTTAGAGAATATGTCATATTAACCGATTTATTCGAATGATATTATATTTCAAAATTTCCCACAATAGTGTTTATGTGTTGGAATTTATAATGCTTGTAATAGCCATTTTCAGTATACAAAATGCGGTCTTATTTTTTTTTACAATGACATATACACGAAATAAATTAAAAATAATTTTGGTGTGAATTTAGAAAATAAGTTCGTAAACAAGCTCAATCTATTTCGTTTAGTTGACCTATAATAACTAAGGGTGGTTGCCTACCAAGATGGCGGAATGGGTAAGGGCGAGGCATGACCTCCAGAAATGTAGGTATTTTTAAAACAACTTTTAGTACTTTACAATGTTGTTGGAGTTGGACAATAACCCAAGTAGCAAACTACAAGCAGTTAACTATTGGCCAACTGTTGCCAGAAATTTGACAACGTTAGCATTTATGACTGTTAGCATTTCTTATATAGTTAACAATCAGGTCATATAAACAAATGTGACAGTACCTATTTTACAAATAATTCTAATGAGGGACAATTATCTCACTACGATTGTTAGATTTAAACAGACGCCCCACAAACAGATGATAAAGGAAATGCTAACTGTTACTGGTTTTGACACGTGATGCACCATATACTCAGCAGTTGGACAACACACTTTGCAGAACCCTACCTTCTGTAGCGGAAGTCTTTCATTTAAGACAGCTTTATGAAATTATGTGTAAATGAATTCTTTTTTTAATTATGCATATGTCACAAAAATATTTCATATTTTCCAACAAATTTATCGGCATCACGAATGGCATTCACATAATAATATTCTTAAGGCAAACGTTACGTGGATGAAGAAGTTAAATTTATATTGTCCATCTCTTTCGAACGTACAATCACTAGTCGTAACGTCAGCCATCTTCTCAATCTACCGGATGTCATTTGGAGGTTCGGAACACCAAGGACATAATACAGGATCTGCTGCTATATGCGCCAGTCGATGATGGGGACATAGCTGAACAACTGAAGATGTCCCATGACCAGATCTTCAGCAGAGATATTTCTTTCAGGGCAGGTGGTGTTTTCAGAATTTACTTACCAATTTTTGGATTAGTGGCAATGTGTGCGTTATCCTACCTAATCATTTTGTACAAAATTCTCTACCAAATAATCATGAAATTTCGTGAGACACAATTTCTTTGCACACGTAGGGTTTTAAATTTAAAAATGGTTTTATAATTGGTAGAAAAGGTACTTTCATATAATTTTCTTAAAATGTTTGACATCTAGAAATTTTGTCGTAGGCTATGTATCTCATTTGACAACATTAATGTTATTTTACATTTATACATTGTAACGAATTTTGACGAATATGATGTTACAAACTATCAATAAGTGACCTTTTCGTAAAACCAACTTTTTTAGTTATAAATTCTTAGGAAGATTCACATTCTTACTACGAGAGTGTATTACTTTATCAATCCATTGTGTATCATTCCTCGTGTGTTATATTTATGGCAAAGTAAGGTAAGGTTATCAACATTATTTATTATGATCTCGTCACTGTCTTCTCACTAAATGGTAAGTATACACTGGACTGCATGAGCTGATAGCAGCAATGTTTAAATAACAGAGTGTTCCAGAAAAGGCGTGCTTGAATCAAAATGGTTATAGGTGCGTGTCACGGAACGTTTTGAGAATGGGAACATGTTTTCCACGAAGTAAGCGAGAGAAGATATGACCGCAAACATGTCTAACACGAACACAGATGTCCGTACTGGTTACGTGGAATATCTCTCTCTTTCTCACTTCCTTCTCTCATTCATCTCTTTCTCTTATTCCAACCACTCTTTCCTTCTCTCTCACCATCAAATTCCAACTATTTCTGTCATTTTCTCTCTCTCTCACTATCAAATACCATTACTTTCATTTGTCTCTATCATTTCAAAGGTTTTCTCTGAGTCATCCTATTTCTTTTTTCCTATTTTATTCACTCTCTTACGTCTTGTCTCTCCCATTCGCTTCATCTCTTTCCTTTCTCGATTGTCTCTCAACTCGTTCGACCAATTACTCACACTTGTTGGGTAAGTCGCATTTGCTCCACTCCACCGTCTACATAGTTTCTGCATCGCCTGCTGGAATGCGAGAACCACAAGAGTATTGATTTATTTACGTGTTCAAAGATGTAATTTTCAATACCCGAGATGGTATGTAAAAATTCTTGTAAAGTACATTCCAGACAGGACTTTGTAAAATATATTCTATTTTCAATACTTTATTCCTTTTAATTTATGTATTTTTTATAATTTACTTTATTCCACTTGTTTTTACTGTAGTACAAAAACTAGGTCGACCAGCCATTTAACCACGCACACATACATTTACCGGCGTGCTCCGCAAGACAGACACGCCAGCTGTGACTGGTAAGTGTGCTGTTGCAGTAGATTGGCTGGGCGTGGAGAAGGAAGGGAGGTCAATGTCTGGGCCGCTCGTGCTGTTGTGCGACCTTGTCAATCAGACATCTATTAGGCGATACATTTATAAATAATAAGAATTTACTTATTTAAATTAATTTTATTTATCATTTCAAGATGCCAAAAAATAATAAATTTTTTTTAAATACAGTAAAATGTATCATAGTGCATTTCTCATATAAAAACTGGTCTAATATTCCTAAATTATGTAATTTTCACACCTTCTATTAACAGCTGGTAACATTAAAGAAACAAATTCTGATGTGGGTGCAGGATTTGAACCCATGATATTTGAGGTACGAGTCAGGCATGCTAGCCACTAGGTTACAGTGTAACGACACAACAAAGAGTTCTTAATAGTTGTATGAAAATTTCCAAGTGAAATTAGCGAAATCCCTCATAAAATTACATATAAGTTTTCTAAGGTTTAGCTATATTTTTTAAATTATATATATATATATATATATATATATAATATATATATATATATATATATATATTATATATAAGCTAACAACTTATTTTTATATATATTGTTTTAAAAATAATTATTTAGTAGTTATCACATTTTTTTTCGCAAGTTGAGCTCCGAAGCATGTGAATATGTACAAACATATGCGAATATTAGGCGAATTCTGAGGTGGCAGGGAGTATTGTGAAATTCAGTTTGCAAACACCATTTATTACCCAGGGATTTTTAATTCTTTAAAGCACTATTTATGCTTAAGTATTAGGTTATAATAATGTTTTGCTTTTTTCCACGAGACCTGTTTATAACAGTCTGGTAACCAACGATGAATGTTTAATTAGAAATTACGTATTTATTATTCATTAAAAAATTTATTAATTTTTCAAGTTATACTGCAATTTTATGTAGAGTAGTACAGGAAAAATGTTCTCTTATCTTCATTTCATGTCTTCACTCTTCAATACTAAATACTACACTATGTTAATGATGTATTATGCAATTTTTCTTAACCATAACTATCCTACTCGGAATTTATTAAATGTATATATATATATGTAAATAAACCAAATACCATCATATCCTCAGGGGAAGTAAGCAGGTTATAACACCACCAAGAATTTAAAGAAATTTTTTTAATTATATCATATAGATATATATTTGTTAAGGACTAAGGGGACCGAATAGTTTGGGTATGCTTGAGTTATAGGGTGTGGTGAATGTGAATCATTTAGGATCATTATGTTATTTAGGACTAATAAGGGGTCATTTAGAAGACGATGCCGAGGGGTCAGGTACATGTCAAGGAGAGGGAGCAATCATTTGGGGTAATTTAGGTGTCCTTTAAAGGCTATGGTTAGTTTGGCAAAGAAGATGGAATGGGTGTTATGTTATGGGCTGGTTTGAACTGTATAGTTGCTTGGTATACATGAAGTATGATGGATGGTGTTGGCTGGTGAATTCGGTTGTCTGGTATCATCAGTATGTTAGGTGTTATGGCTGGTAATTCGGTTGTCTGGTATCAGTCAGTTATGTTACATTGACAGATGGTATGGATTAATTGTTTTATGGACTCGCCTTAAATGTATGACCCCTTTTGTACACGCGTGGTGCCATACTTTATATTTGGCAATACTGGATTTTAATTTTAAGTCTGCTTAATCCGACTGTTCATGTGTAAGATTGATGTTATCAAAATGCTGATTAAACACAGTCAGTTTGAAATGAATTTCTGATGTCTGGATATGTAATTTTTTTTAAGAGATGAAAAATATTGCTACACGTGTAGTACATGTGATTGCTTAGAGTGAGTGTGGTTTTTGTCAGGACAATGATAGGATAGGTTAAGTTAGAATAAGTGTAATTTTTATTTTGAATTTTTTAGGTTTGTTATGTTAGTTTTAATATGCTCTATTTTGGGGTGAGTTTTTTTTCTGGAGAGGGGGATGGAGGGCGGTGCCTTTAGTATGTTAAGTTATGTTAGTTCAACAATTGGCAGGGATATTTGTGTTACGGCTGCTCTGAGCTCTCATAGTTTCTGTAGACTTGAGTTATGTTGGGTGAAACATTGCATATGAAGATAGCTGCATACGAGTACATAAGGAGCTGGGTTCCATTTAGGTAGGTTAATAGACAGTGGGAGTCGAGTAAGACACTTAGTCTCAGCTCGTGTAAGCAACTGCAAAATATTGTGGTGCAAAAGGTTGCTGGTCTATCAATACCTGAGATTGGCACAATGTTATCGACTTGTTCAGATGGGCACCTGCTGCAGCATCACCATCGTCTTCTTCAGGCATGGACCCGACAGCGCCATCGATTTATTCGTATTGGACACCAACAGCAGTGAGGCCATCGATGACATCGTCAAAGCTTCGTTGCTGTTACTGTGTGAAGATATTTACTAATAGCTACAATGCTCGGAGACATGAGGTCTCCTGTATTCAGAATGCATTTCACAGTTTGGTTGGCATAGTGACGGCCTGAAAGACATCTTGAAACCTCTACCGGTCTACCTTCACTTCCTGCTCAGCGTTATCTATAAACATTGCATCTGATCTGTAATGAGGTGATAACTGAAGCGACAAGCACTGGAAAATTATTGGAGCAGAACACTTCATCTGTGAATACCATCGGCAGTTCGTTGATTTTATCAAAACTTCCATGCAGCTACTGCGACAAGACTTTCGCAAATGCTAATGAAGCACGGGGATATGGAAAGAATGCATGTGTAAGGAGTATTAGCCACTAGGAATACCGGTGTGAGAAGTGTTTTAAACTGTTAGCACGCATTGACAATTTAAATATACATTTTAAACAATGCAAAATTGATGTATCATCAACCGATTTTGAACAAGCGGATTATCCTTCCTCTGCGCAGTTTACAGCGAAAACTGGCCCTAGTGCCGCTTCGACTGGCGAGTCAGATGCTACAACTATCAATTCCTCATCACAACCCACGAAAATAAACTGTGAGACGAAGCCAAATGCAAAATAGAATTTTCCTGAAACTATCTGCATTCAGGTGTCTTCTAAATGATAATGTTGCTCCGAATCTGACAGCATCGACGAAAGATGTTTGTTCATTTATGGCATATAAGAAACAAAATTTATTAAACCAATTTACAGAGGATGTGGAAAAATCTAGTGGAGTGAAAAATAATATATGGCTGGAATGCAGCCATAGGAAATCAGTGCCATTCATGATGAGCACGCAAGAAAGTCATTCCAGACCGCTAATTTACCAATTTTAAATTTGAATGACATCTAAGAGAATGTTGAAAACACAATAAAGAAGGTATGCCACGAGTAAGTAAAATGGCAATAAAGGGCTCTGGCTGGACACTCGATGCGGTATATCATCTACAGCTGAGAACGAGCAGATTGCGTACACACAACATATATCATATATAATATATTATCATTAACTTTGGTGTGGATTACGAACACATGAAAATATCCACAGTTCATGATATCACAAAGTGTAATATATACAAGGAGCTTAAGTAAGTGAGAAGACTATGGATCAATGATGGTCACGTCTCTAATGGGTCTACAGTGCTGAGAAGTTTATATCTGGGTTGCTGCAACTTTCATCATCGCCGTAATTGACAACTTCATTCCTAGTTACCGCTCTTTCTGACATGACGTCAGCTGAACCATCTGGGTCCACCAATGTAGGTATCATCTTCAGAATTTTCAGTGGCTAATCGGTATTGCAAGGACTAGGTATTACAATTTATTTATAGTTGGTTTCATGATTATCTAAGGAATGAGATTTTTATAAGTTGTATTGAACATAAAATTTTTTAAAGTGGTTTTGTAGTTATACATTTCAATAAATTCTACACAAAAAAATTTAATTTTTGCTTACTCGTCCTTTATCTTAACAAGTCTTTTTTTAAACTGTTTTCTTCAAAAACACCTCTCCGAAGCGAATGTTAGGCTAATTACTACGTCTATAAAGGGCTTAAACATACATTCCTGGAGCTAGAATTGATACTTCTATACTGAATTTCAATAGCCTGCCTCTAAGTGTTTGCAAATTATATTCTCACATGCCTGTACATATTCGCTTGCTTAGAGACCAACTTGTGAAATAATCTGGCCTGCTACATAATTATTTAAAAACGAACATATAAAACAATCTGGTGAACATAGGCGTATATGATACTGAAAATAACTAAATGTTTTAAATAAAATATTCGCCTTTAAAATTTTGTCCATAATAATGTTAAACGAATTTAAACAGATCAAGTTCTCCAATAAATGTGGTCATTAGCCATATACGCATTGATTGAAAAATATATAACAAAATGTTGGTTTGGTAGCTATTATAGCACTATTTAAGAAATAATTCCTACTATTGCATAACTAAGTTAATGTTTATCATATCCGACTTCTACTCGAGATGTGGTAGGTGAGAATCCCCATTCTACCATAAATAACTTTTCTTTTTTATATGTTAGCAGTTGTCATGGGAAAGCGTGACATTTACATAATTTAACCTTTAAACAATTTTGAATAAAACAAACATTTTACATACGTTTCTAGTGTATTTTTAAGATATGAGCATTTTTCAAATTATAAATGAAATAATATTTTTTTTAAACAATTATAATTATTTATAAATGCATAAATCCTAGATGCCTGGTCGTTTTAAGATTGATTTGACAATGTCAGCTAACTACCTGACCTTCGAAAATGTGGGATGAATCCGTGTATCGTGGGAAGGAGATGGGTGCAGGGGCTGGGCGAAGCTTTTCGCGAATGTTTTTTTAATTTTGAGGTGGGTGGGGGTTAATATATCGTTACTGTAAATATAATTTTCAACTGTTGTAACAGTGGTAAAACTCGTTCAAATTGTGAGATACTTACCTTAAAAAAAAATTATTTTGTCGGAGAGAAGAGAGCGGGGCAGTGGGACAGGATATAAGGTGGGGTGCGAGATTATATAGTGTTTGAGGTGCGGGTGAAGTGTGTTGGTAAGATGCGTGATGGCAATGAGTTTTAAAAAATGAAGGTTGGTAGGGGCATACCTATTAAATCCGAAATGGTTCTTTCTGCAATTCGGTTACATAATAGATACGACATTATACCCTTATGTGCCTTGAAAAGACGAGGCCTGTGATATATAACACTAAATATGAACCTTTTAACTTTTCAGTTTTAAAAATTCTCACCTTGCTGCATCCTAAACCAAGGGCGTGGCAAGGCCAAGTTTTACATAAACCCAAGAGCAAAAATCAATCAGATCACTAAGAATGCCAAAAGCCATGCAAAAACCATTTTCATGTACAGTGTAATTGTAGTTATAGGCTGTTCATGGTAAAATGAGATCTTTTGAAGCCCTAGTTACTTTTTTCTTTTGGCCATTTTTTATTCTTAAGCTAACTTTTTTAAAATATGTATCAACGTACGTAATAAACAAAACACGTATATTCCACACAAACTTGGAAGTTAACGTCTAAAAATAAAATTAAATATATTTACTGACTATAATTCCAAACATGAGGGCTTTCAAAATGCTCACTTTACCGTGAATAGAAATATGAATGTTTGCCACGATCTTTAATAGAAACAAATAAGTGTGGTCATGTTGTTTTTATTTTAAAAATTCTTTCAATTGTTTTCATCCATTTACATTTCTTGCACAGATTATTTTACTTAATAAACTTCATTGGCTAGATTCCATACATTTTGTATTAACGGGGAACCTTCTTTTCCTTTCCTATATACGACAATTTATATTTGAAATACATTTACATACAACCCCGGTTGCCACAATATATAATAAAAAGCAACCAAATCCAGACACCAAACTTACGCTGGTATTCAGCTAATACTTAAAAAGGTTGTATACGACTCCTTACTGGCTATATTAATAAGGTAAATTCAAACTCCTAAAGGCCATTACAAAAATGTACTGAACAGGTGACTTCCATTAACCCTAATAAAAAGGCTGCTATATTACTGTCGCACCTACATCTGCCATAGAAATTATTACATCATACGCTAGGAATTAAAAACCCCATTTTGGGTAACACATGACATGTCATCAAACAATAATTAAGTTTTGATTTACTTGCAATACCAAGTGGAGGGAGCAACTGCTGACCACGCCACCTTAACACTAAGAGTAAATGGAATTTTTGGATAAGCCCTTAACTTTGTAATGCTTCTTCTTATAAGTCATAAAAACAAGGAGTTTCGTATAGACTCCTGTTTAATATCATAGGCTAAGACCATCATCAAAGATTATTGACCAGTGTTTACAAACAATTACATGTTTCCCTAGGTTTGCAATAGTTTACAAATGTTTACCAGTGGTTTCTAGTGGTTACCACACGTTACGTCTTGGTGACGATATATCGACGAAAACTAGGTTACAAAAAGTAACAGTATTAGATTTTGGGCTACAAGGTCAACATTTCGCAATTTTTTTAACTTAAATTATTTCACTGCCATCATGGCCCCTGCCTACCTTCAAAGTGATGTAAGTGACCTGTTCGTTTTAGGAGCCTACATTGGTGATTCAAATAAAGTCTACTTATCTCATGGTAGAAGCTTGCCCCCTCGAGGTCTCTGAACAAACCCAGAGATCAGCGCGAGCTGGCATTAAATACACCGCAGCACACTCTTGCGCTACCAATTTATTTAATTTTTCCCTTCAAAAACAGTTTTTTCCAAGAAAACGACCTGTTTTCAATTACGTCTAAGAGGGTACATCAATACGCAACCAATGGCAGAAAATATTACAATTTATGGCGACCGATCGCAGCGGACACCAATATCCCTTAGTGGGTATAACACAATGAAATTCAAAACATCCAATTTGGTTACAACTATGTCATTAACTTTCCGTCCTCTTAACCAAGATGCCGGAAGTAACGTAACTAAACGTCACGTTATTGTCGGCTCACGCATCGTCCCAAGCTGTTTACCAAGATGGTCACCGACTGTGCTGCGCTCCCACGACGAATCACTGAAACATAAGTCCGGTGCACACTTCTTTTCCAAGCCTCGGAGTTGCTGCGCGAAAAAATTACGCACGGATATTTTCAGTCATTTCCGGTATCTCAGATAATTGTTAAGTTTTGGTAGTGACGTGAAGCTAGCAAGAGCATCATAGTTATATTTTATTAGTGTTTCAATCTACGTCGAAATGTTTAAACCTCAAAACAACGTGTGTGAAAGTTCGTGCGTACCAGGTCGTAAGCTGCACAATTCAACAGGCAGACCAGTAAGTACTTTTTTCCGAGGGAAATGGCGACGTGGTCCGACCCAGTAATTCGTTTTTAAGTTAGTTTTTTACTTATTGACAAGGTGTAAATTATTCACAGACGTGTAGTGACTTGAATTCCGCAACAAAATATTTTTTATTTAAAAAAATAAATAAAATGATTTTATTTTGTTGGCTCCTCAGATTCCTGAGTGTGGCTGAGGTGTTAACGACTTCTGCGACAGCCACAACGATGAATCAGACAGCTACATTGTGGAGCAACTTTATTTCACAAATTTTTGGAATAATGGGGAAATTTTGAAGTAAAACTGGAAATTTTGTGTGGGAACAGATTGATTTCAAAAAGAAAAAGGGAAATTTTGTGGGAGAAATGGAAAGCTTCTAGGGAAATACTGGAAAATTGCAATATAGGCGGCCAGCGTCTTGTGTGTCTGCTAGCAGCCGGTGTGCCCTGTGCCCTATAACCTATATACTGCAATTAATTAAACTGAGCGAATTAAAAATATAAATATAATTTCACAAAATATTAAACCTTTCCAAAAAGTATTTCTGTGTGAAAACTGTCTTAAAATATTCATAGTAAAAACATTTTATATATGAAAATAGTTTTATTATGATTAATTCAGTTGCGTTCGTCAACCATACATAAAAATATAACATACGCTGAGAAAAGACACATAGTCGTTAAGTTGATTGTCATATCTTTCTTATTTACCGAAAAAAAATCCATAAATTTCATGCTTTGACTAAGCACGTTAATTACTGGAATCGCTAAAAGACATCGCTTAAATGTGTCAAATACATTACGATTCACCCCAAAAAATTTTAATCTCTTAACATTTACAGTAGTATAAAATAACAAAAATTTACACGATTTTCGTGCTCCGAGAAATCATTATTTCCTAAAATTCTTTGGTAATGTTTGTAACGCTTGTCAGAAATTAAATATATGTTGTATTATCTTTATTAATATTGTAATTTTTTTGCAGGAAGTTTGTTTAAATTTGCGTAGGTCTATAGGTTAAAGTAAAACTGCCCAACATTCCCAATATCCATGAAATCCGCCATTGTAAAACAAGCACATGAACTTTTGGACAGATATATTTCATTACGTGACTTCCACAGTAACTTGTAATATGATATAGTTGGTAGATATAGATCGCAGACTGTCGTGGAGTTGTCATTGTGTACAAAACTTCTGGGCTTGAGCGCCGTCAAATAATCCGTCCTCAAGGTTTCTTAGGAGCTGTCATTTTTAGGCGGAAGAATCAGAGTGGTTCAGTTCAGTTTTGTATGTATATTATGTGGGAAATTATTGAACATTTTGTTAAATTTTATGTAGAAGCTTAATTGTTCAGCAGTTTTATCTCCAAAACGGAGGATGAAGAGTTCTCTTAAATTAATAATGTTAATCTCATTACTTTCTGCCAGCTGCATGCCAGCATGGAATGTTCGATTTAAATCGACTTGATGACTACACATACAATACATGTAATTTTAAGAGTATACTGATGCCGACGTTTCAAGAATAATACCTAAAATATTTCATAAATATGTGGAAAAATCCACGTGTTAGTCATAGGTATAGATGTTAGTATATGACAATCATTGGTAAATGGTCTAAACCCATAGGAATATGCTCACGTAGATATTTCTTCACAACGAAGATAAAGAAAAAATTAATTTCAATGTTACAATTTCCCCTTTAAATTATTACCGAAACTCACACTTAGACATGGTTACATAGCCTATTATTTCGTAAATTGGCAAAGCAATGACTGTACTTCCGTTATCATATTCTTCATCTGACCCTGTGAATAGGCTTCGTGATTTAAGTTATCTCCTGCCTGTAGAGCGTGAGATTTGCAGTTACATGGCGTGTTAATGTGATAGAGGGAACAGCACATTGCGTCTGCGAAGTGACGCCAATGCTTCAGTCCAGGAGAAGCCTTCGTGAAATGAGTGATAGGAAAGTTTCTGTAGAATGGACACACACAACACTTGACAAGCAGATAAACTAGTGTTCTTTCTTTTCATTGTCTAATACATATTATTAATAAGAAAATTTATAAGTCTACTGTAAAATTGGCATTATTAGTTTCTATGGCACAAGCAAGAAAGTGCAGACTTTCGATTCGCCAGTTGTAAATTACATAAATATTCATTACAAGAAATATGGCGATGCCCTTATCCCAATGACGTGGCAAAAAGGGACATAACACTGGCCAAAATACAAGTAAGAACAACTATGGATTTGAAAACATTTCTCATTGCACATTTCAAAGGAGCGTAACCCTGCAATATAGTCCACAACAATCTACAATTACTAAAAGAAGGAAAAAACCCTGGACCTGTATTTTTCTTTTACTTGTTCAAATGCATGTTAACTTTTCCCATCATACAAAAAACAAATAAAATGAAGTATTTCTGTACTATATATTCTTATATTATTAACAATACAAGTGGGCAACTCGTGCGCGCCACGACTCATTGCAACTATAATTTCTTTGAGAATTTCAACATTGTCCCAAAAATACAACGGGAAAAAACAGATATACATATGTGCCACGACATGTGGCTGAATTTTAGCATTCTCTAGTTAAACGTGGAGTATCTTTAAACTATCTAAAGTCAATGTATTTCTATGTGTCCGCCAGAGCACGCGGAAAAATTGAAGATCTTTAAAGTTATTTATATTATCCCACATGGGCAAAACTTATGATCATTATTTTCCATACAAGTACACATGACATATGGATAATTATAATAGCATCAAACTTGAACAGAGATCATATTAAAAATCTGTAAGGTCCATAATCTACATGCGCCCCAGGGAACATTGCAACTTCCATTTCTTTAAATACGCCGTCCAACCCATAGGAAATTAATCTTTGACATGATTAAATGACGTATAAATAGAAAATATAAAATGATCATTTTCACCTAAGTAACTTGACATTATAATAGAACAAAGTCCATAATGGGCACAAATGATCCATAGAATGGTCAAATATGGACCCAATGTAAAAGAACTCGGGTAAAACGTTTTCTCTTTTGCAAGATCTCATTTCTCAAATTATGTTAGGCAAATACTAAAAAATCACAAATTATAAAAATCCAGATTTGTAGCCAATGCATGCATTTTCATAACATTTCGCCATGATCTAAGGCGCCTATAAATATCAAGTATATTTTATTTTTCCGATCGGATGGGTCATAACTCCATTTAGTTACATTACTGGAGCAAATACTTAGCATAAGCCGGAGATCCCAGGCTATTCATGTCTGGTCTTCCGATGCCACCTCCCAACTATGCATACAAGTCACATAGCGGAAATGGCGTAAAATGGCGTAAGGACGTGTGTTATCTGTGCTCTGTGTTAAGCCATGTTGTCTTTGCTCCAGTCAACAAGATACGTTTTCTACACAGATTCAGCGAATATCATCGAACAACAGGTTAGTCGCATTATAATTTCAAAGTTTACGTAGCTGATATTGTTTATACATGTTTTCTCACACACGAGTTTTAAAGTTCACAAACGGTAAATATTTTAGCGGTCTTTATGTAGACTTCTTGGTCAAAGAGGTAACAATTTTGGTAATGTTCTCGGCAGGGGAGGGGGAGTCGAATTTCGCATAAAATTGAGACACGCGTCTCAATATCATTGGGCATTTCTATTCTAAGTGCTCAGTGCAGGCCAAAAATAATAAATGTTCCTGTGGTGCGCCATATACGGGATTGTTTATTATTGGTCTTAATGGGTTAAGAAATAAAACGAAGTCTTTTGTTTCTTCTATGTGAACAACATTTAATTGCTATTACAATAAATATTGCATACACATTAAATCTTCCATTTAACAATATTGGGGCACTGAAAATAGAAAAGTTATTAAATTTAACATGTACTACACTACTAACATGTATAAACGTCACATTTAGTAATATTGTAATATAATACTTTATCCACTTTACGGAAAGTAAAGTAAAAATACAGGAAATATAACCTTTGCCAACCTATTTATCAACACAGTTACTTTCTAATTCCCTAAGTTAATAAAATCTTAATTAGTTGGCGACGCACATAAACTGAAAGTGTATATGCTATTGTTGAATTCTATAGAAAATTCTCAGTTCATCAGGACAAAAGACTACTACAATCAGTGCCTTTAAATATTTTCCTCCAATCAGCGTGCAAGATACAAGGAAGATACTATCCATAAATATAAGCCTCAACAAGACCTCCAAACAGTAAACAGGTAAAAAGGTAAAATATCATATGTTCTAAACATAGAGTACAGGACACATTCACCACTACTTGCAACAAATATTGACTTCCCCACTTCGCAGTATACATAAAAACTCTGGAGATTATGAAGTATTAATCCCTGGATATTATTAGCTAATTATTTGTTAATTACACTTATATATCCACATTCTAATATTTGAACATGGTATCATTTATCATGCTAATGAATGCTTTAATAGTTATAGTTAATGTTATAATATGACAAGTCGTGTAATTATTTTTCGATAATCTTAAGAATAGTAATTAAAATATTAATTTGCAACATTAAATTCACAAAATCTTACTAATTAATAGAAACAATTATTGATCGCCGGTTATTTTAGAACCGTTTTAAGTTTCAATATACGATATGAAAATACTTTTTCGCCACTGGATTTCATCTGGCTGAAGGATGTGGATAATTTGCCGCTATTTATATATTAGAACTAGAAAGTAAAAGCCATATTTCCTTCCAGTGCTAGAAAACCATATGGAGGCACAATTGTTTCAGTTGTAAACTATATGTATATTGGTATTATAATATCTGAGTATCGGTCAATGCTGCTTCATATCATGTGTTCCTGAGAAATGTGTTGTTTGATCTTCTTGAAGATGTGCCACTAGCTACTCGCCGTTTCTTGTTGTTCTACTATATATGTTCACCGGCTCATTATGTGGTTATCAAAGTCCATGAAAATTTTCCTGGTAGGTGGATAGGATGTGGTGACACTATACCATGGCTGCAAGATCACCAGAACTCTATAAATTAAACTTTTTCCTATAGGGTAACCATTAGGAACTTGTCTATAGAGATACACCATATCACATGGCAGAGAAATATCATAACGCGATTATTACAGTTGATGAGGAAATTAAAAATACCATGCAACATAATATCCTGCGACTCGAGGTCGCGTGGTAGAGAAGGGAAGTAATCACTTTGGAAATATGATATAAATGTCACCTGCTTATCAAAACGTTTTAAACCTTATGTTGACTTCTATTTCGCATCTTAGGATTGAACTCTAAATGGTGTTTATTAATATATACTTACTATAAAAAATGACATATACATGTAGAACTTTTACAATTCATAATTAACTTACTTCATCAAAGCACTATTGTGTAGCTAGTGCGGTGCCTTAAACGTTATCATATGCTTCATTCATTAGACTGCTGAGTCCACACGGATGGTGATAAAACAAGAATATTCGTACATCTTTTCACTTTTTATACGCTTCTGCAACTGATACGATCCGGCAATTTTTTTACATGGTGCATAATAAACATGTTGATTTCTCGTACAGCATGAGTTATGACAATGTATATAACATATTGTTGTATTTCACAATTATTTTTCCATAAGATTACATATTTTGAAGTATTTGTATTCTTCATACAAAAATGTGTAACAATCAGTGTATTTTCACATATCAAAGATAAAAAATAACGTATTGCATTTAAATGATAGAGCCTATAGTTTATCAGAACATGAAACAGCATGTAAAATACCAGAAAAATTAACTTATATCATTATATAAATGTAAGAGCTGGCATATATCATATTTCATTATAAATTTTATATAAATATGAAGAGCTAAGAATATGTTAGTATGCCGAGGTACTCAAGGAAAAACTGTATAATTTACAAAAATTTTACAAAAAAAAAAAAAACAAACATTAAATTAATATTTGATTTGAAATAACACTTTGAATTAATGTCAATGTGAAAAAAATTTGATTTGAACATATTGTGATTTTTAATGTTGACTTAAAAAAACTGATTAGCTGTTAGTAGGCCACAGAAAACTTAACAGTGTACATTCATTGTTCCATCTCATTGTTTTGATAATTTTTTATAAAGATGATACAAACTTTTTCATCAGAATGTTCTATCTTTATTGTTAGGACCAAAAATCTATGGTTGTATTTAATTTTCAATTTTATACTAAAAAATTTATAAATATATTTTATAATTATTATTAATTTTAAGTTCAATTGGTAATTATGACTTAATCTTAGATTTTAATTATTGTGTCGATACATCTTATTTTTCTGGCGTTTTAAAATAACACAAAACATTGTATTTGTGGAATTGAATAAAAAAATTAATAATGTGTTCTTTTTTTTAGATTTTTTTCATTCAAACCATGAATTTCTATATGAACAAAAATAAATTAAATAGGCATTCTGGAACAGAAAGAATAATCATTATTGATGTTTTCTATTGATCTAAATCTAAACCTTTTAATATATATATATATATATATATATATATATATATGTATTTATATATATATATAATTGGTTACAATTTTTGTTTCCGAATTTCTAAAAATATTGCAAGTAGATATATTTTAGGAACATATCAGTGAATTAAATTCCAAATTCCATTTTTTTAATGATTGAATTTCTTCAATTTTAATATAAATATTTACTACATGACCTAACATAGAAATTTATTTTTTATTTTTTTGGCGAATACTAATTTTTTCTATCAATTTGAATTCCAATAATAACAATCAAAGATTATTACATTTCAGGTTGTTAAATTGATTATTTATATCATAATTAAACTTTTTTTATCTTCAATAAAATATTTTAGTTTAACTATAATGAATGCATTTCTATATTTAATTTGTTTAATATTTCAGAAGATGATAAACAAGTTTCATTTAACATAGTCTGCATCGTTTCTAATTATAACATAACAATATTTAGTACGCTGCATGGATTTTAACAACTCATTAGTATTGATGGATAGATAAATATATTTAAAAAAATCATTGCCACTAAAGAAATTATACAAAATGTTAATTTATATCTTCCTACCGAATGTATTTATTATTTTTCCAATAAAAATCAATATAATATTTTACTAGGTGTATCAGAAGTAAAACTTTAATTGAATACTATGTACTATCATAGCCTGTTTATAATTATATTTTTCTCTTGGAGATCTCAAAAAATTAATCACTGTAGTGTAAGTAATGTGAGTATTACCGACATCAATAATTTTAACAAGTTTGAAATTTTAATCACTGAAAATTTAAAGGAAAAAATTAGGAAATTGCAGCAAAGTATTGCTTTACATATGCATAATTTGGAAATCAAAACTTCCACAAAAAGATCTTTATTTTTAATTTTAAAATAAAATGATTTAATTTTGGCATGTTTGATCTGTTGGAGGAAAAAGTTTGTCATCCAAAGATTTTATTTCTTAAATTCCTTTTTAATGCGCTTAAAATACAAAATTTTCTACGAATTATACTAATCCAGAAACATTCACAGACTTAAATAGATCACTTATATAAAAATTAAAAAATTAATTAACGAAGTAGTGTATTAAAGAAATAGAAAATAAAGCATTTACCTTTAATTAATAAACTTCTGAAATAAGGAAAAAATTGGAATAATAATAAAAAAAATCAAAATTTAATGACAAACATAGTTCTTGTTCCAGTTAAAAAGCCAGATTTTCAAAGAATACAAACAGAATTTTCATTTGAAAAAAAAAATATTGACATTACGATTATGACGAATCAATGGAACAGAGCCAACAACAAATACAAAAATAACTTATGTCGGTGAAAAACTATCACTTTATTTTGAGTAATGTATTTGATATTATAACTGACTATCAAGGTAATGGACATAAATATATAATTTATTATTCAAAGGTAGATTTTAAAGAATGAGCATATTGTAAACAAAATAAAGAACTACTGCAATATTACTTACAGGAAAAGTAACTGATGCAAGTTTGTTGTCTATGTTATAATATTTTATTAATCATTTAAATAATAAGCAGAAACATTAATATATAATGAAGTGTTAGAAACAAATATATGAGAAAATGAAAAAATAAAAATCCTTAATAATAAAACAGTAATAAATTATAAATTTAAATTTTCTAAGATTTGAATAAATCTATTAAATAAAGAGCTCTATAATACACTTCTGAAAGGTTTGGGCACAGTCCAAAGTCTGCTTCAGCTGCCTTTGGAGATGGAATAAAATTGTTTAAAGTATTCCTAAAGAACATATTTGGATGCAGAAATAAAAATATTTAATATTTATATTAGAAGTTATACGTAGTAAAGATATGGTGGAAATTAAAATCTATCATCAGGCAAAGTCCATGCAATAAAATGGTAAAGGATTCGTTATCAGATTTTGTATATTCTAATAATAAATTAATTCCATATTTTATTTTTGTTTTAAATATAATTGTCTCATTTATTTCGGAATTATAAGTATCATGGCAGACAAATTATTAATTGGGCTTAAATATTTTAAAATTACCACAAATAGATTTAGAGGAATGCAATTTTTTGGCACATTTACAAAACCAGATGCAGTGATTAGGAGTGGATCAATTAGACAAAGTTTGTAATAATCATGATATTGCTTATCGAAGTAAAAAGAGGTACAGATTTAAGACGTGGAGCAGATGACATTTTACAAAAATGGGCTAAAGAAATATTGTTAGATAAAGAATCCGCTTATTTAATGACAAATTCTTTGGCTTTAGCTGGAAATTGGTTTAATTAAAGAAAATAAATCCGAGTAATTAAACTTAATTAAATAACAATAAATGTAAAAAGTTATTACATATAGTATATATGTCTATTAATTCAATTTATTAAAAATTATATGTAATCAGCAATTTAAATATTGAAATCCTAAATAATAATAAGAATATATTATATATTATATATATATATATATATATATATATATATATATATATATATATATATATACACACACATCTTTAACATACACTTAAAATTGAAAAAATTTATAAAATACAAGAATATAAATCATTAAATTTAATATTTTATTATTATTGCAACATTGAAAAGTTTAGTTAACTGAAAAGTCGTATTTTATTCTGAAATAAGTTTTAAAAGAATATGGATAAATTAAGAGATTAATTAATAATTATATAATCAATAATCGATTTTATAATTATGTTAAAATTATAATTTAAAATAAAATTAAGGCTTTATATAATTTTTACATTATTTAACACAATTTATTAAAATTATTTATAATAGTAAATTTAAATATTTCATCGAGCTTCGGTATTTCATTATGTTTGATATTATATAATAGAATTATTAGTAGTTTTAGTGACTTTGGTAGGAATATTCCTAAAGAATATAAAATTATAAAAAAATATTAAGTTTAAGATGAAATATCCATGGATTAGGTCAATTTAATATAAATGCCATATAATACAAATTTCTTGGTTCATTCAATAAGATAATTGTTTTTAATAGTTTTATATTTGTTTCAATAATCTAACATTTTTGGAATTCATTATTTGATTTTTAATTGTGAATGTATCAGGAATGACAGTAATCAGTAATAGGATCAATTTATTTATATAGATCATAGAAATGACAGTAAAATAGGTTGTGTTATTTATCACAGTAAAAATACTTTTGCACTAAAACTAACTTAAATAAAATTGAATGGAAAACAATAATAAGAAAAAAAATAAAATTTTCCACGAAAAACAAAATTGATACAAATTCATTTGATAATTTAAATTATTTTATTTCATCTGTTTTTTTATAAACTACATTAAGTAAATTTTTTCCAGCAAAGTAGAATAATTCCTCATTAATCTAGATTGACTAAATTGAAAAAAAATGAAAAATTTATTTCACTTAAAAAGGAAATAGTTAAGAAAATGATTAAATTACCATATTAAAATAATAAATATGAGTCTTTTGTTAAAGATAAAATTAATATCATACAAAATTTTAATATGTCTCAGTCCTATTGAAATTGATTCAAAGTTAATATGTTGCTTAAAAAATAGAACAAACCTTTTATTGTTTTTAAATATCAGGTAATTTTTCTATAATATAGATAAAACAGCATAATGGTATTAAATTTGATAAGATATAGTAAAACAGATATAACACCATTTATTTGAAATAAATATAAATAGAAGCAACATTTTTTTATGAAAAAAAAAAAAAAAAAGAAATTAATATATAGCATTTTCAATATTATCAACGTGCATTACAAATGAAAATAAATTCGTATGGACCTTTTAATTTTGCCGTAAACAAATATAATTCTTATAAATTAAGTACAAAACAAATTTAATTTAAAATTATATATTATTATATATATATAGGATTACAAAAGTTAAAATAATGATAATGAATATTGGATAAAAATTCCTAATTTAATTATTTTGAAAGAAAGAAATGTAGATGGTAATGTAGTTTATTGTGGAATGATAGAATTGATGAAATTATAACTTAAATCATAAGATATATATTTTAATACTAATAACAACATACAAAAATCTAACAAAATTATTTTGTCGGTAGATTATTTTAGTTAAGTGAAGTTATGTAATAACTTTTAAATTTTGCAGCTGATATGAAATATATATAATTTTGTATTATTCTATATAATTAAAATAGAAGGTACTGAAAAATTTAGTTTCCTGAAACATTTTTTTATATTATTAACTACTTAAAGCTACTTTAGTTGTTCGAATTCTATAAACTTCATGTTTGTACGATTTTAGTAAATTTAATTTTATATCCATATATTTTGTTTCTTCAAAAATACTTGTTTTATAACAACAAATATTCCATACTTAGCCACATTTTTTTTGAACAAATTAAATTTTTTTCTTCAACCCAAGTATAACATGTTTTTACATCTAACCTAAGATATTTTGTCGTTACTTATCCAATGTTTTTACCATTAATTTTTTCAATAACATTTATTAATTTGTCATATATCTTTGCACAATAATTTGTATCAAACTAATTGATCATTTATTTCATAACATAATAAAATTTAAGTTTTATGTAATAAATTAAATAATTCGTATACTGAAAGCATAATTTTTTTTTTTTTTCATTTTCACAATAAAAATCTAAAATATAGGTTTATTCTTTATATAGATCTAAAATTGATAGTCCAGTATCCATATAAACAGCTACTAAGTTTTCACTACAATAGTAACTGTATTAAATTAAATTAGTAAATTATTAGTTTGAATTTTGTTAACTCTTAACTCGTATTTTATTTTCTCTTTTTCTTATTTTTTATGTATTAAACATAAAATCTCAAGACTCATCATATTGTAGGACATTATTTCAGCTCATTAAGCGTATCACAGACTATTGATAAGCTTTGCACGTCTCCAGGACAAGCTTTCATCAAGTACCATAAGCTATTCACACATTGACTTAATATCCTAGCATTGCTGTGTAACTTTTATTTCAATTCAGGTGTTTCGATAGGGTTTCAATCGTGTAATATTATACTTGCCTATTGAAATTCGTTCCAGAATAGACAACTCGTAAAAATTTTTGCGTACTACACCAGTAACACATTATGGGCAATCAAAAACAAAAAATTGATATCTTTGTGACGTTTTCCCCAAATGAACTGACTGGATTAGTTCTCCGTAGTACTAGATCGTTTACCTCAAACTTGGACAACTTACTGGTCTCATAATGTTTCTTACGGATCTCATCTGCATTAAACAGGTGTTTACTGACTAAGTTTTCTACTTCCTGGCGAATGTTCTCTGGGTCTTCGATATTAGACACACGTCAAGCCTACATAGAACTCTTTAAGAAAAATTTCTGAACCCTGACTTGTGAGTCAATGAGACATTCTTCTACCTAAGTACATGTATTTTTTCTGACAAACATTTACATCATATTCAGCCTTTTTCCTTGAGACTCATTTTCCACATGTACCAGGAGGGAATACATTGATCCTGTTAGACGATGAAAAAAATGACACCAACATGTACCACCGTGAAATTCGCTTGAAACAAACTTGGGTACGACTGACATTTTGCCACGGTTAAAAATACACTCCACTCTCTATAAGAGAGTGGGTTGGATAAGAATGTGCAGTGTGCTTATTCTGCACCAAATTTTGTGGTCTATGATAAACAATGGAGTTTTGCAGGTTTCTCTGTAGAAAGAGACCATCCAGTAGTAGTAATATGTCTTATTAATAGTAAACGATTTTTTCACTTTAGACTGAAAGTACAAAGAAAATTTCAAAAATATTTTCAAAATATATAATGAAATTTCCAGTTATAAGTTTATTAGTTAGGCATATTATTATATTCCCTGAAATCGACGTAAAATAAGAAAAATTAACAATAATTCAGAGTTTTCTACATTTCAATGTTACTCTAATATCAGTAAAATATAACACAAAATTGATAGTGTAAATATGATAAATATAAGTTACACAAAGAGTGAAGTGTAACTAATTACGAAAATAATCTTCAAAGATTATATCATTATTGGAACTTCCAGATATGTAGAATTAAAAGTGAGTAGTTCCGAAATACTTCATTGCGTCTCACGCAATTTCAACAAAGACATTTGTATAATAACAACGAGATACGATGAAGCTGATAACGCTATGGAGACAATAAAGGAGATGTCATTTGTGAAAACGCCTGCTGCGCTGAAAGATAAATCTTGGCTAGAGATCTGGTCATGGAACATATTCAGTTGTTCATCCACGTCCCCATCGACTGGCATTTCTAGAGCAGATCTTGTAAGATGTCCATAGAGTTCCTGACCTCTAAGTGGGCGTATCGGCAGCTTGAGATGATGACAGCAATTTCAAGCGTTAAAAGAAGAGATCTTGAGAGATAACTAAAAAGATGGAAGCCCGGTGCTGTGTGCACTGGACTGTTCAAAAATATTCCTAAATGAATTCCATTTGTGATGACAACAAGGCAGCTTAGAAGAACTGACAACGCTTGCAGGCCATATGCATCATTTATCAAGAAAATGCACTTGCACAACTTTTCATAAAACACTCTAAGGTGAAAGATTTCCATTGCAGAATTTATCGGCCTGTGATGTAGAGTGCCATGTCTCAGGTTACCTTGTATTCCAAGTGCGGTCTCTAGCTGTGTAGGGATCGAATGGCGTGAAATAGGGTTGAACCGATCGTGGATATCTCCAGTGTTACTAAATGATGGAGTGTTATACAATTCTCGAATTTTCATGTTGAGCATTTCAAGGCGCGATTTCACCTGTAGTATACAGTATGTGTAGTTCAATGAGAGAGTCACGACAGATAAGTGGTAAATATTGAAGCATATGACAGTGATTGATATCTTCCAATCAGTAGAACCAACTATACCTATCTCAAATCCGCCCTGGAGAATCGCGCAGAAAAGAACTGTTGATACTATTCTGTTAAACAAGCTGGTGTCTCTCTTGGAGTATTCCTGATAGTTTTGGAAAAATTCTTTGTCCACCTCCAATAAATTATTAATTATTTTTCCCCTGCTGTTGCTGTTGAAGTAATTGTTTACTATATTGGTCAAGATGGCGATGTGCAATGTTGTTACCAGCACTAAAAAGACCATCTAAGCACCCAATCTTTCACATTTCCACTGATGCATGCGTTCAAGTTCCATATCCAAAATGTAGTCTGAATTAAGGCTATCCCTACACTGTATACTGTACCTGATGCAGATCTCTGAAAAATAACTGTAATCTTATCTGCACGTCTGTGAACAATTTTTATGTTCGACGTGTCCAGGCCTGTTAGTTTATTTAAGATCAGCAGAATCCTTGGATATAGGGTAGTGGGTTCTCCAGTTGTAGAATCCATTTTTACCTGCAAACGAAGAGGGAATATCGTAAACATGACAAACTAAATGAAACAAATTGTTACATTAGTTCGTGCCAAATAATTGATTTCTCTTGAAAATTATATCAACTGGATTCTGTTTTAGAGTAGTCTTTTAAACTGCATGTCTCTAATCAATAAAAAAAGAAAATGTGGTAATTTACTACGATATACGACACAATATATTCCAACGTTAACAGAATATACATAATTAAATCTATAATACCTAAACACATTCTATGTCATTATAAGTACACTGAAATGCGTTGTCAAATATTTCGAAAAAATAAACAATAAATATTTAATTATCTCTTCAGAGATTCTTTGGAATTCTCCATTTATGGTGTTCAATTCACTCTTTTTTTATTTTTTCGTGCTCAAAGTATTTTAACGGCAATATTATATCACTGTATACAGGAAAATTATACAATTATTCACAATTGTAAAACATCAGATATGTACAGTTCATAGTTCACTGTTTAAATTAATCAAAACAAAAATTTTAGTGACAGCAGAATGAGGCGTTCCCTGAAGTTACAAAAGCTCTAAATTGTGGAAAACATAATAAATTAATTTAAATTTTTAATTTTTGAAAACAATTACATATTATTACATAATTTTTCACAATATTTGTTAAATTTCAGTTTATGCATTGTGCTGTAAATTATATTGCAACCCGAATAAATTAAGATTTTACATTTTAACACACGGACAGAAACGGACTCTTCATGTTACGATAAACTTGCAGAAATATTTCAAAGTTCACATACATATTCTGCAAAACTATTCATTATAAATTTATATAATGTTTTTTGAATTTTACTTTTCCATGTGTACTGGATTATGTAACTCTCAAGAAAATAGTTCAGATTCATATGCATATTAAATATATGTTTGAATACTTAATGTGTGTGCATTAACGTTTTAAATAGCGTAACTGTATTGCCGGAATGTGTGATAAATATTTTATTTTTGCAGTGAAAGTTTCCACGAAATATAAAATAATCTATTGGATATTAAGGAAATATCAGCCGAATTTAGTATTCTTCGTTCTGTAATACACACTTTGCGAATACATGTTGGATGGAAGTGATATGGTTTCCTTCGACACCCAGCTTACTGTACTACATGCCTATATTATATTATTATTATATGAAAAATATGGATAATTTTAAATAAACCAACATATTTTCAAAATTAATACAGTAAAAAGTAATAGAAGAAACTCTATTACTGATCGTGTATTACCATAACCATATTTCTGTTTATGCTTTTCATGGTAGCCAGCAGTAGGATTTAAATTTTAATAAGTTAATTACTTTCATGCTTACTTATGTATGATAAGCCTGAAATATGTATAAGTTGAGGCTATATGGATACAGACGAGAACAATATGACTGACTACTTTTTTCGCCTTTGAAAATTTACATTGTGTCATATGAAATTTCTGGCAGGGTAAGACCCAGAAGTGGAGATTTACTTCTCATGTGACTGAGCTCGTTTGGCAGGTCATTCGAGCATGACACCAAACTATGTCATGAAACTGTAGAGTGTTTACTAGAAGTTATTGGCAACTCTTACACTGAATGTCATATTTCACATTTTAAAATTTGGTTATCTGAAACAGCTTTCGAACTGTGCCCTCTCAATGCAGTTATTAGTTGTCAAATCTTTATACTTTTCAAAATATAACACTCTAAATTCATAATTTCGCGAATTCTGCAACATACTACGGTTTGGTCCTAGATATGTCTTTCCAATCAAATTACATTTGATGCAATCTGTATGGTGTGCATAACATACTGATTCAGTATACGTGCTATTTATAAACACGTCAGCAAGTCCTGGCACTCCGTAATTTTGTTGGAAATAGGGGTCAGCACTTAAAACACTGGTGTGGGACTTGTTTATTTCTTTCAACTAGTACATTAAGTATTATTTATTACATCTCCAAAAGTAATGTTATCAAAATTGCAAGTAGTATAGGAGAGTGGTTTTCTGAAATGTGCGAAAGAAAGTGACAGAACCTGTATTTATGTACAGAATATTAACACCTTTTATGTTAGGTGGATCACCTTATATACACAGGAACTCTGCAATGTTTAGGAAAGATAAAGTTATGTATATGAACACTCTGATAATATATTTCAATGGCAACAAACAACTGAGAACAACTGATTTTAATTGAAGAAAGATGGTATCAGAAATATTCGTAATATCCTATTATTCCAATGAACTTATATGAAAATATTTTTCTGAAAATAAAAATATTGTGTTAGTTAAAAATTAAATAAAATTTTTAAATCAAATAGATATGGATGTCAGCAAGTAGGTTTTATTGTCTGTCAGATTTTATACCACTACCCTTTAAAGGATGAAAATTTACTGAAATTGAAAACATTAACTGACCCAAAAATGTATAAATCGCCCACTATAATAACATAAATTACAAAATAAAATAATTTTAATTTATAGTTTCCAAGACATAGTTATGATTTAGTGCTTTCTTTCCTAACATGATGTTAGAAGTGCTTCATATCAGTTACATGCAAATTACTAACACAAGTCTCGCAATCACTGCATCTTTAAACTGATTATTCACGAATACATCTAATCTCAAATAAAATCTAATATTGTAGAAAGTTCACCTCTCTTAAAACGTATTGGGTTCGTCAAATTATTTATTACTTCTCTTTGCTCCCGAGCTAAACACATCACTAGAGCAGGACTACTGCGTACTACGTCTCAATAAACACGGAAAATCTCCAACGAACATATCTGAAGTTATTTTTGATTGAAAGTAGATTATATTTAGTTTCAGCAGAACATCTCAACATGTAATCAAGTAAATAGAAGACGTCAGAAATAATGAAGCGTCACCTGGACGTAGGCAAACATTAAGACTTTAACAGGATGTCGAGGGATCCTTGGCGTCTTATCTTAGTCCTAGGTCACTCATAAATATAGCTAACAATTACAGAGACTCAGCTCTAGTCTTAACTGACTGGCTCTTAAATACTAACTGTAACCTCTGGATAATAATGTATAGTCTACCATTATACAGATGCTGGGGATTTTCCTAATGAAAATTCCAGCGAAATATTACGCTGCTGGACCTTGAAAGGACGTATCCAGAATAAAGTCCTTCCGGCAATTTTCCTAAGACGTGACGTGGTAGGAGCATAACTCATTCAGGTAAGCTAACGAATAACATAATTAAATTTAATGAAAAATATAAACCTGTTCAAATTTAAATAAGATAACTATACAGACATGCATATTAATCAGTAAACAGAAATTAGCATATCCAAATTATCACCTCTTACCGCAGCAAACATGAACTCATTTCATACAATAAGACAAATAAGGATATAAATATAAGCCAAATTAGGCATTGTAGTTGACAATAAAAAATAATTTTAAGTTTGAGAAATTAAAATATTCATTGTTTAGAACGGTTAAAATAATTATTCTTATTCAAAACAACATGTAATTAAACGTAATATAGTGTCTAAAACACATATGCAAATAATTACCACACTTATCAATAAACATAAACATTTGTGTAACCTGAAACAATGATAACGTCTTTTCTGTTTCTTGAATATTAATTTCATTATGTTTACCCATACATATCTAATAGCTGTACACAATCACCCATTTAAAATGTTACACGTTACTTTGTTCACAAACTCAGCTATGACCTAAAGTTTTATTTCCTGTATTAGTTACCGTGCATAAACATTTCGTGTTTGCTGCATCTTAACTTATACTATGGAGTGTTTTATACAATATTACGATAGTTTCAAATATAGATATTTTGGTTGTGAAACATCTTCCAAATCACTGTTCGCTGTTAATAGTTACATTTGTATGAATTTACATTCCCAGCGAATGTTATTACATTAACCTTTTCATACTTCTTCACTTCCCTAGTAACTGGTTGGGGCAATAAGTTGGAACCCAACAAACATGGGCGAGAAGTGTATTAGAACTGTTAACTAATTTTGGATTTTTTAATTTAAATATTTGTATGATCATATTCTTGTTGGTTTGTATCTATGTGCCTTTGTGTGTGACAAAGTGCGTGTCTCGCAATAAGTGTCCGGTTTTTTTTTATAAAAAAAAAGGAATTTTTATGCCAAGAACTAACGAAATAATTTTACATATACCACCATGTAAGTTTATCAAATTATTAAATTTAATGCACAAAAATAATTTTATTTTTGCTATCAAAATTATGTTCCTTACTATATCTGAGTTTATTATATGTCTGAAACAATTAAACCGATTTCACTCAGAATTTTAAAGTCAATAGCATTTGTTTATATTAAGATGCGGCCATAATAAACTTTATTTCCGAAAGAAATTCTGATGAACTCTTATTACTGCGACTGTCGATAAGCAATATTATCACAATTACATTGATATTTGTAATTTAACCCTTTGATTATATCTATCTTAAATTTGTGCATTTTATTCACAAACAATATCATTTTCGTGAGCTTATAATAAGATCGAGTCAATAGCTCCAAACATAAAATTCAGACTAATATTATTTTCGGCAGAATTTACTGTGTATTAATATGTATAAGAGATCAAATTATTCCTCACTATAGCTACAAAGCTGATTTTAATATTGGATAAAACAGACTTTTGAATATCATTTATTAAATTTTTTAAAGTAATTTAGTGGTAAGAGTTTAAATTGCAAAGAAAAATGTAATGATAAACATTTACGGACAAAACAATTTTAGATGTTATATATTTAAAAGCACAAAAATTTATTTCCAGTACTTGTTACTTTTACCCAAAAATATAAACTTTTGTATATAAAAATGTTGTTAATAATCACAACGCATTCCAAACGTACGTCATTGCAAAGCTTTTACACGTAGTTTATTAAAACGTAACTATAATAAAGTAGAGACATAGCCATTGATAATATAGACTGTTGAAAAGTTTATTAGCAAAATGGTACAGTTGTGCCGTTGATTACGTAATACCCCAGTTAGTCAAGTGAGGTGTAACATGCTAAATTGTTTGCAACATTGCATATATTCATTAAGCTATAAAGTTCTGTGTCACATCTGAATAAACGTTTCAGTTTTTTAGTCCAATACTTTTAGGTAGATGACGTGGAGGATTGTGCGTTTGTGTGTGTATGTGCGTGTATATGTATATATATATGTATGTATATATTTTATTATATATATAGGTGTCTGTGTAAGTTATTATAATTAAAACAGAAAGAGTTCTATATAGAACTTTTTAGTTAATATTTCCAACACCCAATCATTAGGTTGGAAATACACATATGTTTATTGGAATATAACGTCTGCACTCTAAATTTTAATTTTAATACCAATGAAAGCATTGAGGTTTCAAAATGCTCTACAAGCATATAATTTATAATAATATTAGTTCAATAGGAATATAAGTTGTAAAAAACTGTTTAAAGTCACAGGCTTTCACTTCCACGCGTACGTTTTAATAACATATACGAGCTTACATAGCCTCCGGAAATCTGAAATCAAAATGCGATGACAAAGTAAGTAGCCATGCGTAAGCATGCATCCGGTTAGGACACTAAACCACATCAACAAACATCAGGTAATGACACTAAGGATAAAGTGTATCCTTTGTAACAAAGTTTTGTTTTGTATTTAACAGGACACGATTGCTGGTTATAATGCAGTTTTTCAACTGTTAGTTTCTCCACTGCCATCTCATAACCTTAATATGTTCTATAATTAGACCTCCATTCATCCACGCACCTAATTTCCTGGATATATAAAATATTATTATATATTATATATAACATCACGTACTAATTAAACACTAGATGCCCTAAACTACATTTGTCAACATTATGTTAAATACTTATTGCTCACATTATCTCCTTGAAAATGTCTGAGCCAATGATAAACGTGCACCTTTCAAAAGGCCGGCCTCTGTGTGGCCAATTGAGACAGGTGAATGTGTCATAACTACGCCAGTTGCCAATGAGCTAGTGACATCTGCTCCAGTATAAAGAGTATAGTGTATTCTCGTATGTTACATAGCTGTAAAGCGGTATGTGTATGGAAACAGTTACTTTACCTAACTATCTTTTCACAGAGTTTTACCTTATATTCGAACGATATGTACAGAAACTTACCTACAGACAACAGCTATAGCACATCAGCTGTACATGTGGAACCAAGCCAAGGGTCAATCTGAGTGAAGTGAACAGTGCAATTTCAAGGTGTATGTTTCCTATATTAACAATAAATGTTAAGGACGGCGTCCGGAGAAATTTTATGTGATTAGACAGGACGAGCTACCCAGATAAATATATTGAAGGATTTCACAATTGTGTGGGCTAATGTCAACATCATATCGAACGAGTATTTCTGCCATTTTGTCGCGCTATGTTACTACGTCCGTCCATTATTATAGTCAACTTATATATATATATATAAAGGAAATTAAGAATCGACAATTGCGTTTCGCCCTACACCTCTTACTACATCAATATTCTCCTTTACAGAATGACACACACTTAATTCTTCCCGCGACTTCATTACTCAGAACATATTTCCATCACTTTTATTGTAATCATACTAAATGAATCCGTAAGAACAGGTAACTTCCGGAGATACAAAATTATTTCTTTTAAGTATGTGATAGTGGTCTGATTACAGTATGCCATTTATTACAAGTATTATAATTATCATGTTTTAGGACAGGGTTCAGGGATATAAGTTCTCAGTTGTCTGCAGGGTACATGACAACTAAATTGTCACTCTTTCACCCCAAAATTCTCTTTCGAAATCAATCATTTTACCGAAAAATCACTTTAATTACAAAAATTTCCAGAAAAATGAAAAATATTGGAAAGCAGATACGAAGCAAGATGATTCGAGGCTCTTATGCCCGTTTGCACCATCGTGGTTCGAAACTCGATCCGAGATCGGATTTGAGATCGACACAGAAAACTGTTGCACATTCGATTTCAGAGCTGGAATGGAGATCGAGATAAAGTTCATTTCGAACCGAAATCTCAATCCGAGATCAGCAGCCATCATCGACAAATATAGTTTGAAAATACGTCAACCGATAGAACCGTCGTTCGATTGTTTTCGTGGGAAATTTAAACATTAGACTCACTTGAATATCGTTCAGTAGAGTTCGTACAGCAGTAATTCACTCAACACAGACAAAACTTCGAATATCTAGTTCTATCTATTGTGAAAAATTACGCCTTCTTCCATGTCCACATATATTACGAACCAACAGCAAAATTTGTTTCAAACGTAACCCCGATCTCTCACTTTATAACGATTATCAACGAATCGGAGATACACAATCTGGAAATTTCGTTGTTGCAACAATTTTTACATAGGAACCAATATAATATTGGATCCTGGTTCGGAACTAGGATAATTCGATCTCGGATCGGAAAGATGTTGGTGCAGCCGGGCTTTAGCGGAATGAGCCTCTTAATTCTCAGAGCGGTACAGTATATACGCGACACCGAGCCAGGTCCAGCAGACTTGACAGGATCAGCGTACAAGGCCCCATATTCCCCTCTCTGCCTCACACCCCTTATCAACCAAACCACACACACCTCATTATGCAATGCAACGTTTCGCTCTACTACAATTTTATCTGCCCAAAGTCACCACGAATATGTGATGGAGTGCAGGAAATGTGCTTACTTGTATAACGCATCCAGGCACCTGTCTCACTGAAGAGCTGTGGCCCATTTGCAATTGAATTTCTGTGCCGGCAACAATAGAATGTGTGTATTTATTCTGCCGCCTTTTCCCACTAACGAACCGAGGAGTATAAACAAGCTCCGGCGGGAATGGTGTTTCCACAGCTGCTGGCCAGGGAAGTATTCTTCGTTGAATAAAATATATGAAGAATCTTCCTTCGCGTTCGACATTGTTGACTATCCATTTGATAAGACTATCCATTGTCTCCTCTGAATCACATCGTTCACTCGGCATGGTCGATAAAGTTCATTATTTTATTGTGCCCCTGTGTCCGTCCTCACGGCCATAATCGATATAAATTTCTAAAAATAACGCATCAAGTCCTTGGCACAAACACAGAAAAAGACGACCACCGAACAGCAAAAAATAAAATGTTGACCGAAACAACAAATAAATAAAACTCAAACGGAGTCTACGAACCGACATAAAGAAATTGGAAGCGACTATGAAGAAAATACTGTGCAGTAAGAAGGACATGGGCACGATAAATAAATAAATAACATTAATAAAATGTAAATATGACAAGACATACTTGCCTCAGAACACACAGTACATCTCGAAATAAGAAGACGGTTGTGGTTATGTGGTACTACGTAATCATTGACTTATTTTAATGCCTCCATTTCTGTAGAAAATGTTTTCAAAATTATAAAATATAGAACATTTCAATAACTTCAAAGATATTTTTGTATGGGCAAAATGAAACAATAAATTAACTGTAAAAAAACTTTGAGAACTATTATTTTATTTATAAATGCACCTAAAATAAAAGAGAAACATAATTATGGTAGTAGTTACAAAATTAGTATAAATTATAAGACGTGGTCGAACAGCCGTAATAAACTTTACTACAAATTAACATTTATTATATATATATTTATATGAATTATTTAAAAGCTTAACGTGAATAGTTCACAGCCTTATGGAAGATATGTGCTTAATACGGTTACGCAAACGAGGTGTATATTCTATATTACGAATAATTATGATACTTACGTAATATATGAGATTACTATGCTTACGCAAATGACGTACACGTTCTATATTGCGTATTGTTAAGATCTTTAGACACGATATTTGCTTGCGACACAGAGCAAATGAGGTATACGTTCTTTATTGCGCCAAGCTTTTATATACTAAATATAAATGTATACAAAAACACCAATTTGTAGTAAAGTTTATTACGGTTGTTTGTCCAGATCTTATAATTTCTACACATTATGTAAATACTAACCTTCGTTTTCTCTTATTAGTTTATTTATAAATAAAATATTGGTATTAAATGAATATTTGGCAGAAATTAATTTTTCTCTTTTTAGTATCAAAAATTTTTTATTATTATAGATGTAGACTATTGATTCATTAAAGACTCGTCAGTCATCGGCATCGCTTGAAATCCCGATGACGGACGAATCTATGTATGTATAAATAGGCTGCCTATATAATAATAATAATACTAAAAGTAATTATTTAGTCTAAGAAGACTAAATATGTGCAGTTAAACACTGATAGCCTCTTACACACTTCAGGCTGCAACCTGACGAACAGTGATGCAAAAAAATGTGTGAGACTGTAAAGACTAAATAAGTATTAGTAAATAAATTCATTAACATTCCATAATACGTTTGTTCTTAATACTACTACGATTTCCATGTCACGCAATTAGTGAATTTTTGAAGTATTTACAAAGTATAATTTTCACAAGTAATTCCTCTATGGACGATTTTAATTAACTTAATAATATTTTAACAATTTATATAAAAACTCATCCTTCTTGCCCTTGTAATATTTAAACATAGTAGAATATAATTTCTTACTTTAATAATTAATACACATATTCCCTAAAGTAAACTACTTATCAATATGGTACCTTTATACCAGGTTTCATGAAACACGAACATTATTATTGTGCACAAAAATCCTACACCCCTGGAAGTGGAGGGGGGTTCCTACCCTAAATCGCTCCTTTCCACAAGGAGAGCTATCATTCCCTCCTAGCTCCGTTCTCATCCTCCTCACTATTTTCGCGTAAAGTGTTAGAGAAGGCAAACTGTAAGTGCCGGACAGACGCCGTACACACAAATCCGGACAGACACCTAAGTCAATTTACAAAAAAAAACTTATTAAAACCTAACTTGAACGCCCAAAATAGAAATTAAGGTTTTATAGATTCGTTATTTTTAAGAATTCAAGAAATGATTCCAAGAAATACCAGAGATGATTCTATACACATTTCGTAAGATTTACTTTACATGTCGTTAGTAAGACATACTGAATATAATTATGTATTTTTTACGTCACGAGAATTTAACATTGTCCAAAGACTTCTTAAGTTTCTTGTACAAGTGAAATATATGCCTCTGGCAGTATTACCAAAATGAGACAAATATTTCGTAGAAATTTAGCTGTCCAGAAGTCTACTTGTAGACATCATCCTGCAGAAAATGGTGAAAATCACCCTCCATGACAGGAAGAGGAATTGATTAATCTCCCAAACAGAAAAGTCCTCATAGATGCTACCATAGGAGACCAGAAGCGAGAAACTTATCGTATTAGTGCACTACTAGAATACCAGTGCACGTGTATTCTCGCATAAATAAACGTTGTGACATGAAAATTAGTAATTATCGTGAATGAGCACACAGCAATAACTAAAAGAAAAAAAATAAAAATTTTATATATATATATATATATGACTATATTCTGTATATCAATACCGCAGGATGGAGGATGAAAAAATTGATATTTTGATTATCTTATAATTCAATATTCATCTGTTATTTTATCGTAGAACACACCTATTCACTGGTAGTATTTGTAGTTTTAACTAAAGCAAGATTATCCCCGAAATAGCAATCATAAGGCCCTCTGTCTACGAATAAATTTGGTCGGAGAGTGATCTTTCCTTAGTCCGGACTAAAAACCACTATGAATACGACCCAAAGTGTAACCAGGCCATTCGCTGAAAGTCTATCTCGCTGTAACTGCCATCATCTTTATTCCGAGGATGAGGATTTACGTGGCTCCTAGTCGAATCGAGGAGGAAGCGGGGAAAAATTAATCGCGCCTTAATAGGCTGCTGGATTTATAGCCGCAATGCTCTGTCACCTGCACCTGTGATAAAGGAAGTAGAAGGGAACAGTGGTGTATGATAACCGGCCAGAGAGTGTGAAGAAGAGGCGCATGTCCTTGACAGTCTGCTCGGAAGGAGGGACTAGAGAGGAAAACGCGACAATGCGGTGTGTTAACTCGAGCGCGTGCATCGAAATTTCGGATGCTCCGTGGCTAATTAAGAGTATTTGAAAACCCAGCACTGCTACATGTCTCTTATCGTCACATGTTGTTTCCTCTCCTTGCTTCTAATAACAAGATGGGGAAATGTAACTCGCTTATTAGCCAACTGTTAAACATCCAAGTCCCTTTACTTCTCCTTCAACTATGTAAAGATACAATTAACTTTACATTCAACATTAATACTCGACGCAAGTTATATGATTACAACGAGATAATCTGCTCTTGTGACTGTACTTCCAAATAGCAGCGTGAATCTCTTTACTACTACACAAGTACCGTCATTGACATGACCACCGAAATGATTATATATTTTTTAAGCCCCTTCTCACGTCCAACTATGCGTTTCACTCACCACTGGTATTTCTGAGACGATGCCGCACGACGGACACACGAGGACTCGGCCACGCCTCGTTGCTGTGGTTACGCAGACCGCTACCTCGGCGAGGCAAACTGGAGCGCTTTTGGCCCAGGGGGTGTGGGGTGATCTTGTGCTCCCCCTACACTTATATACGTGCCTGCTGGCCACAATTTCTTCATACCAGCTCCTTGTTTATGTTGTTGCATCTTCCTAACACGGTACCTCGGGTGGTACCCTTGTGGCATCTGCAAGTCCTCGATATAATGTCCTACCATTGCTTGAGGATAGAGAGTACGCGAGTGAGGGAAGAGATTTGGGCAGTACAGAAAACGAGGTCTTGAGAACCGATGAATATGAAGCAGCGCTGGAATAAAGTGGCGGAGGAAACGGGAGAACCCCCAGAATACCCGCGGCACTATTCCCACTTGCGAAAAACTTGTACCCGGCCGGGTATTGAACCTTGTTCGTCATGTTGGGAGCGAGAGTGCTAATCGCTCAGTCAACGTGGCCCCGAAAAAGTACGTATTTATACATAAGTGTAACTGCCCCCTTCTACTGCCATCTGAAGCTGCAAACGCTAGAAAAAATGATTTGCCACCTAGATCGTCAGGTTTTAACGTAACTTTTAAAACTTTTTAAATATGTATATGCTTTATTCAAAGAATGCTTTAACGGGCCTTTCTGGCTGCCGTACATTGCGGTGAAATTATAATTTAATTTAATATTCCTATATAAATTGTATTTCTCATTCTCACTTTAGTATTAATCTGGAGTTTCATTCCGCATTTATCTCGTTTGCATTTGTTTTAAACTTGGTAGTTAATGTTGGCAGTTAGAGTTTGGAAGACCTGTTCATGTTGATGAAAGTAAATTTTACTATTGCTACGTTTTTCAATAAATATTGACGACAATTCAAGAGAAGCACTTTAACGTATCAAGGCATACAACTTTTTAAACAAATCATTAATGTATTTTTCGGTAAGAGCCTTATATGAATGTTTCTTGAGCCAGCAGTGTGCTTCCTCACAATATTAAAGATTTCTTGTTATATTTCTAAAGGCTATTTGTATCACTGAAACGTGACATTTATTGAATTTTTTCTTAAGCTTGATAGTGTAACAGGATTTTTAAGTACAATTGAAATATTATATTATTGATTCCTTGCATTGTGGTACCTTTGGGAACTGGCACAAAATATACGAATTAAAACTTGCGGCATGTACAAAGTTTTTTGTACTCGTTAATCATACTGTGGGCCATCAGACATCTTATAAAGTTTATAATTATGTAATTTCAACTATTTTAATTACTGAAATTTTCAAAATGACTTTCTCAGTTGCATATTTCTCGAAATGACAGCAGTAAATATTGAAACAATAAGTTTTCAATTCTGTCTGTTAAGTAACACATTGCCAGTAATTAATTTTTAAGGATAATACATTTAACCTAAAAAATTTAGGAGATATATAAGATAGAATTGTGAAACTATAAATATATTAATGTTTTTGTTTTATCAGATGCACAAGTAATTTATCTTAAAAAGGCGTGTTTAAATCTCGATTTTTTAAAACTTTTCTCCAAATAATCACTTAAGTTTAAATTGGTGTGATTTGCATTCTTACATTTGGAGACGTTGGCTTATAATATCGTCGAGAGTCCCAACGATTTCTTTTATATAAGCACAACATTTGTATACATAGAATTCTGGGTCTGCCAACGTCTGAATGTAACTGCTTTAGTTCGCTACGAATGCATCCACATGTGTACCCAACTTACATAGCGCAAGCAAGTTACTTCACACTCGCACATATGTAGCCCATCACTCATCCTACTGTTGCTGAGTGAGAAGAGAACGGTCTGGCTCTCGTGTGATAGTTGCAGCGCTGAGAGCAATCTTCCTACTATCTCTCTCTTTACCGCTGTCCAAAGTACGTTCAAGGCAATGGTCAATATAAAGTGAGGTTGTTATCAACAAGAAGTTACTGATATCTAAAGAGCCTACTTTCATTTACATTTTTGGGAAAAATGTTGTAGCCCTTGGCGTCTCATTAACAGCAATATCTATAAAGATGAAACCAGAAACATGTGAAACAGAACCAAGACAATTAAAATATACGAATGATATATACGGGATACTAATTAAGAAAAATATGTAAAATAAATCTAGCGTTTAATGAATTGCATCGTGAAGGTAGTATTCGGAGCATTATCTAAGGATGTAATCAGTCAAGTTTTGTATTGGAGGATTCACTAACCTTAAATATATACACGGCTGTTATTCTGAAAATAAGTGCCGTAACCACTAAAATCAGATAATGTTTACACGACCTTCCGTAATGCCACTTGAAACAAAATTTTATGGAATAAGGTTGATTAATCTCCTAGAAAAAAAAATAAAAAATAAAATTTTTTAATAAGGATATTTTATAAGCTTAAAACCTGACTAAATGGAGTTTCTGTATAAGATATATATATATATATATATATATATATATATATATATATATATATATATAATTAAAATACAATATTTGGTTGAATTTATTTAAATTACAAAATAAGCATTTGAAACAAAACTGAATATTTACATGGCCGCCATTTCGAAAATAAATATCTGCTTCTATTTACTTAATGTATCATTGCATGAGCTACTGTAGCTGTGCAAATTTTGGTAAAATTTAGTAGAAGTGTCCCGAAAATAAGGCAAAATGATTATTTTACTCTCCTGACATTATTTAAAAAAAAATATGTGGCATAAGGACATCTCTGGATGCCGAAATAATGCTTCTAAATAATACTGTTAGTGTAAAAATGCCTATTAAATGTCGTTGAATGGTTTAATATGTAAATTAATCGTAAAAGTTTATTAAAACACCATAAAACATGCATACTGCCCATAATTACTGTTAATTTACATCAACTTCTAAATCAATAATTTGTGCAATTTGTGATTGAATCCTTGATATTTGCCACACATTATTCATGTGACGATCTTCATAAATGGAGTACAAGCTATTAACACCTTCGATGATGGTTATAGACAAAATAAACTAATTGAAATTTAAATCTCCTACATAGTGTCATATATATAGCAAACACTGAAAGAAAATCATGCAAAATATTTGATTGTATAGGGCCAAATATAATATATTTAGATGCACTAACAAAATATACTGTTGAGCAAACAAAATTTGAAAGCCAGAAAACTACATTTATTCGTGTATAAAATATATGTATGAATTAACAAAATCTCTGTGTTGGCCAAAAAAATTCAACTATAAACTAATTATTTTGTTTGAATAAACGGTATATATTTGGTTGGCCACTCAATGATTGCCATAGTTCGAAAATACAGCTTGAGAGTTTGTTTGTATTTTTGTGACAATTAGGATTGTAACCAGTTTGTTAGTGCTTCTAGTAGTTAGTTCTAGTGTTAGTAGCAATCATATAATTACTTTAATAAACGAATTGAACAATTAAATCAACAAGTAAATCTGTAAAATTTCATATATTTGTTTCCATATGTAGCCCAATCTTTGCGGTGTATCTATATAAATGCTTTCCGTAGGTGTCAGTTGTCAGTTTAGCTGAAATTACTAAGGCGTAGCGCTCGAACACAAGTGCTCTGTGTTCGAATCTAGCTCGAAATTGTAGAACATTTTCATATCGGCCAAAACTGTTTAAAGTATGTGTAGCCAAACTAATTTTTAGTTGCACCAAACATATTTTAGAGTTTGGGGCAACCTATATTTTAACATTTCATATGACTCTGTTTTATAAAATGGCGGAAAAGAAAGGTTTATTGTGCACACATTTGTTGGTCGTAAAATATTTATATGTGTATTATATATATATAGCACATAATATATTACTGCAATTGATTACCTACACAATTGCAACGATATATCATACAGAAATAAAATAGCTGCACCGCTGCCTTTTTGAAATTAAATGTCTGACGTACTTAAAACCTATCAGTCAACATCACCTACAGCAGTACTTCTTGTTTGCAATATTTGGTAGTAATCGGTCTATTGTTCTTCAATATATGTCTCAAAACTTTTATTTATTCTTTTTGCACTATCTTACAAAATGGAGGACAAAAGAGAATGTGTGTAAACACATTTGGTACTATTTATATGTTCTCCTAGCATATACAATTAAGTAGGAATTGATTACATGTTTTAAAAGATGGAGTGTACTATTCTGAAATAGCTATATGATCACCATTTATAAATTAAATGTCAGACAATTTTGAAACAAATATGTATACATCAAATGCCGTAATTCTACATGTGTGCCGAATTTCTTAGCAATCTGTTAATTGTTTCCCCAGTTGTTACACAAACCACAGGTCAAGATAATGATTTTCATAAAGGTGCAGATATAAATATTTAGACATGTTTGCAATATTTATCTTATATAACAATTTAACCAAATTCAGTCAAACATTTTATGATGATAGTGTCTATTAGAACCAGCGCCTACAGAAACACTTTCTAGGCAGTTTTTATGAGATTACCTTTCTTAAAATAAGGTTTTTCTATCATATTTTAATGATCAATCTGTCGACTTCAACCAATTTTCCACAAATGTAGCGTTTTGTTAGGTCATTTAAGTTGTGTGATTTAATGTTTCAACAACTTATTTTTGAAACGATATTCTTGTAAATAATTTAGTTTTGCGAACCCTATCGTTCATAAAATCGATAAGCTTTGTACGTATTCTGGACAAACTTTCGTCAAGTACCATAAGCTAGTCTCAAATAGACTATATATTCTGCCATTGCTGGGTAACTCAGAATTCAATACAGGTCTTTCGATAGGGTTTCAACCGTGTAATATTATACTTGCCTATTGAAGCTTCTTCGAGAATAGACAACTCGTAACAATTATTGCGTATTACACCAGTTACACAGTATGGGCCATCATAACGAAAATTGATATCTTTGTGACGATTTCCTCAAATGAACTGACTGGATTAGTTCTCCGTAGGACTAGGTCGATTACCTCAAACTTTCACAACTTACTAGTCTTATAATGATTCTTACGGCTATAATCTGCAGTAAACAGGTAATTACTAAGTTTTCTACTTCCGTTGTATTCTCTCTGGGTCTTCAGATATTAGACACAAGTCCAGTCTACGCAGAACCTCTTTAAGAAACATTTCCGAGCGCTGATTTGTGAGTCAGTGAGTCATTCATCTACATAAGAAGATGTACTGTTTCTGGCAAACAATTTACATCATTTTAAACAGATTTTTTCCTTCAGACGCATATTCCACATGTACCAGGCGGAAAAACATTGATCCTGTTAGACGATGAAAAAAATGGCATCAACATGTACCACCGTCCAATTCACTTGAAACACACACTTGGGTACGACTGACATTTTGCCATAGTTAAAAATACACTCTACTCACTTTCAGAGAGTGGGTTGGATCAGAAAGGCAGTGTGCTTATTTTGCACCAAAATTTGCGGACTCCGATAAAATCTATATCTTTGTAGTTTTCTCCGTAGAAAGAGACTATCCTGAAGTAGTATTTTGTCTTAATAAAAGTAAACGATTTTGTTACTTTAGGCTGAAAGTAAAAAGAAAATTTCAAAAATATTTTCAAAATAGATAAAGAAATGTCAAATTATATATTTATAATTTAAAAACATTAATACATTGCCACCAATCACCGCCAACATAAGAAATATTAACAACATTTTAGAGTTTTCTACATTAAAATGTTACTCTAATGTCTGTAAAAAATAAGACAAAATTACAGTGTAAATATTATAAATATAATTAACACAAAGCGTGAAGTGTAACTATTTACGAATATATTCTTCAAAGATTATACAAATAATTGCAACTTGCAGACATGTACAATTAAAATTGAGATGTACCGAAATAATTCATGGTTTCTCACGCAATTTCACCAGACATTTGTATAATAACACCGATATACGATGAAGTTGATAACGCTATGGAGACAATAAAGATGTCATTTGTGAAAACGCCTGCTCCGCTGAAAGATATATCTCGGCTAGTGATCTGGTCTTGGAACATATTCAGTTGTTCATCCACGTCCCCATCGACTGGTATTTCTAGAAGCCGATCTTGTAAGATGTCCATAGAGTTCCTGACCTCTAAGTGGGCGTATCGGAAGAGTGACATGATGACAGCAATTTCAAGCGTTAAAAGAAGAGATCTTGAGAGATAAATAAAAAGATAGAAACTCGGTGCTGTGAGCACTGGATTGTTCACAAATATTCCTATATGAATTCCATTTGTGATGCCAACAATGCAGCTTAAAAGAACTGACAACACTTGCAGGCCATATGCATCATTTATCAAGAAAATGCACTTGCACACCTTTTCATAAAACACTCTAAGGTGAAAGATTTCCATTGCAGAATTTATCGGCCTGTGATGTAGAGTGCCATGTTGCAGGTTACCTTGTATTCCAAGTGCGGTCTCTAGCTGTGTAGGGATCGAAAGGCGTGAAATAGGTCGAAACAATCGTGGCTGTCTCCACTGTTACTAAATATTGAGTGTTATTCAATTCTCATATTTTCTTGTTGAGCATTTCAAGGCGCGATTTCACCTGTAGTATACAGTGTGCGTAGTTAATTGAGAGAGTCACGACAGATAAGTGGTAAATATTGAAACAAATGACAGTGATTGATATCTCCCAAACAGTAGATCCAACTATACCTATTTCAAATCCACCCTGGAAAATCGATCAGAAAAGATCTGTTGATACTATCCTGTTGAAAAAGCAAGTGTGTCTCTTGGAGTATTCCTGACAGCTTTGGAAAAATTCTTTGTCAACCTCCAATAAACTATTAATCATTCCTCCCCTGCAGTTCCTGTTTAAGTAATTGTTTACTATACTGGTCAAGATGGCGATGTGCAATGCTGTTACAAGCACTAAAGAAGAACATCTATGCATCACATCTTTCACATTGCCATTGATGAATTCGTTCAACTTCCATATCCAAAATACAGTGTGAATTAAGTCTATCCCTAAACTGTATAATGTACCTGATGCAGATCTTTGAAAAATAAGTGTAATCTTATCTGCGCGTCTGTGAACATATTTTATGTTCGATGTGTCCAGGCCTGTTAGTTTACTTAAGATCGGCAGAATCCTGGGATATAGGTTAGCGGGTTCTCCAGGTGAAGAATCCATATTTACCTGCAAACGAAGTGGGAATTTCGCAAAAAATGACAAACTAGATGGAAAAAATGGTTACATTAGTTCGTGTCAAAAATTGATTTCTCTTGAAAATTATTTCAACTTGATTCTGTTTTTGAGTAGTCTTATAAACTACTTGTCGCTAATAAATAAAAAAAAAGAAAATGAGGGCAATTTATGACGGTATATGGTACAATATATTCAAAGATAACATGATACTAATTAATTAATACCTAGAACACCTTACTCTGTCCATTATAAGGGCACTGAAACGCGCTGTCACATATTTTGAGAAAAAAAAAAAAAAAACAACAATTATATAATTATATATATATAGAATTTTTGGACTACTCCAATTATGGTGTTAAAATCACTCTTTTTTTCCTTTTCACGTCTAATATATTTTAACGAAAATATTATATCACTGTATACACGACAAAAATTCAGTTATTCGCAACAGTAAAACTTCAAATATGCACAGTCCATAGATCACAGTTTAAATTAACCAAAACAAAAATTTCAGTGACATCAGAAAGAGACGTTCCCTGAAATTACAAAAGCTCTAAAATTGTGAAAAATATATTAAAATAATTTCAATTTTTAATTTTTGTAAAGAATTGAAATTATTCGATATTTTTCAAAATATAGTGTAAAATATAACTATATATATTTTGCTATAAATTATATTACAACCCGAATAAGCTAAGTATTTACATTGTAACACCACCGGACAGAATCTGACTTTTCATGTTATGATAAACTTGCGGAAATATTTCAAAGTTCACATATATTTTCTGCAAAACTGTTCATTATAAATATATTTCATGATTTTGAAAATGACTTTTCCTTATGTATTGGATTATGTAACCCTCAAGAAAAAAGTTCATTTTTATTTGCATATTAAATATATGTTTGTATAGTACATGTGTGTGCATTATCGTTTTAAATAGCGTAACTATATTGTCGGAATGTCATTAATTATTTTATTTTAAGACTTTGGCCGCATAGCTTACAACACACAGAGAACTCATCTTCATATACAGAGTGTCGCAGTATTGTTTTATAGACGTGCCACATGTGATATTCTTCTGACTGGTCACATATAGTAATGTGTTAATGTTCTTGAATTCCGTGACAATATTTGCTGTTATAAAATATTTAATCGTCGTATTTTTCTACTCTTTATTTACTGTCTGAAAGTTATATGAGATACATGCGTTGGTTTAATGAATGATGAATGTATGTTTAGGAGCGAATATATCCACGAGATATAAAATAATCTATTGGATATTAAGAAAATATCAGCCGAATTTAGCGTACTTCGGTCTGTAATACATACTTTGCAAATACAAGTTGGATGGAAGTCATATGGTTTCCTTCGACACTGAGCTTACTGTACTACATGCTTTTCTTCTTTTTATGATATGAAAAATATGGATAATTCTAAATACAAAAACATATTTTCAAAATTGATGCAGTAGAAAAAAATAGAAGAAACTCTATTATTGATGGTGTATTACCATAATAATATTTCTATTTATGCTTTTCATGGTAGCCAGCAGTGCTATTTAAATTTTAAAATATTAATTACTTTAATTAATTGCTTATCCGTGATAAGCCGAGAAGTATGTGTAAGAAGACGCTATATGGATATAGATGAGAACCATATTACTGATAACTGATTTCGTCTTTGAAACTTTACATCGTGTCACATGACATATCTTGGCAAGCCAAGCCGCAGAAGCAGAGTTACTTCTCATGCGACTGAGTCTCGTTTGGCATGTCAGTCCAACATGACACCAGACTATGACATGAAACTGTAGTGTGTTTACTAAATGTAATTGGCATCTCTTACACTCAATGTTATATTTCACTTTTTTTCATTTGGTTATCTGAAACATCTTTCGAAATATGCCCCCTTAATGCAGTTATTAGTTGTCAAATCTTTATTGTTTTCAAAATATAAAAGTCGACGTTCTTAATTTCCGGAATTCTGCCGTACACTATGCTTTTCTCGTAGATATTTCTTTCCAATCAAACTGCATTTAATGCAGTCTGTATAGTGTGCAGAACATACTGATCCAGTATGCGTGTTATTGATAATCAGGTCAGCAAGTCTTGGCACTCTGAATTTTGTTGGAAATAGGGGTCAGATTTCCCCAGATATACTTTTGTTCATTCAAGCGAAAGTGTTAACATTCATTTAATAAATAGTTTAAACTATAAACTGTAAAAAAAGGTGTTATTGTTCCTTTCGTAGCTTGTAACACAAATGCAGTATGCCTGCGATTATACTCTAATTCAACTTATTCAACCTTACTATAATACTCCTGTGTAGGAATTTGAGTGTTATATTTTGAAAGCTGTAATGATTTGACAATTAACAACTGTAATAAGGAGGGGTTTTTTTAATCTCTCTCAGATAACCAAATTCTAAAACAATGAGAAATATCATCTTAAAAAATCTGATACAATACAGTATTTTTGACACAGATACTTGCCAAAACTTGCCAATAATTAATACTGGAGCTCGGAAGGTAAGCGTCTGTGCCCGAGCGAGGCGTATCTCTAACTGTATCTTTACCAAACAGTTTACCTTCCTACCGAGCTTCGTCTTCTACAAGTAGAGAAATATAAACAAGGCTGGCGTCCATCGTCGTTATAACAACATCCTTCTAGGGACGTGACGTTCATTAACGTAACGATAATAAACTCTGCAGTAGTGCTCTGCATTGTTAACATTCCAGGTAAGCAAAGTCTCTTTTCATAAACTAGTTTTTTCTGAAATACTGTGGCATCAGCCAGCTCTGCCGATAAGGAAACTGAATTATTCATATAGTTAACTCACTGCCAACCAGTGTTGATATAGTCCTCTGAGGAATAAGTCTTTTCTTAATAAGTCCTTCATTTTCACTTAGATTTGCGGCAAATTGTTCTCGTGGCAAGCGAATGTTTTTTTCAACTTGTAACACATTTGTGCAATTACAGAAATGTAATAATCGAGTGTTTGTAAAATAATTAATTTTATCCAATACAAATCAATTGTTTTAAATAATAACTAATTTATTATCATATACAATAATGGCATTTGAATAACTATATAATGAGTAATTAGCAATTAAACAAATCAATCACAAACACTGACACAATTGATAGAGTAATTTGGAACTGAGCAATTATTATCACAAGTACCGAGACACTAAACACGTGCAAGAGAAATATTTTAAACAATAATAACGATATTCGTTTCCTATTTAACAAGTACCGAAACATAAATAACATTACAAGCACCGAGACACGAAGCACGCACTACAAGAAACTAAATAAACAATAAGTAATGAGATAATTACCAATAAAACAAGTTCCGAGACATTAAGTAAACGATAAATACCGAGTACATTCACCCTAAGTGAACATCTATTTGTTATAACTGTCCTCTCTCAATTGAACTGAGATTGTATTTTTCATTATCTATAAACCCCGACTTGTTAGCCCGCAGATTAGAGCATGCACCGACCAGCCAGGATCCGATCTTCCGCGCATTCCCAACCAAGTATTACCCTGCCGTAACTGTTACACATGAAGTACCAGAAATGTTACTATTTTCTGAATAATTACCTACACTTAGTACATTTTACCAGGGAAACGATTACGTGATATTAACATTTTTCAAAACATTGTAGATTAAATTTTAAATATATATACATAAATTCTATCAAATCATTTTATCTTTCCAACACAGTAAAGCTTTTTATATAAATACTTTTTAAGGGAATAAAAGCTATTAAATATAGTGTCTTAAATAGTAATAAGATACTACTTAACCAGTAATAAATGTTTAAATAACCTCATAATTTTTTTTATGAATTTAGATATAATAAACATTTTTTTAAAAATTGACCTGGGAAAAAGATTATTATAAATATAAAATTAGAGTCAATCTAACGAACTAATGTTTTAATATGTTTGTGGAAGTGTCTTCTTCATGGTCTGTCAGACTCTTTACAATCCCAAAAGTAAGGTAAATAAAACGGATACTATGGGGCAGAGGCATGACAGTCGTGTTATTTTATCACAATTTGGTCTCAAATTTATTGATTATTTTAACGTTCTATTATTTTCTACCATCAAGCCTTTCATTTTAGTCAAGTTTTTTCTTTGCTTTCCGATTGGGTCCTACAATTGGCGACACCAAAAGCCTGCATTTCCCTCAACCATTCATTTCATATCCATCATCTCTAATTATATTAAATATTATAAATTATATAATTTTTATAGTTGCAATAAACAGTCAGATATGTATAATTATATATGTCTTCAAGTATTTAATTTAATATACGAACAAAACAACTCATAGGAAAGCGTGTGTTTTTTCCCCCACGTTATTCTCTAACTTCCGGGCATATAGAATTCTCCAACAAGAGACACGTTTCTAACATTTGTCGCTAA